>CM042957.1:22086233-22612882 GCA_023678885.1 Pogostemon cablin | reverse complement strand
GAACGCCGGATCAAAGAGGCTTAGCACCTTGGTCTTTGATCGGAGGCTGTTCTTGACTTGAAGATGACTTGAACTTGGTTTGAAGATCTTGAGTGTTCTTCGACTTGATCTTGATCTTGAACTTGAACTTGGTCTTGATCTTGACTTGAACTTCACTTGACCGGATCTTGATCGAACCTGATTTTCACTTGAATCTTCAGAGTTCTTCAGGTCTTCAGGATTTTCAGAGTGCATGGAATGAGGACTGAAGGTCCTTATTTATAGGTAGAGAAAATAACCACTTGTGAGATATTTTCTCCTTGAAAAGATATGTTGGGCTTTTCTCCTTTAATTAAGCCTGCTGGACTGGATACGGGCCTATTGATTTAATTAGACCTGCTGGATTTGATTTGCTGGGCTTGTTTGACTTGAATCAGGCCCACATGATTTATTTCTTGAGCTTATTGATTTGGGCCAGGCTCACATGATTTATTTCTTTGGCTCACATGATTTATTTCTTAGGTTTACTGATTTGGGTCAGACCCTCTTGATTTGAATTGAGCCCACTTGACTTGAATTGAGCCCTCTTGACTTGAATTTGGGCTCAAATAATTATATTAATTATCAATTATTTATTTATTTATTTCAAGAATTAATTTATTTAAATTCCTTAATAAATAAATATTTAATCAATATTTAATATATTTTCCTTTGTATTTTATTTATTTAGGCAATAAAATTTAATTACCTATAATATATATAATAAAAATTTTGAGGCCACTTAAATTTGGAGGCAATTACAAAAGCTTATGGGGACAACCCTCATAACCCACCCTAGATGTGCCACCAACTTGATAGCAATGTTTACGACGTTGGAAATCACGTTGATTGACGATTTAAATTTGACAGTGAAAAATTATATAATTATATATATATATAGAGGGTAGGTCTTGCATGAGACCGTCTCACGTGAAACCATTTTTTACTTTTTAAAATAATTATCACTTTCGCTATAAAACATTATCACTTTCGCTATACAATGTTATCACTTTTTTTTATATTATAAATTATTCATGAAATATTATTATTACTTTTCATTAATTTATTATCACTTTCATTTAGAAAAGTTATCACTTTTTGACCGTCTCACGTAAGCCCTACATGAGACGGTTTGACACAAGTCTTTGTCATATATATATATATATGTATATATATATATATATATGTATGTATGCATGCATGCCAGCAACTTGATAGCAATGTTTATGTTGAAATGCATGTTGATTGAGGGGACCACGGTTTAAATTTGACAATGAAAATATTTTAGAAATAAAAACGTGACATTTCCACTCATTATTGTGGGAAAATATCAATTTTGGTCATCTAAGATATGCCAAAATTATTTTTAGTTCTTAAGTTTGGTAATTTCTCAAAATTGGTCCTTTTTTGGTCCGTTTTTTGTCCTTTTAGTCCACTTTTGATCCTTTTTGTCCACTTTTGGTCATCTAAGATGGGCCAAATAAAGACTAAAATTGGACAAAAATAACCAAAAGTGAATCAAAATGACAAAAAACGGACAAAAAATGATCATTTTTGAGAAATTACAAAATTTGAGGACTAAAAATGGATTTGGGGTATTCTAAAGGATCAAAATAAATATCATCCCCATTATTTTAGTTATATATATATATATGCTGCAAAATATTTTATAATATTTAGATTATGATAATAAATAGAATAGAAATCACAAGTATATTTTGTAGTTTATGTTGATTTTGTCAAGAATAAAAGGAGGGATTTCTTTTATTTCTTTTGTCCCACATCGGATGAAGAGTAAAAGGGGAGGGATCTTTGGTGCTATATAAGGAGGTCTTTAGACTTGATGTAAGTGCACCAATCAAGTACATTTTAATCTTTATGTTTGATTCCATTTAAATTCCTTTCTTATATCATCAGTTGTGAGAATGGGGAGAAAGATGTGAATTAGTCAAAGATTTGTAAGAGTGTAGAGATTGGGGTCGGGAGAGAGAAATTCTGTATGATTGTAAAAAATTTTTCACATAGTGGTATGTATTTTCTCGGTTCATGATTTTTCTCCGATTTTAAAATTTTCCACGTAAATTCTGGGGATCTGTTTACCCAACAATTTAAGACATTTCAGATTTATGATTATTGTAAGAATTATAATTAGGACGCGACTATAAATACCCTAACATATAGTGATTGAGAATATAGTGATTCTTCATTAATTTATTCACTTTTACAAAAAAATCATCATTTATGGCATAGAGAGCAATATTCATCAATTTGAATTGGGTAAAGAAAATTTTAAATTACACAGATCGACATCTTTTTAATGAAAGGAGGATTAATTAATTAAAGAGATAGAAGTTTCACATACGATGTAGAAGAGTGATGACAATCATTGCCAAAAAAAAAAAATCTGTTTTTTTATTTACGGAATATTCCATTTCATTACTAAATTGGTTCACTAACAAATTAACAATGAAATTTGTTGGTAAATTTTAGTAACGAAAATTAATTTCATTGGTAATTCATTTGCTAATATGTTGGCAATTTATATTGATGCTGTTGATAAATAGCAACAGATTTCATTCCATTGAATTAAGATGATGGAAATTATAAGATGTTACAAAATATAAGTTACAAAGCGGGTTACAAATGAAATTCAAATAAAGGATGTAAGAGGTCATGAAAGTGCTTTGCGATTCTCATGAACTGCACTAGGATATATGGATGAATAAATGACAGCATGCAGCATGAGCATGCAAGCATCCGGTGTAACAATCATGTTTACGTGTCAATAGTGTAAGCTGCGTTAGTTTAAAAGAGATAATGAATGTTATGATAAGGATGAGGTAAAACTTAATAGGAGTTTGTAGGTGTATTTTAGAGAGATTTAAAAAAATTTATTAAACCTAAATATGGAAAATAAAACCAAATCAAACCTAGAACATTACTACTTCTGTTTTTTTTTTTTTTAAAATAATCACTTTTTACTATTTTGGCCCTGTCTCACAAAAGTTTTCAACTTCTTAAACATCGTAAATAAAAAAAATAAAAAAATCTAAACAACAACTCTCCCTTATACACTTTATTTTAAAATAAACTACCTTTATCTAACACAGCCAATATATTTTATCATTCATTTATTATCAAAAAATTAAAACTATAAAATCCTAAAAGTTACTCCCTTCGTCCCGAGTTAACGTTTACATGTACTTTTTGTATGTAGATTAAAAGATATAATATTTTATTGTGTAATGAGGTGAGAGAAATAATATTTAATGTGAAGTGAGTTGTTCTGTTAGTATTATGTGTGAGCCCTACATACAATAATTAATTATTTTGTGTGGGCCCAATTTTACCAAAAAAATATGTAAACATTAATTTAGGACAAACAGGACGTAAACCTTTAACACATGACCTAGGGAGTATACTTTTCTTAATATCTGTACTAGTCAAATATGAAAACTCTTTCAGAACAAAATATTAAGTTTTGGACATGTAAACCGGGTTTTGCATGAGTTTCCTATTTTCCAAAATTACTATTTTGTATATAAAAAATTATTTTTTTAAGAGTAATAATTTTTATACAGATGTAATTTTTCATGTACTAAAGTGTAATCGAAAAATTAGGGTTTATAAAAATTTAAAAAATAATATTTTATATATCTAAAGAGTAAAATTTTCATATATTAAAAGCATACATTAGTATATAAACCCGGTTAAGTTATGAACATATAAACAATAAAGAATATAAATTCCGCATTATCATTCGAGCCAGCTGGCAAGTAGCTATTAGACCCCTGGATTATGCAAAAAATTATTGAATTGTGTCTATATAAAGAGCTACCCACACTGTTGGTTTTGCAGGGTAATTTTATTTATTCATTTGCTTTTCTTATTTTCAGTTATATATATTTGAACCATCTCTTGTGATCGTTTTATTTAAAGACCAAAAGGGTGATAAATTAGTTTGGTAATATGGATAAAAATTGAATTGTTTTAATAAGTGAAACGTAGTACGTACATGTACAAGGTATAGGACGGGATGCTCTCTCGATCTGTCCAATAGATACGATCATACATTTCTTTTCCGCCCATCTCATACATACATTTACACCCAAAAAAAAAATCACTTTACAATATAATCTTCAATACGCTTCAATTTAAACTTATTATTCAAAATTAACTCACATAATTTATTTTATAATTTATATATTACATTAAATAAAGTAACCAAATCTATTTTCTTAATATATGTGAAAAAGTAAGTGTACAGATATATTTTTTTTTACCAGCAAAATTGAGTAAAATATATTGTTTATTCAATTCTATGTTCTAAATGACATTGCTAAAAAAATCCTTTACATGCCATAAAAGAAAGTTTACATATATATAAGAGTGACACAAGGAGTAATATATATACATATATATGATCAATAATTTTTCCATCCTTTTAGGTATCGGTGAAACGTCGTGCTTGAATCTTCTATGGGGGAGGATGAGGATATATGTATCATATCATTGCTTGAAGAATTTCATGAATGGCTTGGTTGGGCTAAATTACAACAATAAATTATTCCACCTATCACTTGTCCTCCCCATTGTGTATTTCTAGAATCATTTTTATGTGTGTTGTACATGTTATGTGTTGTTCGTCATCTCGAATAATGTATGAGGGTTGTACCACCTCATAAATATCAATAAACTCATTTTCATTTGTTTCTCCTCTCGTATTTGTTGAGTTTGTCAAATATAAAATAAATGTATTCTGCTTGTCCCACATCGGATGAGTGATCAGAATGGATGATTCTTAATTGCTATTTAAGGAGGCCTTGGGGTTCTGATATTAGATGCACCAAAAAGAACACTATAATCTTTATACGTGATTATTTTATTCCTTACTTATTCCTTTCTTGTATTCTCTATTTTGAGAATTGGGAGAAAAGTTGGGAATTAGTTAAAGATTTGTAATAGTGTAGTAGTTTTTTGGGATCGGAAAAGAGAAGCTTTTGTGTGATTGTATTATTTTTCATATAGTAAGTATTTTCTCGGGTCCGTGGTTTTTTTCCGGTTTGGAGTTTTCACGTAAATTCCTTGTGTTGTTCTGATTCTTTTCCTTTCTCATTAATATTTTGTTCTTTTCCCTTCAAGAATGAATGCTTTTTCCCAACAAAGTGGTATCAGAGCCCGATTCGGGCACTTTTAAAAATTCTTAGTATGCTCTGTGGTTGCAGCGTAGTCTGATCTTCCACATCAGAAAAGATTTTTTAAGAGACGGTTATTCATTAGGTTAGGGTAGGGCAAAATATGTCTTCAATTAAGTTTGATGTCGAGAAATTTGATGGTAGAATCAATTTTGGGTTGTGGCAAGTACAAGTGAAAGATGTGCTGATACAATATGGGTTACACAAGGCTCTGAAAGGAAAGCCAGGTTCAACTGATGGCACAAGAAGTTCCGGCAAAGATTCTGCAAAGAGTGATGAAGATTGAGAGGATTTAGATTTGTGGGCTGCAAGCACAATACGCTTATCATTGGCTAAGAATGTCCTTTCTAATATGCATGGTATTTCAAATGCCAATGAGCTATGGGAAAAGTTTGAGGAACTATACCAGGCAAAGGGTATTTCAAATCGGTTGTACCTGAAAGAATAATTTCACACGCTTCGAATGGAAGAAGGTACATAAATCTCAGATCATTTAAGTACTCTTAATGGCATCATCTCTGAACTGGAGGCAATTGGAGTGAAGATTGAAGATAGGATAAGATATTGAGGCTTATTTTGTCTCTGACACGTTCCTATGAGCACAAGAAGCCAATTGTGATGTATGGAAAGAAAACTTTAAATTTTGCTGAAGTCACAGGTAAACTTTTTTTTGAGGAAAGGAGACTGATGAGTGAAGGACTCACTACGAAAAATTCAGTAATGTTGGCAAGTGGCAATGGAGGAAGGAAGAGGGACTCCAAGAATGTAGTTTGTTAGAAGTGCGGAGAACCTAGTCATACAAAGCGATTTTGTCCGCGTGGAGGTGGAGCTAGTCGAGGTGGAGTTAGTGCGGCAGATAACTCCGAGTCTAAAGCTAATATTATGGAGGATTTTCTCTGAGAGAAAATGAATACCCTTATGACATGCCCAGTTGTCATGAAAAATGGGTGTAGTACTGTTAGCTGGGCCACAAGTTTGCAAACATTGACTTTGCATGAATGTGTATGGTGGAAAGGTATATCGATGGCTGATGGACTTCCAGGGAGGTCAAGAGCTGGAAGTTGCACCATAAAGTTTCAACAGGTATTTTTCTATATGTTGCCGCAAGGAAATTCTTAGAATGGATTATATCGCCTATTTTCTAGTCTTTCTAATTGGTCTCTTTTATTTTGAAAACTGTTCACGTTGTGGGATCCCCACGACACACTTATGATATACACCCCAAATGAGCTCAATGGGGATGATTTTTCCGAATCTCGAATATAGTGCCGAGAATGATTTTTTCGAATCATGGCAGAGTGGTGGGGACGATTTTTCCGAATCCCTAATAAAGTATCGAGAATAATTTTTTAGAACCCTGACAGAGATGCATATATAGTGGCCGCACAAACCATTAGTATCTTATTAATTTTGGGGAAAATAATTTTCATGTTTATGCATGGTATGCAATCAGGGCAATTAATTATACATCATAAACCATTTACAATATCAATATCAATATTTAATCACAATAAAGCAATAACTTAACTTCAATTCACACAGATCCACTTCTGAAACAACAACTTCACTTCAATCACATGGATCCATTTATAAAATAACTTCACCTTGGATCACACGGATCCCTTTTTGGAACAACTTTATCTTGAATCACACAGATCTTATAAACAATATCTTCTCAGATCATACAGATCTATATTCAATAGTTTTCAATCACCCAGATCTATATAGGACAATGATATTACCTCAAATCACATAGATTCACAACTTGTATCATAAATTAACCCCCAAATAATTCATAACATAATTAAACGAATCACAAATAATCCATAATATAATTATCACATATTAATTATAATTAATTCACAAACAACATGTTTATACATTGTAGTTGGACTTCTACTTACCTAGACTCTGACAATAGTAACACTATAGACCCATAAAGAACAGTAACTAATTCCTTTCTTTTCCTTCCGGCACGCCCCCTCCTTCTCTCTTCCTCTCTTTTCCTCTCTCTCTCTTCTTTTCTTTCTCTTAATATCTGTTTTTAATCACACGTAAATGTTGTGTTTTCAATTTACTGTCAAAATGGTTTTGGCAACCATATATATAGATAGGTAATTGGGGTAAATTAGCAATCCTTATCAAAAATAAATGTGCTACGTGTTGTAATTGTAAACAGAACAGAATTAAAGGGCCACGTAACTAGCTTTTTAACCATTGAAATTATAAGTCTAATGTTTGCACCACGTAATGCATATATGGTAATTCTAATAATAATAATAATAATAATAATAATAATAATAATAATAATAATAATAATATTCATTATGAATATACGTGCAATATTTAATAACTAAGATATGATACATTTACAAATTAATACACACACGCGTACACTACCTTACCAGTATTATTATTATGAGGACACGTGTGATACTTAATGATTAAGAAATAATATATTTATACACATAAGACAATTTAATTATATATATTCAGATTGATGCACGTAAATATTTATACGCACATATATTCACATATTATCACCATTTTTATCACAGAAGTCTCAGGTAAAATGTAAAGATAAATAAAATGTAGAAACAATTTGTCACATAATTGTCACATTATTATCATATAATTGCCACATAATTATCACATAATTATAAAATGCACATAACACAAATTAAATTATATTGGCACATGAGTAGTGAGAAGCTCAGGTATCATACGGCGAATATGACAGCGGCTTCTGCGAATTCGAAGAGGAGATAGTTGGCAACAGCGCAGCAATCAACGATTGTGATTGAGAAAGCAGTGTGTTTGAAGAGTTATAGAGGAGGAGACGATGCGGTGGTGGAAGAGTTATGGAGGCAGGGGCGGCCCTGGGGTGGTTTCGGAGGTGCCGCCGCACAGGGCCCCACCCCAACGAGGGCCCCCGAATTTTATTATATATACATATATATTTCATTTAAAATATAATATAGATATCTAATGTTTAGTTGACCTCACTTTATTATTTTTTTCGAATTCACTTTGAATCGAATTTTGTTGTGAGCACGGAATGTCCTGTGACACTTTGTCTTCATTTTAAGACTTGCTATAAAATTTTTTTTCTCAATTCAAGTTATACAAAATGATTTAAAAAAATTATTATACATTTTTAAATCAAATTATTATATCAAATATATGTAATTTTTATTGATATTTTGTATTATTTTATAATATATATTGAATTTGAAAAAAAAAAATTTACGACAAGCCTTTTTTGAGAAAAGGGTAAAATTCTAACCTTGAAATAAAACACTTCTAAAATGAATCACAAAAGTGAGATTTACATTAAAAATTGAACCTTTATATGAAGATTTTCTCATATATAGTACTCCCTCCGTCCCACACTTATTTTCACACTTTTCGTTTTCGTCCGTCCCACATTTTTGTTCGATACCCAAAAAAAGAAACTTCACATTAACCAACAACCTCAAAGTTATCATATTTTCAAAAATACCACTCTCACCTAACACACATAACATACTTTATAATTTATTTATTACCTAAAAATACAACAATACCCTTAAAATGTCAATAAAGTTGGTTAAAAAGTAACTTTTCTTAAACTCCGTATCTACAGTGTCGGTGAACATAAGTTCGGGATGGAGGGAGTAATATTTTTCGATTATTAGCAATCAATTTCAAGAATCAAGTCAATAAATCATATTAATAATCAGGAATTTCAACCTATGATTAAAAAGGTAAAGACTTGTGTAAGACCGTATCACATAAGCACGGTTAGAAAGTGATGACTTTTATAAAGGGAAGTGATAATAAATTAATGAAAAGTGATAATGCTATTTCATGAACAATTTATAGTGTAAATGAAAAGTGATAACATTTTATAGTGAAAGTGATAATGTTTTACAACGAAAGTAATTACTATTTTAAAAAGTAAAAAATGGTTTCACGCAAGACCTACCCAATTAAAAGTTATGGACTTAGTATAATTTGAGTTCGGATGAGACGGATTTATATGAGACTTGTTGTTAAAGTATAATTGTTATGTAGGTAAAATATGCTTATTAGTAATTAAAGTATATTTGTAGTGAATCATACATAACACTTTAAAAATATTTTTTAATTAATTATTTATCGTACTTAAAAAAACGTATACTCCTACTTTATGTACAAATTAACATATTATACCTATATAACAATCATACTTTAACAACGGGTTGACCCGTCTCACGTAGATACCATCTCACAAGAGACTTTGTCTTTGAGTTATATATATATATATATATATATATATATATATAAAGAGTAGGATCGGTACTGGATCGAAAATTCTCCTATCCTTTTTTTATGTCGGTGGATGAAATTTGATCAAAAATCGCTTATTTTATTTTCGGATTTAATCTCGGATTTCATTTATTAAGCTGTCATCATGTATTATATATACAATCTTTGCTTAAATTACCGTGTGTAAGGATTTATTGTACAATACTTTCATAAAAAAAAACGTCATAGAAATAGAATGAAATTCCATTGTAAAATAGAAAAATCTCAATAGTGTTATAATACAACATCTAAATAATGTGCTTTATATAGAGTGGTTTAAATAATATTAAAGTAGCTGTATTTGGGATAAAACTATCAACATATTTTCGTGTAACTCTCGGGTTCACCCGATTCTCCGTTACAGAATCATTCGAGTTAAATCACTGACAATGATGTGCCACCAACTTTATAAATAGCAATCAGAATTAACGCATGTGATACAATATAAGGTAGGTGCTGTGTGATACTATCTCACAAAAATTCTTACATGAGATAAAGTAAAAAATCTTAAAAACATTATCTCTTTCGCTATAAAATATTATTATTTTTTATTATAAAATGTTATTACTTTTTATTTATACTATAAATGTTTATTATAAATGTTTATGAAATTGTTCACTACACTATTATCACTTTTTATACGTCACACGTAAGGACTTACGTGAGATGGTCTCACACAAATTTTTGCTTACAATAAAAGGGTTCCAATACATAGTTCATCCTTCACCACTAATATAAATATCCTTTTTATATAAAATATTAATACTTATTAATTTATTTGTAAAAAACAAATAAATACCTTATCAATAAATTAAAGGGAGTACAATATTCCATTCTAAATAATGTGCTTAATATATATGGAGTGGTTTTCAATAATATATTAAAATAGGTTTTTTTGAGATACATTTCTTCAAGACTTCAACGTGTACCACTCAATCCGTCGGTCACTATATAGCACACGAATTATATCATTGACAATAATATGCCACTGAACAACCACAGAAATTAATACTACTTAACACATAAATTCGGTTCAAAACTTCATGTACGGAAGAATAATTCTCACCCTCTTTCTTTATGATGTTTATATTTTTTCATGATAGGTAATTATATTTTAATTGTATTAATAGTGTGTGGTTTCATAATTCTAAAAAAAAAGAAAAAAAAAACTCTATAATAACTCTATAATGAAACGGATAAAATAGCAAAATAAATACATTTAGATAACTCGAATTGAGTTGAATCATAAAAAAAAAAGTACAGATTCTGCATTATCATCAAAGCCAGGTGGCAACTATCTATCTGACCCTAGGATTATAATGCATTATCGTAATAAGCATCTATTCTTCCTCATTCACAATTACACCTCTCTGAAATTTCTAATTAACTCTTGCTATCACTACCCCCAAGTTTCCAACAATGTATACAATCGGAGCATGGAACTGGATATTCGAAAAATCCTATGGTAATTTTGTTAATTTATTAATTTTCTTTTTCTTATTTCCACTTATATATATATTTAAAAAATAACTCTTGCTTGAAACCACTTTATTTAAAAAATTAGGTGAGATGAGTAAAAAATAATAAATTAGTTATGTGATAAGATAAAAATCAATAAAATTTTAATAATAGTGATACTATATAGAAAAAAGTGACATTGGTCTATTATACAATTACATGGACTAAGCGTTGGACGTATAAAGAGTGGTGTTTAATTAAAATTAAAACGATTTTATTCAAATTTACTTTATTTAAAATAATTTTAAGAAACTTAATTTCTCAGAAATAGTTCATAGCTTTTAAATTTTTAAAAAATTGGTTTTTTAATTTAAAAATGTTCAATTTTTTTAATTTAATGGAATGAGACTGAATCGATGTTTTTATAAAGTTATGGAATAAAATTAGCTAAAAATATTATTATTTTAGGACAAATGCAAAACAAAACTGAATGATTTGTAACGAAAATAAAAATCCTAACTATTTTGGGACATTTTTGAGTAAATGTAAAGAAGGTTTATGTTATGATTAAACTCTGAAAAGTGACATGATCAAATTATTTTTTTCGTATACTTATCATATGTTCACAGCTCAAGAAAGAAAATGTTACTCAACGTTATAATCTCCTAATACACTTTACTTTTAAAATTTGTCATCTATATTTACAAATCAAATAATTTATTACTAAAAATACAAAACAATCCCAAAAGATAATAAGTAAAATTTCTAAATATCCATGAAAACCAAGATTGCATATAAGGAGGAAGCAATATTCTCTTCATCCGTCCAATATAGATGATCACACATTTTTTCCCTCCGTCTCATACAAATAAAATATATTATTATATATTATAATTTTTCAATTCACTTTAATTTCAAATTTGGTATTCATTTTCAATTCACATAATTTAATTTATTATTTATCTATTATTAACAAAAATAATTTCTTTAATATTTGTGAGAAAGCAAGGTGTACAAATTTTTCTTAAAAAAGCAAAATTTAGTATAAGAGATACCCAACCTTATTAAATTATCACATATTCGTGAGACAAATAATTAGATTAGAAATCCAATTGTTTAGGCACTCGTAAGTGTGTTTTGAACTCACCCTTAATTTTTATCCAATTCTAAATTCCAAAAATATAAAAAACATCTGTCACATGCAACAAAAGCAAGAATTTTCCTATATATATGAATGAAACAAGGAATGAATTTTTTTTTTTTATAAAAATATGGTCAAGAATTTTCCATTTTTTCAGGTATCGGTAAAACGTCGTGCTTAAAATTTTTTATCGAGAAGGATGAGGAGGAGGATGGTATCATATATTTTCTTGAAGAATATCATAAATAAAAAGGTTGGTTGGGCTAAATTACAACAATACCCTGAAAAATAATTCCACCTTTCACCTTTTCCTTCCCATTAATGTCTTTCAACATTGGTTTATGTGTCTTGCTACGTTTTGTTCATAGAATCATAGTCTCTAATAATGTAGAACGGTTATACCACTTCATAAATATCAATAAACTCAATTTCATACGTTCATTCTCCTCTCTTATTTTCATAAGTACATTATGTTGGGTTATAATCAAGAGGCAGGTTCTTTTATTCAAGGGATTCAGTGCGAAATAAAATTACAATTATACTCTAAACCTTTAAATTTTGGGGTGAAATATAGTCTGAATCAAGAGTATGAGTGTGATGCACCTAGTGCACAGATGCATGTACCTAAACAATTTTAACCGTTAGATTAACTTTTAATAATATACTACGGTTGTACCACCTCATAAATATCAATAAACTTAATTTCATGCGTTCCTTCTCCTCTCTTATTTTGTAAAGAGTTGATCTACTGTACAATTGATGTATACTAAAAATAGGATCCGTATTTAAAAATGGATTAACTATATAATCGAAATACATCTAAATGGGTCATTCACGCAACAATTCTCACTCTTCTCTTCTCACGCACTCGTCTCTTTCCACTCTCCGTCTCCACTCTCCGCCTCCACTCTTCGCCGAAGGTTCTCTCCTCTCTCTCTCTCCCCACTCTCGAACTCTCATCTGTCTCCACTCTCCGCCACTGCCGCCGCTTCGCTCCGCCACCGCTTCTCTTCTCTCACTCTCCTCCGCTGCTGCTTCGCTATGCCGTCGCTTCTCTCCTCTCTCTCTCTTCCCACTCTCGAACTCTCATCTCTCTCCACTCACCAGTCTCTCCCCACTCTCAGACTCTCATTTGTCTCAACTCTCCGCCACTGTCGCCGCTTCGGTCCGCCACCGCTTCTCTCCTCTCACTCTCCTCCGCTGCTGCTTCGCTCTATCATCGCTTCTCTCCTCTCTCTCTTTCCACTCTCGAACTCTCATCTCTCTTCACTCACCGCCGCTACCGCCACATTGCTCCGTCGCTGCTTCTCGCATCTCTCTCTTCTCTCTCCTTCGATTAAAGATATTGGTTGTTGTATTAGAATTAGGTCAACATTAGGGATATGGATTAGATTTTAATATTGTGGCTTGACTGGATTAAATTCTTACATTAATCAGGATTGGGAATGAATCAAGCGTCGATTTGGGTGGAAGAAGTTGAGTTATGAGTTTGGGTGGAAAAAGCTACTTTGAACCGGTGAAACGAATCACAATTTTAGGTGGAGAACCAGAATTAATAGAATTCAGATATGTAACTTAAGAACTTATTATGTATAAGTTTTAATTAATTGATGTATATATTTACTCTCATAAATGTATTATGCATCTATATAAAAAAACTTGCAGACGAAAATATTAATAAATAATAAATGTATTAGATTTTATACAAAAATGTATAACGTTTTACACTAATATTTATAACTAAAATTAATAATATATTGAATTTTTTTTTGATAAATAATAAATATATTAGATCTTATGTAAAAATGTATAACATTTTATATTAACCTGTATAACTAAAATTAATAAATATATTGACGAAAATATTGATAAATAATAAATGTATTAGATCTTATACAAAAATGTATAACATTTTATACTAAAATGTATAACTAAAATTAATAATATATTGATATTTTTTTTTTGATAAATATAACATCAATATTATTTTTGACAAAAATAATACATGTATTGAGAGAAATATGAACATTATTAATTACAACCACTCCAAATTTGATTATGAAATTGCATATAAAAAATCAATTTAAATTTAATAAATTTTTATATAAATTTAATGATACATGTAAGAGTAGAATGTAATACATTTATATGATAAAACCTATACACTCTCAAATTAAAAAAAAAAACTTTATCTCCACCAATTCCCAACCATTTCTACAGTTTCGTAGCAGCAAAAACGATAGCAACCACACAAAATGAAATGAAGAGTTGAAAAACAATTAATAATTTACGACATTTGAATTACATCACTCATGACTTTATCTTAAAAATTTTGAGAAAAAAAGATAATAAGGAATTGCAAAATCGAATCATAGTCATTGACCCTTTTTTAAATCTCGAACACAACCTGCTTGATTTAGAACGTGGAAAGGGGATCTCGAACAGGATCTCAAACACAGCCTTCTTAAAGATGATCTGGAATGTGGAAAGGAGATGTTGATGTGGACGTGGAGAGATGCCGTGCAGGCTGGAAGATAAAAGCAGAACCAGAGAAATCATTCACCACATGTTGTTGATCGAGAAGAAACTAGGTGATTCAAAAGAAGGAGGCTGAGAAATTGAACGAGACGACAGAGACAGAGAGGCGGGAGGGAGAGAATGCGAGCCAAATGAGTGGATAGAGGGAGAGGAGGCGGAGAAATGAGGGAGAAGTGGATAGAGGGAGAGGAGGCGGAGAGAGAGAGAGGAGGCCGAGAAATGAGATAGAGAGAAAGAGATTGAGGAGAGAGAAAGTGAAATAAGGAATGACCCATCAGGCTTATTACGTATTTATATCCGGGTCATTTGGTAAAAATGGATCCTGTTACACCTTAAAAACTATTGCGCAATAGTATTTACCTTTTGTAAATTGTGTTGCATTATAATCAAGGCATGTTCTTTTATTTAAGGGTTCTGTGCGAAATTCTTTTTAAATATTTTATTATTATAAAATACATATATAAGTAGTAAAAAAATCGTAATATATAAATTAATTATATTAATTAAAAATTAAAATATATCGTATAATATTAATAATAAATAAACATCACATCACTTATAAGTATAAAATATTATATATATATATATATATATATATATATATATATATATATATATATATATATATATATATATATATATATATATATCATTGGGATGGGAGGAATTCCCATTTTATAAAATAAGGAATACACATTTCTTATGGAATCGTGATTTTCATGAATAAAATATATCAATCGCTGGAATGAAAATAGAATTAGGAATGATGATTCCATTCGTGTTTTTGACGTGAAAAAGCCCTATTTTGAGGTGAAATCCAAATTTTATCAGCCCTCAACTATAAAAGAAGCCATTGGGAGACCCAAATTAATAACTCTCCATAACTCTTCACCACTTTTCATACCCTTTCCCTACCACAATACCGAAATCAAGATTCACCATCCTATCCACCCATCGTGCCGTTGGAGAGTTCATTAGTGTTGCTTACTTGAGAAGGAGAACGGAGAACGGAGAAGATTCACAACCACGGAGGAAAGAAATGAGATCTACGCCACATCTAGGGTTTATCTTATTCTTTCTTTCTTGCTTTTGAATAATAGACCATGGGGATATTTTCTACTCTAATCATGGGTGTTGCTTGTAACACCATGTGCTAATACTTCTTGGATAGTTCTAGGGGTTTGAAGGTCTGAATTGGATTGAATTGATGACTTAGACTAGGTTATGGATTGTGCAGTATACTTATTCCTTTATTAATGTTTTGAATTAAGACTAATATTTTTGTCTTATATGATCTGCCATCATTCATGGTTATGTCATTGTCTTATGCATGTTCATGATTGTTGCTTGTGTCATAAAGGAATTATATTTTTTTGTTTATCTGTTATGGGTAAAGGGGATCTAACCATATAACCTTTATTCATTAGAATAATTAATATTGGACACTTAATATATCTATTAATTACCATTCTACATGATTTGGTTTCTTAGATTATTAGGTAGGAATTGGAGTTTATTTCTTAAGTACATATAAAGGGAAATCTAGTACTCTAGTCTTTAATGGAATTTTGCATGAAGTACTTAGAAATGGAGTATGAATTATTCTTCTGCATCTGAGGGTTTGAACCAAATTCATGTGTTAAGTTTACTTTAAAAGAGGGATTTAACATAACTAAGTGATTGCTTTTATAAAATCTGTAAGAATTCTAACCGATTGTCTAGTGATTTAATTTGGCCAATTTAAACTGGAAGTCTTAGATCTATCTTGTCTTCTCTCTTGAACACTTGCGTATTATATTTACTTGCTATTTTATTATTTTTAATATTTATTTTTCTGCATATTTAGTTTAATTAATTCTCTTTAAAACCCAGATTTGTCTTAAATTAGAGTAGTCATAAATTAAATTAAATAGTAAGTCTAGAATTATCCTTTGGGTACGATATTTTACTTGATCACACGCTGAATTCCCTACCACTTGGGGACGCACACAAATTGGTAAACAAGCACGATCATATTAGGATGTTTGCCCTAATTTTATATTTAAGAATTCATAATGGTACTGAGAATTTGATAAATCAAAATTCAACATATATGGGCTTGAGATTATGAATACTTTCAAGAATATAATTAAAATTTTTATTGAGCTTAAAATTTTAAATTTTATAATCATCAAAACTTAAAAAAAAAATTAATTACAAGAATATATGATCAAGTCAATAAATCATATAGTAATCAAGAATTTCAACCTAAAAATATAATTTGTAGAATTATTTTTGATTTAAGTTCTGTAACAAAATTTGGCTTCATTACTGGGGTATAATAGCTCAAATGTTAAAGTGTGAGTGGAAATAAGTACGACAAATTTAATTAGTGTAGCATGTATGTACTTGAATATTACTACCGGAACCCAATCTAGACTAATCACTAACACCACGCTTTGCAATAAATCTAAGGTGTAAAAAGGCACTAACGTAAAACTCCCAAGTGGCCATTTTCTCCCATTAATAAAATCTTTCCCCATTTCAACTATTAAAATATTTTGGGATCATGTCAACAACACACAAATTTGACAGATGAAAACTTAAGAGTTCATTTAGAAGAAAACCCAAATTTGCACAGATGGCTTTAATACCCATAAGGTGAAATTTCGAGTAAGTTTCCTGGGCATTATTTAACATATTAGATGAAAATTGTTTCATGGTGAAGGCTACTGGATTAATGTACATGTAATTAAATTTTAAATAAACAAGCTGCTCCCCTTTCCTATTGATGAAAAATTTTCCTAATTTATAAAAAACGTGTTCAACGTAAATTTTTGCAATACTTATACATGTATGCTCTACCCCGAAATTGTCAACTATGTTTTCTTACATGAATTTGGTGTAAAAACATGTTAACAGAATGGGTTTAAAAGGCAGTGTATTCGCAAGAAAAACCATCTATATTATCATAAATAAAAACCAGTGAGTAGAGTACCCTTTATGTTAGAGTGTAACCTGATTAAGTATTAAACGATTCAACTCTCTATCAGCTTAAGCTTTTAGATGAGGTGGTCGTTTAACATGGTATCAGAGCCCATGGTTAACAGAGGTCCAGGGTTCGAACCTCACCGCCACCCATTTATGAGAAAAATTCCACATGCAAGGCTTGAGGCAAAAATTCCCCGCCTGCATGTGAGGGGGCGTGTTAGAGTGTAACCTGATTAAGTATTAAACGATTCAACTCTCTATCAGCTTAAGCTTTTAGATGAGGTGGTCGTTTAACACTTTACAACCCTAAAAAGTAGACTGTTTGACGACACATCCGTAGGGGCAGTGAGTTGGTTTCAATGAAATCCTACGGCAACCAGAACCTGAAGCGAGGAAGAACTAGTTTGTTCCCTTCTCTTTTTTTTTTTCCGAAAGTGGTGTGTTTAAGACTGAGCGTAACAGAACAGAACGAGTAGAGAGTATAGATATATAACTTGAAATCCCACGTTCTGCTGCCCATTGAGAGGATTACGGAACGGAGAGGGATTTAGATTTGGATCCTCTCCAGTTTTTACTCTCTCAATTTTCTTAAATTTCACGTAACCGTAAATTCAACCACCCACAACTTAACACATCACCCACTATTAAAACATCCTTATTTTAATTAAATTTCAAATAATAAATTTATTAAATAATATTTGATGACATGACAATTTCACATTCATTGATAATAATTGAACGATGCGGATTAGAAGAAATTTAGGAAATTGACAAAAAAAAGAAAGGGAGAGGATCCAAATCCGCTTTAATGAGAGGAGCAGTATCCTATTACTGTTGGAGATATTTGTGGGAGTGGGATTTGTTTTTTTTTTTTAAATAGATAATCCAATTTGAATTGGACTCATTAACAAACCCAACGATAATATACTTAAATAATAATTAAAATAAAAAAAATGAAAAATTTAAACATACATATACATACGGTTATCGCATAAGGATTGAAATGTGCATTACTATCATGTTAAGATTCAATTTATAAGTACTTAAATTTTCATGTATGAGATTATTTAGTTTATGACCGTGATGTGGTTTCCACTTAACTGTGGTTTCTCACTCCCCATTTTATCTCCTTTAAGTTTAGCGTGGCGGTGTACAAGTGGCGGATGTGATGGCAAGAGGGTGTGCATAAAATTAAATAAATCTGATTTATGTTCAAGTTTCAGCCATGAGTTCAGTCATTTTTTATTTTTATTTTTTGGATTTTGCAACTATTTTTCACGTCTTTGACTAGAAATTAAGTGGGAATGTTTAAGTTTGAATAAAATTAAAATTTTGGTTGGGTATGTGCTTTGGCATAAAATTTTCCTGCGATGAATCTGACTTTCATTAGTGTGCTTAATGATATGTTCTTTTTTCTTAAATGATATGTCGTACAATTATGATAAAATCTTCAAATACTTGAAAACTCGTTCATTTTTTTTGGAAACAGCCAATAGATTTGAGTACAAGGGGTACTCAACCCTTACAAGCAAAGGAAATAGACTAACAACTTGTCGCAAGACAAACTATAGGATTGGAAATCCAATCGTTGAAAAGATAGTGGGTTCTAAGCCCACCCTTAATTCTAATCCAATTCCAAGTTCTAAACATGAACAATTCAAAAACATCTTCCACGTGTCCATTCTTCCCTTCGAAAACAACACCATTTCGCCATTTCCAAATGCTCCATATAACTCCAAGCCACATGGCATTCCAATTGGTAGCCTTCATACCCTTCAACTTAGATCCAGTGTGCGCTTCAAAGTTAAGAATCGGAATTATATTCCCCGCTGAATGAATCCCAAACCATTTCCTGAACGAAGACCATAAAGGGTATGTCATATTGCATCTAAAGAAAAGATGTTCCTCTGTTTCCTCAGCGTCGGTGCATAATGGACATATGGTGTTTCCAACATTCACTCCTCGTCTGGCAAGATTAACTTTTGTAGCGGTCCTTCCTTTAAAAATTCTCCATGCAAGTAGTTTGGCCTTTCCAGGGGCATTGCATCTCCATAATTTACTCCATGCTTCAACCTCTCTTAACGGACGAATATCTTGACACCTGTCACGCAAAGCTACATATGCAGATTTAACTGAATAGAGACCAGTGCTCTCAAGCTTCCACACCCATAGGTCCTTCGTGTAAACCCCTGGTTTGTACCTGCTCAAAATCATCATAAGTTCAGATAGTGAGTTGTGTTCCCAATCATATAAGTTTCGCCTCCAAGTGATATACCAATGCCACATCCCATCACTATCCCAATCTCCCATCTCCCTCACAGTCTTTCCTTTTTCCTTTGACAACATGAATAGTCGTGGAAAACTATTAATTAGAGGTTTGTCTCCACACCACGTATCACTCCAGAAATCAATCTCATCTCCATTGCCCAATTTTCTAACCAAATTCTCGCTCACCCAATCACCTTTATTACCCTTTGTAATTTTAAAGAGATCTCGGAACCACCTCGACCAATTACCCCTTCCTCTTCTCCATCCACTACCATCATTCCCCATGTCCCATATCCTAGCCAAATCCCCATAATTAGAAGTAAGGATTTTATGCCAGAAGTGATTAGAAGAAGTATGAAACTTCCAAACCCATTTGCCAAGAAGTGACAAGTTAAAACACTCCATATCCTTGATCCCCAACCCTCCATACTCCTTGGCAGTGCACACATTTTTCCAACTTACCCATTTAATTTTATCTCTCTCAGCACCCACTCCCCACAAAAATCTTCTTTGGATGCTAGCTAAAGATTTTAGAATATGTACTGGAGCATGGTAGAAGGCAAGCAAGAAAGTAGGAATGGCATTAAGAACAGCGTTGATAAGGGTAGCCCGTCCCGCAATCGATAAGCGCTTGGATTTCCAAGTACTTAGCTTTTTATGTAGTTTTTCAACAACAGGATCCCAACTTCTCCTATTTTTTGTTCCTGTACCGACAAGAATACCAAGATATTTAAAAGGCACGTACCCGATTTTGCAGTTGAGTATTTGTGTGGCATAAGTGGAAGCTCCATCGTCTTTGTTGAACAAAAATATCTCACTTTTGAAGAAAATGATCTTCAACCCCGATGCTAACTCCACCCATCTCAAGATTGCTTTCAAGGAATAAAGACTTCCCCTGCTGCCATCATTAAAGAAAACCATGTCATCAGCATACTGTAGGATATCCAAGTCGATCATATCTTTCCCAATTTTCAAAGGGGTATATAGATGGCTCTCTCTTGCTCTTCCAACGAAACTTCTTATACCTTCCGCCGCCACCAAGAGGAGAAAGGGTGACAGTGGATCCCCTTGTCTCAAGCATTTGCTAGGAAAGAATTCACTTGTTGGGCTTCCATTCACCAAAACTGAGACTGAAGCAGATTTCAAACATTCTTGGACCCATCTCCTCCATTTGCTGCTGAAGTTCATCTTATCCAGCACCAAGTCGACAAAGCTCCAATCAACCGTGTCATATGCCTTAGAGAAATCTACTTTGAATATGACTGCTTCTTTCTTGCACTTTTTAATCTCATCAATAGCTTCATTAAGCACCAGCACACTGTCCACCAACTGTCTACCACTGATGAAGGCCGACTGTTCCTGAGATATAATGTCATCCATGACTGTACTCATACGGTTAGCTAGGATCTTTGCAATGATCTTGTATAGACATCCGATTAACGAAATAGGGCGGTAGTCTTCAATTTTCAAAGGATTGTTTTTCTTAGGAACCAAAGAGATGAAGGAAGCATTCAATCCTTTGACAATCTTCCCACTGCTTTCAAACTCAAAAACAAAGTCACAAATATCCCCCTTTATAATTTCCCATTCCTGTTTAATTACCTTGAAATTAATACCATCAGGCCCCGGGCTCTTTTCGCTTCCACACTGCCAAATTGCTGTACAAATTTCCTCTTCTGTGATCTTGCTATCTAGCCATTCCTTATCGTCTTGACTTAACCTTTTAACTCCCATATCCTTTGCTGTAATTTTAAAGGAACGAGCCTCAGTCGTGAACATCTTACTGAAGTATTCATGAATGCCTTTCTTAGTGTTGTCCACCCCTTCAGTCCATCTGTCTTCTATAAGAATTCCGTTGATTTCTCCTTTTTTCCTATGTGAGTTTACCACAGCGTGGAAAAATTTAGAGTTTTCTTCTCATTCTTTAATCCACCGATTTCTAGCCCTTTGGAAAGCCAGAGTTGCTTCAGCGATTTTAGCTTGCTTGATGTCATTCAAACATCCTCTTCTTTCCATTGCTAGCTGATAAGGGAGCATTGAAGATTCATTGATTTTGTCAATTTCTTCAATACGTGACTTGGCCCTATCAGCTGCCATGTGCATCTCACTATCCCGACATTTGCCCCAACATTTCAAGTCCTTTTTTATCAACTTCAATTTTTTTATCAACTTCAATTTTTCTTTGACTTGAAAACTCGTTCATGAAGTGTGAGTTGGTGTCTGACACATATTAGTCAGATGTTTAATAATCTATTCATTTGAAAGTAGATGCAATTAAGTAGTATTACATGGGTGAAGTCTATTAAGGGTTCTATAAGTTTTATTTTTATATATTTTTTTGGTATTTACTATTGGGTTGGGTTTCCAAATATGTGAAGAGCCAATAACCAAAAAGGTTAAAAAGCCCAAGTAAGCCCGATAAACGTGTTATCTTGTCCCAGAAGTCATTGAGGGAAGATAGAAGAAAAATAGGGCAAAAACAAAATTCACGTTTTTGAGAGAGAATCCAGCGCAGTAATATTGAAGAGGCAATAACCGAAGTTTCAACCGTCGGATCGAGCTGAATTTTGGTCAGCACGTTCAAACCTTAAGGAAGTACATTCTAAACATTGAAGATCGTGTTTAGAATTTTGTGTTGACGGTAATAGCCGAAAATAGGAGTCAGGTTTTTGGGCGATTCAGGTATGCGCAGTCGAGGAAAAAGAGTCGTTTCTCACAAACTAACCCTTGGATTAAGCTGTAATTTGGACAGCATGTTCAGGACTCACAGGGGTAGATTTCGGACGGTGGAGATCGGGTTCTAAGTTTCCTACAGTTGCGAACATTGAACGACAGTTAGTTTTGTTGGGTGAGGTCTTTCTAATCTTGTTGTTTGTTATGAAGTATTGAGTGTCTTGATATGTTTGTGATAGAGCGTCTATGGTGGCAGATTGTAACTCTTGGATTTTTTGTCTCATAATGAAGTTTTTGGTAGGCTTCGTTCCTGTGGTTTTTACTCCTCATATTGAGGAGGTTTTTCACGTTAAATTGTGTGTGTTGTGTATTGTTGATTACTTGCTTTATCGTGCATCATATTCTTAGTATGGTTTCCTGCTAGATTCACACTAGATTCACACAAGAGAGGGATATTATATGATTATTCGTGTGTTTATCCCAATATTTACTTGAGAATGTTACTCACACCCCTGTTAGAAAAAATATTTATTGAGAAATTACAGATAATTTCTATTTATTAAAATTTGGGGTGTGACAAGTACTCATGTTGATATCAGTTGATTGTAATAATATTTATTATTAGGGGTGAAAGCCTGCTATAGATACTATGTTTACCTTTGGTTGTAGACTTGCAGCTTAAAGTTGGTAATTGAGAGGATTTGTTCTAGGGAAAATATCAATTTTGGTCCTCTAGGATATGCAAAATCCATTTTTAGTCTTCAAGTTTGGTAATTTTTCAAAAGTGGTCCTTTTTGGTCCGCTTTTGGTCCTTTTGATCCACTTTTGGTCCTTTTTGGTCCATTTTTGATCCTTTTTTGAGGACCAAAAGTGGACCAAAAGGACCAAAAACGGACATCGGAGGACCACTTTTGAGAATTACCAAACTTGAGGACTAAAAATGGATTTTGCATATCCTAGAGGACCAAAATTGATGTTATCCCTTTGTTCTACTTGAATGGCAGATGAAATTTTTAATATTAAGGTTTATTTCATAACTTCTGTTTTTTTTCTTAGAAACTCAGTCTTACAGAATTTACTCCATTAATCTAAGAATTAAAATCTTGTTACTTTTCAGAATTAATCATTATTTATGGTAATGAAGCCCAGATTGCTTTTTTTACACCTTCCATTGGATTGTTCTGTCTAGTGTTCTTCTCCTAACACCAGTTTGCAACTAGCTATTATATAAGTTGTGTCTATATAAAGAGCTACCCTCCCACCTTCACAATTACACCACTCTAAAATTACTTTCTACTCAAGTCTTGCAGTCACATCTCACTAACAATGTTTGCATTCGGAAAAAATGGCGGATTCTGGGTCCCCATGTTAATTTTATTCAGGAATAATTACTCTGCAGTACAAAATAGTTAAGACTATTACTATTAAATATGTTCAACCTAAACTATTACTAATAGATATAAGGCTAAATATAGTGTGTACCCGGGTGCACACGAAGCTTCGTGTGCACCCACGTACAAATATAAGCAAAAACATATACAATTATGAGTAAAAATGTATACAATTTAATTCTTAATTTTTTTAATAAAAAATTGAGTGTAAAAAAATGTACAATTATTAAAATACATGTATACACTATTGAATAAAAAGTTATATACATATGAATGCTTGTTTTTTTAATGAAAAACTTAGTGTGAAAAAAGTATACAATTATTACAAAACACGTATACAAAAGAGAATAACATGTATACAAAATAGAATAAAAAGTTATACAAATATGGGTGCAAGGGTGCACCCGGGTGCACCTAATATACACTCTAGATATAAAATATATCTCTATTATAACCTTAATTTAATATTCAACTTAAAATAAAATCTCAATATTTATCTATTTATTTTAAAGATTTCCCAATATCCCATAATAGATTTGAGAAAGATTTGCTATAAGCAGCGACAAATCTCATTCTCACAGAAATCACAGAAATCTTCTTCCACCCGAATTCGATGTGGAATCGCTGACGCATGCGAAGGCAACATCAACGTTAGAGACTTAGCCATCGGTGAAATCATCGGAACCGCGAGAACGTTGACCTTCAGCCCTCCGGCGGAAAAGCTAGCACTAATGGGTGGTAATTGGATCATGCACGAATACACCTATATGCTTGGATGATCGCGTGTCAGACCTAACTTGTTCAATCTCTTGCACAAACTCATCATCGAGTCGTTAATCCTCCAGTCCAATCATAACTTCACCTGCAACATGTCTTACCCATAAGTAAATATCCCAGCTTGCACCTCCTTCTTTTTTAGGGTTGTTAGGCAAGAGAAACCCCTCGATACCATATAATTAAAAGTCACCACCATCACGAAACCAGATTTGCCCACCAAATGCAACAACTTGACTGTGCCCTACCCGAACGGAGTTGGTGTCAACAACTACTGCGGTATTGGAAAGTTCTTCTGTTGCTTCTCAGTTTCAGCAGAGAGGATGCGGACAATTGTTCACATTGTGCAACAATATAATAGATTGTGCAGAATTATGTATTAGTTGTGCAAAATTATACACTAATTGTGTAGAACTATTCACGCCACCGTTCGCCAGGAGAAATATGCAAAGAAAATTATGTTGTGCAAAATTATTCACTGGTTGTGCTAAATTAATCAGACATTGTGCAGAATTATCCATGTCACTATTCGCTAGAGAAATATGTACACAATTATGTTGTGTGGAATTATTCACTTATTGTGCAAAATTAATTACAAGTTGTGTAGAATTATTCACGTTTCGTCGGATAAATATGTAAAGAAAATTATATTGTACAAAATTATTCACTAGTTGTGTATAATTATTTGCTGGAGAAATATATAAAGAAAATTATGTTGTGCACAATTATTCATTAGTCAAAATCAAAGTAGAGATTTCGACGAATAAATTCGTGGAATTGATTGATCGGAGGTGCTGTATGAATCAAGAAATAGGGTAATTGATTTAATGCGAAAAAAATTGGAATTGTTCATATTAATTAATTAATTAATTAATATTAAAAAATTAGTATACATCGTTAAAAAGCACCGCATTAGTTTCGTTGAAAAAATGGAGAGTTTGAGCGGTTAATGGGATAGACAGAGAATCTATCTAAACTAAGAGTACATTTGGTATTTTTGTACAGAGAGCAACTAGAGTGGGACAGTTGTACAAACTTAAAATTTGGAACCGGATCATTTATGAGCTAAATGAGTTAAAAAATATTTTGCGGATCCTCTCTCCACCAGAGTAAACTGAGATCTAAATATATCTCTTCCCCCTCTTTCTCCTAAAAGACCTCACATTCAAGAACAGGGCTGCTGTGAAGTCTTATTCCAAATCACCGCCGACCAATTTCACTGTCAACCTCTCCTGCTGGCGCGCAATTTCCCGACGCCTCTTGACGTTGCCTTAGCCTTGTGCGAATATTAGACTCCTTGCCGCCTCGCTGGATCTGTACCAGCGCCGCCATGGGCCCTCTTTCATCCATGGAAGCAGTTTGCGATGCCGTTCTGTGGGCTGTGCTTATGGGCGGGTTACCTGCGTCTTATCTGCCTCCGGAGATTGTCTAGATCTTCCTTCTGCCGACGAGCCTCAATCTGCCTCCATAGCTGCCAACGATCTTCTCTCCGGCCTAGCCCTCTTGGGGTTAGCCCCTGTTCACCACTGCCTTCGGCCGTCCGACTTGCAGAATTGGATGATCCTCCAATGATGTGTGCGAATTCTGATTTATGGGCCTTCTAGTTTGGAATTCTGGTTTATGGGCATGGACTGATTTATTTCTTAATGGAGTTTGCCTATTTTTTGTCTATTCTTTGGATGGTGCATCTTCTTGAATACTTCAACTGTTAAGAAATATAGACACATGCATGCATAACAGATTTGTGTGTGTGATAAGTGGCTCATACGTGTAAGGAGGAGATTGGTGAAGCTAGTTGATCAATCATAAGGTGAGGATTGATGAGCTGGCACAAGGATGAACGTTGGATTGCATGCATGATCAAACGGTTGAGAAGATGATCAGTTGGAAAGGAAAGGAGAGCTGGAGGAGTTAGTTTGTTGTAACCAACTAACAGACTAAGGCATGCAGCTGATCACCATTCATAAAAAACGTGAGCATGCATGAGAGATCAGTTTATAAGATCATAAGATTCATCTTCTTCCTTAGAGTTGTAATTCATCATCAATAAGATTCAAACGCCTTTGAGAGTGGACGTAGGCTTTACAGTCGAACCACTATACTTGCTTTGTTGTTCTTAGATTCATTAGTTCATTCATAAGAGTGTGTGATCATAAGCTTCAATCAATAGAGAGTAAACGTGTGATCAAAAGTGAGGTTCGATTATTTACATTCATAAGAAGTGGCGCCGTCTGTGGGAAGGGAGCTGCTGCCATCTGATTGAAGAAGGAGATCACCATGGTGACAACAAAGTTCGATGTGGAGAAGTTTACAGAAAAGTCAGATTTCAGTTTGTGGAGGATGAAGATGGAGGTCATTCTCATTCAACAAGGTCTTTCAGATGCTATTAAACCATTGCCTGAGAATCAAGCAGTGGAAGTTGATGCAGTTGCAGCTGCAGCCGATCAAGATCAACAATCTAAAGCAAGAAGTGCAATCATATTGTGTTTAGGAGACAAGGCCTTAAGGGAGATCGCAAAAGAAACCACAGCCAGAGGGATTTGGCAAAGGTTAGAACATCTTTACATGGTTAAAACTCTTGCTAATAGATTGTATAAGAAACAGAAGTTGTATTCATTCAAGATTACAGAAGAGAAGTCAATTCTTGGACAGTTAGATGAGTTTAATAGGATAATTGATGAGCTAGAGAACATAGATGTAGCTCTGCATACAGAAGATAAGGCTGTGATTCTGCTTTCAGCCCTTCCTTCATCATTTGAAGGATTAAGAGATACATTGCTGTTTGGAAATAATGAGACAATTACACTGGATCAAGTACAACTTGCCCTGAGAGCAAAGGTACTACACAAGAATCCAGATGTTCAGATTAGTGGAGAAGTATTGGTTGCCAAGAAGCAGGGAAACTGGAGTAATAACAATAACAACAAGAAGATCAGTTCTAACAAGAAGAAACTTGATAAGAATCAAAGTGTTCCAGCAGATGAAGATAACAATAATTGTTTCCATTGCAATAAACCTGGACACTACAAGAAACAATGCTTCAAATGGAAGGCCATGGTGGCCAAGAAAATTGCAGAAAAAGCTGGTAATCAAAAGAACCATGCAAATCAGGTAACTGACATTCAACCTAAGAATGATGTTATTGAGGCATTGTCTGTGGTATCTGATTCTATTTCAGATGAGTGGGTGTTAGATTCTGGATGTACTTTCCATATGACATCCATTAAAGAATGGTTCAGTGAGTTGACTGAATGTAATGAGGGATCAGTCCTTTTAGGAAATGATCAAGCATGTAATATTGAAGGTATAGGTTCCATTAAGTTGAAAATGTTTGATGGATCTGTTAAACTACTAAATAAAGTGAGATATGTGCCTAGCTTAAGGAGAAATTTGATATCTCTAGGTATGTTTGATACATTAGGGTATGAAAGCAGGCTTAAGAATGGAGTTCTCACTATCTTAAAAGGAAGTACAGTAGTTATAAGAGGAATCAAGAAAAATGATTTGTATTTCCTTGAGGGATCTGTCATAACTGGACAGATCAATGTATTACAAGAAAAGGATGATGCAATACTATGGCATGGAAGACTTGCTCATGTAAGTCAAAGGGGGCTACAAGAATTAGCTAGACAAGGTCTGCTGAATCTTAGCTCATCAGTTATGTTAGATCAGTGTGAGGCTTGCATACTTGGAAAGTTAAAGAGAAGCAATTTTGGTACTGCAGAGCACAACACTAAGTCAAGATTGGAGTATATTCACTCAGACCTGTGGGGGTCATCCAAGATAACAACTATGGGAGGTGGAAGATATTTTATATCTTTCATTGATGATTACTCTAGAAAGTTGTGGATAAGGATCTTGAAATCAAAAGATGAGGCATTGGCAGCATTCAAGATATGGCTTACTGAAGTTGAAAATCAGACAGAGTGCAAGCTTAAGTGTTTGAGGACAGACAATGGACTAGAATTTGTATCACAAGAGTTCAACAATTACTGTCAAGAGAAAGGAATCAAGAGGCACATAACAGTTCCTGGTACACCTCAACAAAATGGAGTTGCAGAGAGAATGAACCAAACATTGCTTGAAAGGGTAAGGTGCTTGCTGACCAGTGGAGGATTCTCTAAGGGGTTTTGGGGTGAGCTTGTATCTACAGCAGCTTATCTCATTAATATGTGCCCATCAGCAGCAATCAAGTTTAAAACTCCTGAGGAAGTTTAGTCTGGAAAGCTTCCTAGTTATGATCACCTCAGGGTTATAGGCTGTCAGGCCTATGCACATCAGAAACATGATAAGTTGGATCCAAGGGCCATCAAGTGTGTGCTTGTTGGATATCCAAAAGAAACAAAAGGTTATAAGTTGTGGTGTTATGAAGCTAATAAGTTTCTTATTAGCAGAGATGTGAGCTTCAATGAGAAAAAGATGCCTTTAATTGAAAGGGCAGCTGGTGTAGTTTCTGATACAGATAATGTTGAGCTTGAGGTGGAGCTTGGAACAGATAAGAAACAACAAGTAAGGAGTCAGAACACACCAACATCAGAAGAGGGTCAAACATCAGCTGAAAGAAGAACACTAAGTAGCTATCAGTTAGTAAGGGATAGATTGAGGAGGCAGATAAGAGCTCTTGTCAGATATATAGAGGCTGATGTTGTATCCTATGCACTGTATGTAGCAACAGACATTGAAATGTATGAGCCTAGATCATACTCTGAAGCAATTTCCAGTACTGAGAGTGATAAGTGGTTAGTTTCTATGGAAGATGAGTTACTATCTTTGAAGAAGAACAATACATGGATACTTGTTGATAAACCAACTGATCAGAAGCTTGTTGGATGTAAATGGTTATTCAAAAGAAAACCAGTAACAAGTAAAGAAGGTGGTTTTAGATACAAAGCAAGACTAGTTGCAAGAGGTTTTTCACAGAAGGAGGGTGTTGATTATAATGAGATCTTCTCCCCAGTTGTGAAGCATTGTTCTATTAGGATCTTACTTGCTATAGTGACTCAGTTTGACCTTGAATTGCATCAGATGGATGTTACTACTGCTTTCTTACATGGGAATCTTGAAGAAGATATATACATGCAAGTGCCTGAAGGTGTGGAGGTTGACAGATCAGTAAACAAGGCATGCAAGTTAGTCAAGTCTCTGTATGGACTTAAACAAAGTCCTAGGCAGTGGTACTTGAGGTTTGATGAATACATAACATCAAATGGTTTTGAAAGGAGCATGCATGACAGTTGTGTTTATATAAAGAATGAAGAAGGGAATTTCACCTACCTATTGCTATATGTAGATGATATTCTGATTGCATGTGGTAATATCACAGGGATAAATGCAGTAAAGGAAATACTAAGAAAGGAATTTGAGATGAAAGATCTTGGAGAAGCAAGTGTTATACTTGGGATGCAAATATTAAGAAACAGGTCAGTTGGGAGTTTGCTTGCATCAAGAGTCTTATCTAGACAAAGTACTTAAGAGATACAATATGGATCAGTGTACATCAGTTTCAGTACCAGTGAAACAAGGTTTGAGACTGTCTTTACAAGATAGTCCAAAGACAGATGAAGAAAGGACAATTATGGATAGAATACCATACGCAAATGTTGTTGGAAGTTTGATGTACTCAATGGTGTGCTGTAGACCAGACTTAGCATATGTAATGAGTCTGATCAGCAGGTTCATGAGTAAACCAGGACTACTGCATTGGGAATCAGTGAAATGGGTTTTGAAGTACATTAAAGGATCAGTATCAGTGGGTTTAAAGTTTCAGAGAAGTACAAATTGGAATCAAGCTATTGTAGGATATGTTGATGCAGACTATGCTGCAAATCTTGATACAAGAAAGTCTTTGACAGGCTATGTGTTTAACATGTTTGGTACTGCTATTAATTGGAAAGCAACACATCAACATGTGGTAGCATTATCAACCACAGAGGCTGAATATGTGGCACTCACAGAAGCTGTCAAAGAAGGGATTTGGTTGACAGGAATCTTAAAGGAATTTGGGATTCATCAAGAAGCTTTTGAAGTGTTTTGTGATAATCAAAGTGCTCTCCATCTATCCAAACATCAGGGGTATCATGAGAGAACAAAGCACATTGATGTAAGGTTTTACTTCATAAGGGATATAGTTGAAAAGGGGGTTGTTGTAGTGAAGAAAATCAACACTGCAGAGAATCCAGCTGATGCATTGACCAAGGCATTGCCAACTCTCAAGTTTGAGTTGTGTAAGACCTTGTTCAGTATGCAATAAAAGAAGATAGGGTTGGCTGTACCCTTAAAACAGCAGGGTGGGATGCTTTGAATCTTGTTGAGGTAGTGCAGTGTCTATAAGGTGGAGAATTGTTAAGAAATATAGACACATGCATGCATAGCAGATTTGTGTGTGTGATAAGTGGCTCATACGTGTAAGAAGGAGATTGGTGAAGCTAGTTGATCAATCATAAGGTGAGGATTGATGAGCTGGCACAAGGATGAACGTTGGATTGCATGCATGATCAAACGGTTGAGAAGATGATCAGTTGGAAAGGAAAGGAGAGCTGGAGGAGTTAGTTTGTTGTAACCAACTAACAGACTAAGGCATGCAGCTGATCACCATTCATCAAAAACGTGAGCATGCATGAGAGATCAGTTTATAAGATCATAAGATTCATCTTCTTCCTTAGAGTTGTAATTCATCATCAATAAGATTCAAACGTCTTTGAGAGTGGACGTAGGCTTTACAGCCGAACCACTATACTTGCTTTGTTGTTCTTAGATTCATTAGTTCATTCATAAGAGTGTGTGATCATAAGCTTCAATCAATAGAGAGTAAACGTGTGATCAAAAGTGAGGTTCGATTGTTTACATTCATAAGATCAACAATTTTTCCTCTGGTGCTGCAACTTTGGTTTAGAAGATAGATATTGGTTGTTGCTCGTCTACCATATTTTTAAGAAAGTGGCTCTCATGAATCGATGGAAACCAGTTATAATTAGATGGGATAGAGCCTTTCCTGCTATCATCCCTGGTTGGAGTTATCTATTACTGGATATGAGTTGCTTTGAACTCAGTGTAGTTGGGTTTTGTAATAGGTTTCTCACTTGTTATGGTTTAGTGGATACAAGCGAGTTATGCTACTTCTCCCTTTTGACTGATGCTGTATGTCTCATGCTTTATGGTGTGAATTGATTTGAGATTAGATGGATGATTTCATACTGCTTTGGGAAAACGTTAATAGTTAAGTAATAGAAATAGGTGACAGAAAGTTGAACATATTCATATCTATACTTTGGATCTAATCTAATGCTTGGCTCGTGCTTGATTTCTTTAACAACTGTAACATAATTTGTAAAGTTGGATAACAAATTAAACATGATGGAATAATGTAGTCTGCAATTTATTTGATTCAATAGCAGCCTACTGAGCATTACACAATACATAATACATGATACTAGATTAATACAACAGTGGAGTTGAGAGTGACACAGTATTCAAATATTCCTCCAAAGTCATTTTAGACATCAATTCAAAAACTGCATGGATCACTCAGAAGCTGCATGAGCAGCATTCCTCGAATAAGCAGCAACAACAAAGGGCAGCCAAACTGCAAAATCACATCAACCAAATACATTACCTTCATTTTGGTGCTCAACTAAAAGAGTTATACACGTGCATACACTTTGGAGCTCGATGGACGGATGAGTTATTTAAAAATTGGATAAGAATCGAGGAAGAACTTAAATAAAGGAACAAGGTTTAGTTAACCCATTAATAGAAAAGAGTTACTTAGAAGATGTTAACCAAATAGAACAATATTTTATTTTCTAAAATCCGAATATGAAATTAAAGAGTAACTCAAATTATTAAAAAGAGTAACTCAATTAATAGAAAATAGTAACGATGTTAACCAAATAGAACCATATTTTATTTTCTGAAATTTGAATATGAAATAAAATAGTAACCCAAATTATTAAAAAAAATAACCCAATTAATCGAAAAGAGTAACCTCAAATATGTTAACCAAATAGAATAATATTTTATTTTCTGAAATTTGAATATGAAATTAAAGAGTAACCCAAATTATTAAAAAGAGTAATCCAATTAATAGAAATGAGTAACCTAAAAAATGTTAACTAAATAGAATAATATTTTATTTTTTGAAATTTGAATATGAAATTAAAGAGTAATCAAAATTATTAAAAAGAGTAACCCAATTAATAGAAAAGAATAATCTAAAATATGTTAACCAAATAGAATAATATTTTATTTTCTGAAATCCGTCTATTGACAACACAACATGAGCATTGCAGGTGACCAAAGACGAATAATATTTTTTTTCATATTTAACCGATATTATGATGAAAACTTGTATAATATCCTAACTATTTTAAATGGCTACAATGATGTCATAAACACGTTAAAATGTAAACGCTAAATCATTTCTTATGTTTGATACGTAAAGAAGCCTTAAGTTAACACACAAAAACCCAAAACTCCTATGATTTTTCCAAATTTAAAAATTCCAGGCTACAGCTACTTTTATAGATGACCCACCATATAATTTTCTACCACCGAGAAAGCTTAAGGATCATATTGTAATTAAGACCTACCTAATGACAGGATTACCGTAATCCAAAAGGATTAGTCTTTCCTAAGTAAACCAAAAAAAAAAGCTTCACGAATATAAATTCCATTACAAATGGCTATATGCTAAGAAAAATCTAACATTTCATTCATCCTCTAAGTCTAAATGCAGCTGCATTGGTAATCATATTAGGCAACAAGATCAAGAGAATGGAATGTAAAAACGCAATCATGCAACACAAAAATCAACTTCATCACAACCGGTAAATTCAGCAAATTCCATCAAAACCAAAAAAAAAAAAAAAAAAAAAAAAAAAAACTGCATTCAACATATGAAATTCCCAATTTAATATATTCATAACAGATAAGGGAAAAGGTGATTGTCGAGATGGATTCCCAGGTAAATTGTTTTATATGACAGCATCTATGGCTTTCTCCTTCAATAAATAATACTTTCTCTAAGCCTGTCGTGAAATTGGTTAGGTATCAGATTTAAGCAACAAGTAAACGAATGAAAGATAGAGCCTAAACTATGCATGAAGAAACGAAACAAGAACATAAGAGTTTTTAGAGTGGTTCGGCTCACTAATGAGCCTACATCCACTATGGAGGGAGACCCTTTATTGCTACATGATTGTGGAGGTGATTACACACTGAATAAAGCTGTGAATACAGCTTTATACACAACTTAGTTGAAACGGGACCAACTTGCTGAACCAAATTTGAGCCTTCGGTTGATAGAACAAACATTTACCAAACCGAGTGAAACTACTTCACACTAACAGCTTATGTGTCAAGCTTTCCAGCCATATGCTCAACCGCTCCTAACTCATCCGTTTAGCCACCAAACAAACTCCTCAAACTTCCTTGGTCACCTTATGCACCGGTTGCACCATTATGTGTACTTGAGCTTGAAACTCATGCAACTGCTCCCCGTTGCATCTGATCACACGCATATACTCCAACCATGTGCATGCTGAACAATCCTCCACAACACTAAGGTTTATACCTCACAAAGACCCTTCTTTTTTAAACCTTGCCTTCTCCCCCACCCTCTGCGACATTGGATTATCCACGGCCACCATCTCCACCAGCCTCTTCAGGTGACCCCACTCATTGAACTTGGCCTCCGCCACCCATCTTTACCGCCTGTGTCGCCACCCCTTTTCCCCAATATTCCGACACCATCACGTTCGATTTCAAATTGGCATAGTCCAATTTGTGATTAAAGAGTTCTCTTCTTCTGATAGACAGAGAGATTGACCTCCGCCGCCATCTTCACCTCCTGCGTCACCACCCCTTTCTCCTAGTACCCGACGCCACCACGTACCCAGCTTGGCCCTGCATCTGTCGATGGTGATTCCTTGCCAAGTTTCCGGCCCGTTCCACGCCACCAGAAAGATGAGAGAGAAAGGAGCGTATCAGCGAATGTATATAAACAGAAAAGAGAAAGAAAGTCTGATTGAATTTTCACCATAAATAGATCAGGAGAAATGACCCCCAATTGAAAAATATGATTTGGGCTTGAAATAGGATCCGTTCCACGAATTCAAAAAATAAGATTGGCAAGTTAGTTATTGTATTTTGTATATATATCTTTAATATACTAATCGATATTTTTTTGCCTACGTGTCGGCTCCAGAAACCTCTTGACGTGCCAATTTGTGGTTTATTTGAATTAAATAATTAATTTTATTATTTAAATATTTTTATAATTAAAACATAATTTTAACGGTGTTTATTTATTAAAATTAATAAAATTAGATTAGGAGATGACAAATCATTAACTCCCTATATATGATATATTATCTTAAAATAAATAATTAAAAAAATCTATGTATTAAATTAGATTAGGAGATGATAAAATCATTAACTCCCTATATGATATTATCTAAAAATAAATAATTAAAAAATCGGTGTTTATCTATTAAAATTAATAAAATTAGATTAGAAGGATAAAATCATTAACTCCATATATATATATGAAATTATTTTAAAATTAATAATTAAAAAAATCTTTAATGATATTTCCATATTAGAATTAGATTAAGAGTTGATAAAATTATTAACTATATATATAGGTTAGACACCGAAAGAGAGACAATTGTAAGGATGTCTTCCGGATTTTCCAATATTGCTAAGAGTTAGAGTTATCCGTCAATGGTCAATAACAAGTTCAAAGAATTCAAAATCCAAAAGAGATCGCATGTGTATCCATGGTATTTATGGATGAAGAGGTATTTTTCTATTAAAAAACATCCCTCATTTTATAGTATGAATATATGTGGAAATAAGTTTAGTTTTAATTAAAATAAATTAAAATAATGAAAAGATGTATGGTTTGTTATGAATGAGAACTAGATTTTATTATGAATAGGTTTTTTTTAATTAATAGTATTTATACGGATACGCATGGTTTATTATGAATGAGAATTAGATTTTATTATGAATATTTTTTTTTATTATTATTACTAATAGTATTTATGGGGATTTATTTGAGAGTTTTGATGTCACTTTGCGGTGGACTTTTCCTTTATTATATTTAGTTTCATTGTATATAAAAATTCAAGATTAAGGCATCGGCAATATATAAGAATATAACAGACAGAAGTTTGCAAATGCTAAAAGAGGACAATATCGTTAGTATTGCGACTTTTAAAGTTGAATTGTCTCAAGAAGATATTTTTTTAACAAAGCATTTGTATCAACTTATTTTCCATCAATTTCAAATTCATGAGGTATATATTTAATTTATTGATTTATTTATATTTTAATTAATTAGGTATAATTTTGTATTTTTTTATTATAATATTTTATTTCAAAATTTAAATATGATTCCGATCAAGTTAAATGATATAAAAGAGATATATATTTCATAACTATTGCATGTAATAAATTTTTTAGAGTGTATATTAGGTGCACCCAGGTGCAAGGGTGCACCCAAATGTGTATAACTTCTTATTCTATTTTGTATACATGTTATTCTCTTTTGTATGCGTGTTTTGTAATAATTGTATACTTTTTTCACACTAAGTTTTTCATTAAAAAAACCATCATTTAAAAGTGTATAACTTTTTATTCAATAGTATATACATGTATTTTAATAATTGTATATTTTTTTACACTCAATTTTTCATTAAAAATTTAACAATTAAATTGTATACATTTTTACTCATAATTATATATGTTTTTGTTTATATTTGTATGTGGGTGCACACGAAGCTTCGTGTGCACCCGGGTGCATAGTATATTTAGCCAATTTTTTAATATATATTATAAACTTCCGTATTTAAACTCTTTATGTATAACACAATTACAAATCGATTTATTTATTTAATAAAAACATATTTCTTTTTTAAACATTTATCCCGCTTATTACGCGTGTTCTGTGCTAGTTAGTATTAATTTAAAATTTATGTATCTAATAATAATAAGTAGATATGTATTGTACTGGATAGTAACTATATCCCTTTTATTTATTCATTTGCTTTTCTTATTTTCAGTTATATATATTTGAAGCATATCTTGAGATCGTTTTATTTAAAGAGTAAAAAAGTGATAAATTAGTTTTGTAATATGAATAAAAATTGAATTGTTTTTAATAAGTGATACTATAATCAGGATAAATCATATCTATCTAATTATACGTATTAGTACGTACATGTACAGGGTATAGGACGGGGTACTCTCTGGATCAGTCCAATACATACAATCACATTTATGTATGGGGGTGACTATAAACGTTTTTGCAATCTTTGGTGTTGTCTTCATTCTTCTTCTTAAGTTTCATCAATCTTTGGTTTGTTGAGAAATAATTGGACAAGCCACGTCAGCATCGCTCGTCGGTTTCCGGCAACAAGTGGCAAATCCGATAAAAATTGGACCAAAATTAAAGAAAAATTAAAGTTATTGGACTAATTATAAATAAATATCTTTTTTGGGACTAAAATTAAAAAGAAAAAAAGTTACAGGACCAAACAAATATTTAACTCCAATACATTCAATCACATTTCTTTTCCGCCCATCTCATACATACGTTTACAAAAAAAAAACACTTTACATTGTAATCTTTCAATACACTTTAATTTCATATTTATTATTCATTTTTAACTCACATAATTTTTTTTTTATAATTTATCTGGCTAGTACCTTAAAATAGAGTAACAAAATCAATTAAAATTCGTGAAAAAGAAGCATGCAGATTTTTTTTTTGAAATAGCGCAATTGAACACAAAATCAATACAGAAACTATCACATGTTCGTGAGACAAATAATTGGATCAGAAATTCAATCGTTCAGGTAATAAAACGTGTGTTCTAAACTTACTCTTAATTTTTATCCAAGTCTATATTCTAAAAACATATTTCTCAAAAACATCCATTCACATACCACAAAAGCAAGTGTACTTATATATGGGTGAGACAATGTTAAACGACCTCCTCATCTAAAACTTAAGCTTATAGAGAGATAAATCGTTTAATACTTAATCAAGTCACTCTAACACGCCCTCTTGCATGCAGAGACGGGTTAATTTTTGCAAGCCTTGCAAGTGGAATTTTCTCATAAATGGGTCCATGCATGACTTTGATACTATGTTAAATGAGCACCTCATCTAAAAGCTTAATCTTATAAAGAGATAAGAGCTAAAATCATTTTTGGTCCCATAACAATATGAAATTTTTTATTCTGTCCCAAAAGATATCTTATTTTTAATTTAGTCACGTAACTCTCGACATTGGTCAACTTTGGTCCCAAAAATTGCCTGGAATTGATTTTTTCTCCAGAATTAGGCATGTGCCTGTCCCAAAAAATATATTATTTTCAATTTAGTCCCGTAACTCTCGACATTAGCCAATTTTGGTCCCAAAGTTTAACCAATCATATTGCCAACTCATATACTAATATATACAGAGTAATATTTATTTTTATGACATTTTCCACATCACCATCTCTTTTAAAATTAAATCATATATCATATTTTTAATTCTAAAATAAATGAACTTATTTTCCAAATTAAAAAGGAAAAGATTAAAAATATATATTAAACAAGTAAATTACTCTTGCATAACAAACTAAACCTGTTCAAGAAACATAGTTAATAAAATATGATTGGGCCTCCTAGTTCTTCGACTGAGAATATCAACTTCATCAGCCTCCTCAAGCGCATTTCCAAGATTGGAAATGTCAAAATCCAACATTTGTTTAACCGGGGGGTGGGGGTTTGAACGAGCAATTGGGGCAAATGTGTCTCCGAAATCCGGTAGCCCCGCAAGAAATCCCGGATATGGTTAGGCACCTTCGCCACCCCCGAGATGGCGGCACGTGCTCACAACGTCGCCGCTCCATGGCCTCTTTTTGTCGATGTATACCATTTTCGATGCTTCAGTCCAAGATAGTAAAGGGTGGGCTGCTCGCGATGTTGCCGGCACTCAGTATACTACGCTCAAACTTCACTATCAATAGTCTCGCCAAGAACCTATCTTTCAATTTGGGGGAAATCTTCAAGTTTTTGATTTAGAGGAAAGATCGTAATTTAGGTTTTTAGATATGAAGTTAATTTAGCTAATTGATCGTCGGACGTATTTAATCCTTTTAGAATTTAAAATCTGATACTATATTATTTTATTCTAAAATAATAGGTGATTTGGAAAATATAAATCAAATAAAAGTATTCCCTATTAAACCATCATCACGTGAGTTGGCAGTATAATTTTAGTATTAAATGGTATACCCTTTAATACTAAATTGTAAAGGCGCACGGTTTGCTCCAGGGCACAAGAGACCAACTCATATAAAAATTCACAATATATCAAAATTGAAAGAGTAATATTTTTCATTCAAAATATTAATAGTTCATCTATCTTTAAAGAATAATTTTTTATATATTAAAAAATAATCCGTAAATTAGGGTGCAATAATTTGAGTAGTAATGTTTTTCATTTATAAGAGTAATAATAGTTCATCTATTTAAAAAGTATTGTTTTCAAGTATAAAAGTATAATTAGTAAATATGGGTGCATGTGTGAACCAGATTCACACCATAAAAAAATGAAAATATATGCAATCATATTAATATCTATATATAGGGTAATATTTTTCGATTATTAGCAATCGATTTCAAGAATCAAGTTAATAAATCACATTAATAATCAGGAATTTCAACCTATAATTAAAAATTATGGACTTAATATAATTTGAGTTCAGATGAGACGGATTTATATGAGACGAATAGTGAGACGGGTTGACCTATTGTTAAAGTATACTTCTGTTATATAGGTAAATATATTTATTAGTAATTAAAGTATATTTGTAGTGAATTATACCATAACACTTTAAAAATATTTTTTAATTAATTATTTATCGTACTTAAAAAAAACATATACTCCTACTTTATGTACAAATTAACATACTATACCTATATAACAAGCATATTTTAACAATGGGTCGATCCGTCTCACATAGTTACATCTCATATTTATTTAGTTATTTATTTTTGGGCTTTTATCACAAAATAACTGCTTTCAAATGTTAAAATGTGTTTGTTGAGATCTGTTTTTCACTTTGTCAATGTTAAAATGTTAACAAAAAGGGTGGGGACGATGAGACCAAGAAGGCTTTTTAACTTCAATAGCAGCTAGAGCGCGCCAAGGATCCTGGTAAAGCAGCTTACACTTATGTCGAGCCAAATTCGACAGGCTACACCGACCCTTCTTTTGAGGAATTCCCAACTCTTCAACATAGTAAGATTAAACAAAAACTTCTTACAACCAGCTTATAAGACCAACACATGACTCCAATCGAAACTCAACACTTCAGAGATAAAACCAGTGGACAACATGAATGCAACTATCTCGAAATTAAGAGAGGAACTTAATGACTTTGAGGGCTGTCTGTTTAGTTCCCTTTAAAGCCGTGTGTTTGGCTTCTATCAAACATCTTTTACCGCTTTCAATCTGTATCTCTCTCCTTTCTCTTTTTCTTTTATTTTTAATAATATTACTACCTAGGTTGATATATATATATATATATATATATATATATATATATATATATATATATATATATATAGCAATTCAATAATAAAGAGTAGGATCAGTACTGGATCGAAAATTCTCTTCTTCTTTTTTTTCTTTTTTTGTCGGTGGATGAAATTTTATCACAAATCGCTTATTTTATTTTTGTATTTAATCTCGAATTTCATTTATTAAGCTGTCATCATGTTTTTTTTATAAGAAAATAAGTATTTTATTAAATAATAATATCACACAAGTACAAGGTGTACTATGGTGATCCCCTTCACTATTCTAACATAATATCATAAACATTCAAATGGATTTAAAAACCATTCTGCAACTCCATAGCTAAAATTATTTGGTGTCAATGCCTTTTGCCATGCCCACATCCTCAACTTTATAAGCTCAACAAGATCATCTAATAGAGTTACCTTTTGTTTGAATATACTTGAATTCCTTGCGATCCACAAAGACCATGTAGTGCAATGCCACAACATTATCCAAAACAATTCATGTTTCCTATTCCATGACAATCCAAGATGAGCTTGAAATTGCCTGTCAATAGAAGCTTGCATACGACTTCGGATGCCAACCCACGAGAAGAACTTTTGCCATACACTTGATGAAATGGACAAAGAAATAAATAGGTGATCAACATCTTCCACACTACTTGCACAAAAAGTACACATCAAACTGTCCTCAGAAGCTAGCACCTTATGCTTTCTAAGGTTTACCTTGATAGTAAGCAGTCTATCTTTTAGCAACCTCCACACAAATGCTTGAACCTTACTTGGAATCCCCTTCTGCCAAATTCTAATTGCTTCATAATTCTCCGGTTGATTGTTAAACCTGCCTCGTGGACTCTTGTATGTAGACTGTGTAGTGTATGCTTTTGATGAGTCTTCTTTCCATCTCCAATAATCCTGCAATTCAACATTAGGAGAAAAACCAATTTATAGAGATGATAAGATTATTTAAAAGCTCTTCTTCCCATTGGAATAGCTCTCTTCTCCAATCCCATTTCCACCTCCACACACCTTCATCCCAACAGCCTTTGTCATAAATATTTGTATCTTTGTCATTTGCAATTGCAAACAACCTATGATACTTGATTTTCAATACATCTCCCTTATTCCAAGGCTCAGACAAAAATTTGGTGTTTTTCCCATCTCCAATCATCTTTTCACACCCTCTTCTAAACCATTCACCTTCATCACCTTGAACAACATTGCATATATCATGCCACAAAGTAGACATGGCTCTATTATTCCTTCCTCTTATCAACTCTGTTGAATTTCCAAGATGAGATCCATATTTCGATTTAATCACTCTACACCATAATTTATCTTTGCCTTCCAACAATTGCCACCACCATTTAGCAAGTAATGCTTTATTAAAAAATTCCAAAGCTATTACGCCCGACCCTCCATTTTCTTTTGATTTACAAACAATGTCCCAACTAACCCAAGCTATTTTACGTGATCCTTTCCCCACTTTCCCTCCCGTAGAAAACTCCTCTGAAGAGAAATTAGCTCTTGATTCACTTTCTTTGGAAATTTGAAAATGGAGAGGTAATAGCTAGGTAATGTTGACAAAACTGACTTCACCAAAATTAATCGCCCACCAAGAGAAATTTCTTTTGAATCCAAACTGTCCAATTTTTGTTTTATTTTTTATAAAATAGGCTGCTAAGTATTGTGTCTTCTATGATTCATTCCCAAAGGAAGTCCAAGATATTGCTTCAAGACACCTGACGGACAACCTTGAGTTGCTCCAACGGGAATTTGAGAATCTGGTGTTCAATGCTGGGCATGCCGGAAAAATACAAGAAAGCAATCGGACCAAAGTGTCTAATCGCATACGAGACTGTACCCGCAACAATGCGAGTCTATTCGAGATAATACGAGAGCCTCTACTTCGGGCTGTTGATAACAATCGTTACCAACGAAAGGAGTGCAGTAGAGAACGGGCCTCTAAACCCGGAGCAGGGGATTCAAATACCCTTGGCACGAGTTCTAGATTGGATACTCCGAAAGGAAATCCGGTCCAAGAAAAAATCAAAACTCTTGAGTCATATCTTGAACCTTCGAGTCAACCCAGCACCTCTGGGGTTAAAGAAGGAGAGATCAACCTTAGGCCCATGACAGACACTGCTAAGGTTGGTATCAACTTAGCTGATTTCTCTTATTGGCAGGATTACCAGGCCAGCTGGGAGAAATTAAACACCAGATAGGGAATTCTACTGGAGAAATGTCGGGTGGATATATCTGGGGAATATCCTCGAGTGTGGATGCGAGAAGGATCAAATCCAAATGATGTGAAACAATGGTATAATTTTGGAGTACTAGCTTCAATATATACTGTTGCACCAGGCTTCCTAGAGCTTTCAAAACTACCAGAATGGTTGGGACAAACAGTTTTCAAAGCATGGAAAAACAACGTAACTCTATCCAGAGGCGATGTATTGGAGCTCTACTTCACCAGTGCAGCTCCAGAACCAGTTGGGAAAGGCAACCATGAGGCCTTTCATTTCATCAAGCTAAGAAAACCCGATGTTTCAACAGAAAACAAAATCAATAAGTCTTCTGGAAAGGAACTACTCTTGGTTTCTACATTTTCTGAAGAACAAATGTACACGCGAAGAGCGAGGGGTTTGTATGCCTGTATTCAGGCAATGATTCAGGTGAAATATCCATTCAAGTTCGAACATAAGACCTCGAATGGATCTTTTATGTTAAACACTTTAACAGAAAAAAAGACAGGATTTGCTGAGAAGGCTTTTTCTGAAAAACAAGACCTTCTGTGGAGAAATAGGATATCGGTGAGTAAGCAAACCCATCGGAAGTATTGCAACATGGCCCACTTCGGGCAATGGGTGGACAAGATTTGCACCAGCTGTTCTACACATATAGAACCAGAGTTTGGAAAGGGAGTTGGGCTAAGCATCGGAAAAATCAAAATTGCAAAACCCCCTCCAATAAGAGAGACAAGTGGAAAGAAGAGGGTAAAACCTCTTCAGAACACCCAAGAGCCGGGAGAGTCATCAGGTACCAAAGAGGACAAATGACTCTTCAAAAAAGTAAGAGCCGAATTACCTTTGTGAAAGGTAAAAACATGTGACCGACAGGAAGGATGGCCCACCAGAGTTATCCAATAAAGGAGAAGGACCAGCCAACCACTAAAGGTGGAATCCAATGAAAAGTGATGCAAGCAGTGACGTCACAAAAAAGAATCCAATAAATAAAAAGAGAACAGCCAGCTGCTAAAAAGTTTGCATCCAATGTGAAGTGACGCAAGCAATGACGTCACAAAAGATTGGGAGGCTTTGAAATCCGGATTTCAAATCCGAAAGCCTCTATAAATAAGAGTTTTTGAGGAAGCAGAAGGCATCAACCATTCCCCTCTATTTTCTCTTTCTAAATATTGTATTCTTTTCTTTGTATGAGTGTTCTGAGTGCAGCTACAATAGGTAGCTAAAGGAGTTATCTCCTCTTGTTCTGTGAGGATGAGGGTGTAATAAAATTCTCCATTCAATAAATAAATAATCTTGGGCTTCTGCCCGCATGTAGCCTTCCATTTTTCTGCAACCTTAATCTTCATACTTTCCTGCAAAAATAGTAGCAGTATCATGTACACCCGGTGTAGAAAACGAACCAGGGTTATGCTAAGGTCCGCTGAAGGAATGAGACTGAACCATCATACTGCGGAGCGCATGGTTGGCTGTGAGGAGCAGCTGTAAAACCTCTTCCGGATACCCGGTGGATTGACGGTCAAAAAAGGTACTATTACTGTTCTAAGTTGGTTAGCTATGAGATTAATGTTGTTTGATTAATGTACGGAAGCATGATGAGCCTGATATGGTCGTAATGGACTATCTCTATTTTAAAAAATAAAAGGAAGATGAAAATCTGGCAATATAGATATGATATAAGTTGATTAGGGATAAAATTTTTTGAAAAAACTATGTTTTAAAACTATTTTGGGACTAAAAGTGCAATTGCTAACGGTTTCCATCCATTTATAATGGAACAGGACTAAAAATGCAACTTTTGGGACCAGAAAAAAGGTTCGGGACCAAAAATGCAACTGGGATACTCCAACGGGACCGAAAGTGCAATTATCCCTAAAACTATCAGACATAATTTCGTGTAACGCTCGGGTTCACTCGATCTGTCCGTTGTTACTGAACCATTCGAATTAAATCACCGACAATGATGTGCCACCAACGTTATATATATAGCAACCTGAATTAATGCATGTGATGATACAATATAGGTTAGGTGTTTGTGCCCGTGTAACATAAATCCTTATTTGAGATATAAATATTATTACTTTCGTTATAAAATGTAATCACTTTTTATTTATAATATAAATAAATTATTTATAAAATGGTTCACTGCACCATTATCACTTTTCATCGAGTCATTAATAATATTATCACTTTTTATCCATCACGTGTAAGCCCTTATGTGAGACGGTCTCAACAAATCTTTGCTTACAATAAAAGGGTTCACCACTAATATAATTATCCTTTTTTATTAAAAAAACTAACAAACAAATTGTATACATTTTTTTTTTCATAATTGCATATGTTTTTATTCATAATTGTATATGATCTGAAAGTAGGTGCACCGTATCTTGGGGAGCACCCAGATGCATAGTAATATTAGCCATCCTTTTATATAAAATATTAATACTCACTGAATTATTTGTTAAAAACAAATAAATACCCTACCAATAAACTAAGGAGTACAATATATATACTACCATTCTAAATAATGTGCTTAATATATATGGAGTGGTTTTCAATAATATATTAAAATAGGTTTTTTTGAGATACATCTCTTCAACGTGTACCACTCAATCCGTCGGTTACTATAGCACACGACTTAAATCATTGACAATAATATGCCACTGAACAATAATAGGTTTCCACCTCATTAACACATAAATCCGGTTCAAAACTTTATTTATATAAGAATAATTCTCACTCTCTTTCTAAATTCTTATGATGTTTATATTTTTTTAAGATAGATACTTATATTTAGGTTAATTATACGGTACACCATGGTTACCCTAAGATAGAGTGCACACTTTCAAAAATGTATATAAATATAAATAAAAATATATACAATTATGAATAAAAATGTATACAATTTAATTGTTAGTTTTTTTAATAAAAAATTGAGTGTAAAAAATATACAATTATTAAAAAATATGTATATACCATTGAATAAAAAGTTATACAATATAGACGCTAGTTTTTTTAATGAAAAACTTAATATGAAGAATTATACAATTATTAAAAAATACCGTATACAAAATAGAATAACATGTATACAAAATAAAATAAAAAGTTATATACATATGGGTGCACCCTTGCATTCGGGTACACCTAATATCAACTCTATATTTCAATTGTATTATAGTGTGTGGTTCCATAATTAAAAAAAAACTCTATAATGAAACGGATAAAATAGCAAAATAAATACATTTATAGAATTCGAATGGAGTTGAATCTTAAAATAAAATAAAAATAATACAGATTCTGCATTATCGTCAAAGACAGGTGGCAATTATCTATTTGACCCGAGGATTATAATGCATTATCGTAATAGGCAGCTATCCTTCCACATTCACAATTACACCACTCTGAAATATCTAATTAACTTGGTAGAACCAATGTCATCATGAAATGAATAGGTGGAACATGTGACACTCTTTTTAATTAATTTTTCTTTTTTCATTAATATTTTTTTAAAGGACTATTATACCCTAAACCCTACACTCTAAGAGTAAAATATACCCTAAAATACAAGAGCGAAATTACAATTATACCTTAAATCATAAACCTAAATCATAGGAGTGAAATATGCCCTAAACCACATGGGGAAAATTACAATTATATCCTAAACCCTAAACTCTAGGAGTGAAATATAGCATAAACTTAATGAGTGAAATTACAATTATACCATTAGAATTAAGAGTCTGACTGCAGTACACCTAGTGCACCGATAAACCTGGACAATCTTAATTGTTAGATCAATTTTTAATAATGTACGACGGTTGCACCACCTCATAAATATCAATAAACTTAATTTCATGGGTTCCTTCTCCTCTCTTATTTTCATATGTAAATTGCGTTGCATTATAATCAAGGCAGGTTCATTTAAGGGTTATGTGCAAAATTCTTTTTAGATCTTTTATTATTATAAAAGACATATATCAGTAATAAAAAAAATCATAATATGAATTAATTATATAAAAAAATCATAATATGAATTAATTATATTAAATAAAAATTAAAATATATCGTATAATAATAATAATAAATAAACATCACATCACTTATAAGTATAAAATATTAATTTATTTATAATTTTTGTAATTATTTATATATATACAAAAATTATAAATAAATTAATATTTTATACTTATAAGTGATGTGATGTTTATTTATTATTATTATTATACGATATATTTATATACACCAAGGAATTGAATGACCAATACCGTTGGGGTGGGAGGAATCCTCATTCCATAAAATAAGGAATACACATTCCTAATGGAATCGTGATTCTCGTTAATAAAATATATCAATCGCGAGAATGAAAATAGAATTAGGAATAATGATTCCATTCCATCCACGTTCCATATACAAATAATGACCTTATCATTTATTTCATTAAAAAATGTATAATATTATATATTATAAAATTTATGCGGAAATTAACTATGGAAAATTGATCAAGATAATAGATTTTGGCAGTGTTTTTATAACCAGATCAGAGATCGGATCGGTAGCTCTAACGATTCACGGTCGGATCGGTCCAACCGGCGGTTCAACCGTAAAAAAAAATACATAATTTTAATTATATTTAAAAATAACTATTAAAATAATTTAAAACATGCATTCTTTTTTCATTTCAGCCCAGCCCACTCACTACTAGTATTTCTTTGTTTTAAATAGCCAACTTATTATTATTAAAGCAAGCCCACTTAAGCCCACTGCCACCTAATGGCTAATATATTCTTAGGGTTTGGCTCATTGCGTCGTTATTTGTAGTAATTCATCAGAATCCTCAGCGCCGCTGTGCTCTATTCCAGTCTTCTTCTATCTCTCTCTCAATTGACAATTCATCAACCCCATCTCTTCTTCTTAGCGTAACCCCATCTCTTAGCGTGACTACCCCATCTCTTCTTCTTTTCACATTAAGCATCAATTTTCTCAGTGAAGAATACACGTCAATTTGCAGCAGAAATTTCATGGTAGATACAGTGTAAATTCACTTCAACCAAAGGATTTTTCAATTTTTTTCTTTATTTTATTGGATCTGGTATATAGTATGTGTAATTTTAAGTAATATCTTTTGAGGTTGTATTGAAATTTCAATCAATGAACATCATAGAAATGTAGATGTTTGGAAATCATTCGAATTTGAAACAAAATTGGCGGTTCTCCGGTTCATCTGGTTCTGTCGGTTTTTCGGTTCTGTTCTGTTTTTACCGGTTTATCCAGTTTAACCATAAAAGCGGTTATATAGGTTGTTTCGGACCGGCTCCAGCTCGCCAGTTCCCGGTTCAATAGGTTCAACCGGCCAGTCCGTTCCGACTGATTTTGAAAACACTGGTGTTTGCTGATGAAGTTTCCTTAAAACGTTATTCTCAATTAAAAATCAGGACAATGCTCAAAATTTAACATTATTTTAATTTGTTGAGTCTTTTGCAGATGCTCTAAGGATGAGGCAAAAGTTAATAGTAGGAGTTTGTAGATGTGTATAAGAGAGATTCGAAAAAGATTTATTAAACCTAAATATGAAATAATAAAGGCAAATCAAACATAGAACATTACTACTTCCATTTAAAAAAAAAATCACTTTTGCTATTTTGTCCCGTCCCATAAAAGTTTAAGAAAGTTTTCACCTTCTTAAACAACTTAAAAAAAAAAAGAAAAAAAAGAGTCAAAACATCAACCCTCTCTCATACACTTTTTTAAAAAAAATAAACTACACTTATCTAACACAACCCATATATTTTATCATTCATTTAGTATAAAAAAATTACAACTATAAAACCCTAAAAGTTACTCCCTCCGTCCCTAGTTAACGTTTACGTTTGATTTTATATGTAGATTAAGAGATAATATTTTATTGTATAATAAGATGAGAGAAATAATATTTAATGTGAAGTGAGTAGTTGTATTAGTGTTATGTGTGGATTTAATATTTTACTATTGGCTATAATTTTATGGTAAATACTTGTATGAGAACGTCTCAAAACACGAGTTTTGTGAGATAAACATAAAATATAACATTTTAATAAAAGTAGTACTCAGTTAATAAAAACTGATGGTGGTGCATCTAACAATTTCATGAACAATTCGATGTATAAATAAAAAAATGATAACAAATTTAATGAACAATAATAACAATTTCAATGAAAAGTTATAATTCTATTGAGTTTATTGATAATTTGGTTGATTTCTGTCTATATAAAGCCTACCCTCCCATATTCAAAATTACACACTACACTCAAAAATTAATTTGTATTAAAGTCTTTCTATCACCACCTCACTCAAAATGTTTGCATTCGAATGGAGCACATGGAGAGGGGATATCTCCCACCCTGTGGTAATTTTATTTATTCATTTGCTTTTCTTGTTTTCTGTTATATAAGCATCTTCATTTCATACATCCCATTACAATTTCCTTTTTCGTCAATCTCATTTTATATACATGTTCATACTTCAAGAAAGGAAATGCTGCAACATTATAATCTCTCAATATATTTTAATTTTAATTAGTATAAGAAAATAGTATTAGAAAATCTCATTAAAATTTAGGATGGGTACATGTATATATCATGGTACTGTTTATATTTAAATTATGCAAACCATTTATATAATTTTTATATTATAAGATATATTATATAGTTAATAAATAATTATAAGTTTAATTTAATTATATTTATTATAAAACATCCTTCACATGCCACAAAGCAAGTGTTCATATCTTAATACATTTTTACAGCAGTTTCTATTTGTTGACTTGGAGTAGCTCTCTATCCTTCTTAGTGATGTGGCAAGAGGAGAGTGCTTGGAGCACTTTCTATAATATACTATTTTTTATTTTCTCATTTTCTGTATTAAAAGTGTTTTTGTAACGTTCCTATTTCATAAGTTTTTGAGATTTGATTTCCTCTCTTCCTTATGTTATTTTACATTTATTTCTGTTTTTTTTCTTCCAATCTTAATACATCTATACAGCAATTTCTATTTGCTGGCTTGGAGTAGCTCTCTATCCTTCTTGGTGACGTGGCAAGAGGAGAGTGCTTGGAGCATTTTCTATAATATACTATTTTTTATTTTTTCCTTTTCTGTATTAAAAGTGTTTTTGTAACGTTCCTATTTCATAAGTTTTTTAGATTTGATTTCCTCTCTTCCTTATGTTATTTTACATTTATTTCCATTTTTTTTTCAACTTTTTATAATTAAACTTTCCTTATTTTTTTTTCTATTTATTCATTATTGAATTTAAATACTAATCAATAATTGAGCTATTTTTCATAGAATATTAAGGAAAATATGATCTCCTTTAATAGTCTCAATTAATTAGTATTTATTGTCATGTGTCTATATAAACACACAATCAAACAAATATTTGTATTGCATTCAAAATATTTGTACCTTTTTGTTTATGTTATAAGTTGATTTCAGTAGTTTTTCATACATATATGTATTATGTGCATTTTTAGTACTTTATATATGTTCATATAATTTAAATGGTTCAAACCCTATCATGCTATTAAATATTTTCTTGGTTCCTCTAATCTAATCATATTTTATTTAATCTTGCTCACACATCACAATAAATATTTTTTACAATTTTTTTTAAGTTTCACTCTCATATTTACCTTTGAGTATTTTCTTCTTTTCTCATATTATTACTCGCATATATATAATTATTTTAATGCAGATTGTGGAGTTTCGAATTTGCATTGAAGTCATTCCGATGAAGATCTCACAACATGTGGAACGTGGATCGTGGGAATAAAGATTGGAAATAATCATAATTTATTTGCAATGATATTTCTACCAGATATGTTTACCAGCTTGATATTGAATCCTATGTTTAGGATTATAATACAAAGACAAAAACTCCTGTGCACCCGGGCGTACGGACCACATTCCGTGAGCCTTTAAAATTTTGTGTTAAATTGTATACTCTTTAGTATACAGATGTGTACCCTTTATTTTCTAAAGAAAATTATTGTGTGTATCTGGGCGCATGGACAATACTCCGTGCGCCTTTAGTATTTTTTGTTAAATTGTATACCCTTTAGTATAAAAATGTATACCCTTTATTTTCTAAAGAAAAAAATATTAATGAAAAGTGTATACCCTTTAGAACAAAATGGTGCACCTTTTATTAATTAAAGTGTATACCATTTAGACCAAAGCAATGTACCCTTACCCATAATACTAAATTTCTAAAGGCGCACGGAATGTGTTCCCGTGCGCCCGGGCGCACGCAAGCCTCACTCTAATATAAAATGTAATTTAACAATCTTTTTTTTTTATATAAGTGACAAATTTTGAATTTGTATAATGCTTTATCATAAATTTACAGGATTACCCTATGTTATTTGTTTTGATTTTATGATTTCTTTTTACTATAATACTTCCTATGATTTTTTTAAATTATTATTAATACAAAAAATTATATATTTATAATTATATTAAATTATTTCAAATTTTCAATATAATATAATCATTCTTATAAAAGCAACCATGATATATACCTTTTTAATGTAATGATTTACTTATTTATTTATTTATTTATTTATTATTATAATAGTTTAATTGTATGTTCTTATTTTTATAATAATATTCCTTGCATGTGCATACTTTTATACAAATTAAATGTGTTGTGAAAAAATATTTGTAAACAATGTTAGTTTATTAGATATTATTAGGAGCATAATTTAATTAAAAGCACATTTAAGCAATATTTGTTGGATTAAATAATAATAATAATAATAATAATAACTTAATTGATCCCATAATTAATTAGTAAAATTTGAAATCATGGATCAATTAACATATTCATGATTAATTAATAGTACAATTTTAATCATTTAATTTAATGATTAGATTTTGACCGTTTCATATTCTTTATACTAAATTTATATTATAATTTATCATCTCAAATTTTCTATTTACAACTTTAGATATTATGATTATTTTATATTTATATAGATTTTTATCCCTTCAAAATAATATAGATTTATATCAAAATATTAAAATTTTAAGTAAATAATAAATTGGATTTAAACGTACTTATTAAAAAATTTAAAAATTTAATATTAATTTATATTTTTTAAATAATTTAAAGAAGTGTAGAAAGCTCAAGGATTAATTAAAATATAATTTTAATGATGTAATAAGTTTTGAGAGATTATTGGCCCGGTAAATTTAATATTATAATTTTTAAAATATTTTGAATTTAGATGATTTTTTTTAATATAAAATGCGTTCATATTATTTATAAATTAGATTACAAAATATAAATTATTATTTTATTATTATTATTTTTTTTTGTTTTACACATGATATTGTTGCTTTAAGGAGTGCTTTCAAATTAAATTTCTTTTTCATTGTGATGGCATTATGGAACACGAAATAAGTTACATTGAAAGCTTTGGCATAAAATTAAGTTTGAATAAAATTAAAATTTTGGTTGGGTATGTGCTTTGGCGTAAAATTATCCTGCGATGAATCTGACTTTCATTAGTGTGCTTAATAATATGTTCTTTTTTCTTAAATGATATGTCGTACAATTATGATAAAATCTTCAAATACTTGAAAACTCGTTCATGAATTGTGAGTTGGTGTCTACACATATTAGTCAGATGTTTAATAATCTATTCATTTGACAGTAGTTGCCATTAAGTAGTATTACATGGGTGAAGTCTATTAGGGGTTCTATAAGTTTTATTTTTATATTTTTTTTGGTATTTACTATTGGGTTGGATTTCCAAATATGTGAAGAGCTAATAGCCAACAAGGTTGAAAAGCCCAAGTATGCCTGATACTGGTGTTATCTTATCCCAGAAGTCATTGAGGGAAGATAGAAGAAAAAGAGGACAAAAATAAAATTCACGTTTTTGAGAGATAATCCAATGCAGTAATATTGAAGAGGCAATAACCGAAGTTTCAACCGCCGGATCGAGCTGAATTTTGGTCAGCACGTTCGAAACTTAAGGAAGTACATTCTGAACGTTGAAGATCATGTTTAGAGTTTTGTGTTGACGGTAATAGCCGAAAACAGGAGTCAGTTTTTGGGCGATTCAGTTATGCGCAGTCGAGGGGAAAGAGTCGTTTCTCACAAACTAACCCTTGGATCAAGCTGTAATTTAGACAGCACGTTCAGGACTCACAAGGGTAGATTTCGGACGGTGGAGATCGGGTTCTAAGTTTCCTACAGTTGCGAACATTGAACGACAGTTGGTTTTATTGGGTGAGGTCTTTCTAATCTTATTGTTTATTATGAAGTATTGAGTGTCTTGATACGTTTGTGATAGAGCGTCTGTGGTGGCAGATTGTAATTCTTGGATTTTTTGTCTCATAGTGAAGTTTTTGGTGGGCTTCGGTCCTGTGGTTTTTACTCCTCATATTGAGGAGGTTTTCCACGTTAAATTGTGTGTGTTGTGCGTTGTTGATTACTTGCTTTATCGTGCATCATATTCTTAGTATTGTTTCCTGCTAGATTCACACAAGAGAGGGATAATTGATCATTCCACTGCGTAGACGAATAGTTTATTATATGATTATTCGTGTGTTTATCCCAACATTTACTTGAGAATGTTACTCACACCCCCTGCTAGAAAAAATATTTATTGAGAAATTACAGATAATTTCCATTTATTAAAATTTGGGGTGTAACAAGTACTCGTGTTGATATCAGTTGATTGTAATAATGTTTATTATTAGGGGTGAAAGCCTGCTATAGATACTATGTTTACCTTTGGTTGTAGACTTGCAGCTTAAAGTTGGTAATTGAGAGGATTTGTTATACGGAAAATATCAATTTTGGTCCTCTAGGATATGCAAAATCCATTTTTAGTCTTCAAGTTTGGTAATTTATCAAAAGTGATCCTTTTTGGTCCGCTTTTGGTCCACTTTTGGTCCTTTTTTTAGGACCAAAAGTGGACAAAAAGGACCAAAAGTGGACCAAAAACGTACATCGGAGGACCACTTTTGAGAATTACCAAACTTGAGGACTAAAAATGGATTTTGCATATCTTAAAGGACCAAAATTGATATTATCCCTTTGTTCTACTTGAATGCCAGATGAAATTTTTAATATTAAGGTTTATTTCATAACTTCTGTTTTTTTTCTTAGAAACTCAGTCTTACAGAATTTACTCCATTAATCTAAGAATTAAAATCTTGTTACTTTTCAGAATTAATCATTATTTATGGTAATGAAGCCCAGATTGCTTTTTTTACACCTTCCATTGGATTGCTCTGTCTAGTGTTCTTCTCCTAACACCAGTTTGCAACTAGCTATTATATAAGTTGTGTCTATATAAAGAGCTACTCTCCCACCTTCACAATTACACCACTCTAAAATTACTTTCTATTCAAGTCTTGCAGTCACATCTCACTAACAATGTTTGCATTCGGAAAGAATGGCGGATTCTGGGTCCCCATGTTAATTTTATTCAGGAATAATTACTCTGCAGTACACAATAGTTAAGACTATTACTATTAAATATGTTCAACCTAAACTATTACTAATAGATACAAAATATATGTCCATTATAACCTTAATTTAATATTCAAATTAAAATAAAATCTCAATATTTATCTATTTATTTTAAAGATTTCCCAATATCCCATAACAGATTTGAGAAAGATTTGCTATAAGCAGCGACAAATCTCATTCTCGCAGAAATCACAGAAATCTTCTTCCACCCGAATTCGATGTGGAATCGCTGATGTATGCGGTGGCAACATCAACGTTAGAGACTCAGCCATCGGTGAAATTATCGGAACCGCGAGAACGTTCACCTTTAGCCCTCCGGCGGAAAAGCTAGCACTAATAGGTGGTAATTGGATCATTCACGAATACACCTATATGCTTGGATGATCGCGTGTCAGACCCAACTTGTTCAATCTCTTGCACAAACTCATCATCGAGTTGCTCATCCTCCAGTCCAATCATAACTTCACCTGCAACATGTCTTACCCATAAGTAAATATCCCAGCTTGCACCTCCTTCTTTTTTAGGGTTGTTAGGCAAGAGAAACCCCTCAATACCATATCATACAAGGTTTAGTTAACCAATTAATAGAAAAGAGTTACCTAAAAGATGTTAACAAAATAGAACAATATTTTATTTTCTAAAATCCGAATATGAAATTAAAGAGTAACTCAAATTATTAAAAAGAGTAACTCAATTAATAGAAAAGAGTAACGATGTTAACCAAATATAACTATATTTTATTTTCTGAAATTTGAATATGAAATTAAAGAGTAGCCCAAATTATTAAAAAGAGTAACCCAATTAATCGAAAAGAGTAACCTCAAATATGTTAACCAAATAGAACAATATTTTATTTTCTGAAATTTGAATATGAAATTAAAGAGTAACTCAAATTATTAAAAAGAGTAACCCAATTAATAGAAAAGAGTAACCTAAAAAATGTTAACTAAATAGAATAATATTTTATTTTCTGAAATTTGAATATAAAATTAAAGAGTAATCAAAATTATTAAAAAGAGTAACTAAATTAATAGAAAAAATAATCTAAAAGATATTAACCAAATAGAATAATATTTTATTTTTTGAAATCAGTCTATTGACAACACAACATGTGCATTGCAGGTGACCAAAGACGAATAATATTTTTTTTCATATTTAATCGATATTATGATGAAAACTTGTATAATATCCTAACTATTTTAAATGGCTACAATGATGTCATAAACACATGTTAAAATGTAAAAGCTAAATCATTTCTTATGTTTGATACGTAAAGAAGCCTTAAGTTAACACACAAAAACCCAAAACTCCTATGATTTTTCCAAATTTAAAAATTCCAGGCTACAGCTACTTTTATAGATGACCCACCATATAATTTTCTACCACCGAGAAAGCTTAAGGATCATATTGTAATTAAGACCTACCTAATGACAGGATTACCGTAATCCAAAAGGATTAGTCTTTCCTAAGTAAACCAAAAAAAAAAGCTTCACGAATATAAATTCCATTACAAATGGCTATATGCTAAGAAAAATCTAACATTTCATTCATCCTCTAAGTCTAAATGCAGCTGCATTGGTAATCATATTAGGCAACAAGATCAAGAGAATGGAATGTAAAAACGCAATCATGCAACACAAAAATCAACTTCATCACAACCGGTAAATTCAGCAAATTCCATCAAAACCAAAAAAAAAAAAAAAAAAAAAAAAAAAACTGCATTCAACATATGAAATTCCCAATTTAATATATTAATAAAAGATAAGGGAAAAGGTGATTGTCGAGATGGATTCCCAGGTAAATTGTTTTATATGACAGCATCTATGGCTTTCTCCTTCAATAAATAATACTTTCTCTAAGCCTGTCGTGAAATTGGTTAGGTATCAGATTTAAGCAACAAGTAAACGAATGAAAGATAGAGCCTAAACTATGCATGAAGAAACGAAACAAGAACATAAGAGTTTTTAGAGTGGTTCGGCTCACTAATGAGCCTACATCCACTATGGAGGGAGACCCTTTATTGCTACATGATTGTGGAGGTGATTACACACTGAATAAAGCTGTGAATACAGCTTTATACACAACTTAGTTGAAACGGGACCAACTTGCTGAACCAAATTTGAGCCTTCGGTTGATAGAACAAACATTTACCAAACCGAGTGAAACTACTTCACACTAACAGCTTATGTGTCAAGCTTTCCAGCCATATGCTCAACCGCTCCTAACTCATCCGTTTAGCCACCAAACAAACTCCTCAAACTTCCTTGGTCACCTTATGCACCGGTTGCACCATTATGTGTACTTGAGCTTGAAACTCATGCAACTGCTCCCCGTTGCATCTGATCACACGCATATACTCCAACCATGTGCATGCTGAACAATCCTCCACAACACTAAGGTTTATACCTCACAAAGACCCTTCTTTTTTAAACCTTGCCTTCTCCCCCACCCTCTGCGACATTGGATTATCCACGGCCACCATCTCCACCAGCCTCTTCAGGTGACCCCACTCATTGAACTTGGCCTCCGCCACCCATCTTTACCGCCTGTGTCGCCACCCCTTTTCCCCAATATTCCGACACCATCACGTTCGATTTCAAATTGGCATAGTCCAATTTGTGATTAAAGAGTTCTCTTCTTCTGATAGACAGAGAGATTGACCTCCGCCGCCATCTTCACCTCCTGCGTCACCACCCCTTTCTCCTAGTACCCGACGCCACCACGTACCCAGCTTGGCCCTGCATCTGTCGATGGTGATTCCTTGCCAAGTTTCCGGCCCGTTCCACGCCACCAGAAAGATGAGAGAGAAAGGAGCGTATCAGCGAATGTATATAAACAGAAAAGAGAAAGAAAGTCTGATTGAATTTTCACCATAAATAGATCAGGAGAAATGACCCCCAATTGAAAAATATGATTTGGGCTTGAAATAGGATCCGTTCCACGAATTCAAAAAATAAGATTGGCAAGTTAGTTATTGTATTTTGTATATATATCTTTAATATACTAATCGATATTTTTTTGCCTACGTGTCGGCTCCAGAAACCTCTTGACGTGCCAATTTGTGGTTTATTTGAATTAAATAATTAATTTTATTATTTAAATATTTTTATAATTAAAACATAATTTTAACGGTGTTTATTTATTAAAATTAATAAAATTAGATTAGGAGATGACAAATCATTAACTCCCTATATATGATATATTATCTTAAAATAAATAATTAAAAAAATCTATGTATTAAATTAGATTAGGAGATGATAAAATCATTAACTCCCTATATGATATTATCTAAAAATAAATAATTAGAAAATCGGTGTTTATCTATTAAAATTAATAAAATTAGATTAGAAGGATAAAATCATTAACTCCATATATATATATGAAATTATTTTAAAATTAATAATTAAAAAAATCTTTAATGATATTTCCATATTAGAATTAGATTAAGAGTTGATAAAATTATTAACTATATATATAGGTTAGACACCGAAAGAGAGACAATTGTAAGGATGTCTTCCCGATTTTCCAATATTGCTAAGAGTTAGAGTTATCCGTCAATGGTCAATAACAAGTTCAAAGAATTCAAAATCCAAAAGAGATCGCATGTGTATCCATGGTATTTATGGATGAAGAGGTATTTTTCTATTAAAAAACATCCCTCATTTTATAGTATGAATATATATATGTGGAAATAAGTTTAGTTTTAATTAAAATAAATTAAAATAATGAAAAGACGTATAGTTGTTATGAATGAGAACTAGATTATATTATGAATAGGTTTTTTTTAATTAATAGTATTTATACGGATACGCATGGTTTGTTATGAATGAGAATTAGATTTTATTATGAATAGTTTTTTTTATTATTATTACTAATAGTATTTATGGGGATTTATTTGAGAGTTTTGATGTTGTTTGGATTCATATACACACTTTGCGGTGGACTTTTCCTTTATTATATTTAGTTTCATTGTATATAAAAATCCAAGATTAAGGCATCGGCAATATATAAGAATATAATAGACAGAAGTTTGCAAATAATAAAAGAGGACAATGTCGTTAGTATTGCGACTTTTAAAGTTGAATTGCCTCAAGAAGATAATTTTTCAACAAAGCATTTGTATCAACCTATCTTCCATCCATTTCAAATTCATGAGGTATATATTTAATTTATTGATTTATTTATATTTTAATTAATTAGGTATGATTTTGTATTTTTTTATTATAATATTTTATTTCAAAATTTAAATATGATTCCGATCAAGTTAAATGATATAAAAGAGATATATATTTCATTACTATTGCATTTAATAAATTTTTTAATATATATTATAAACTTCCGTATTTAAACTGTTTATGTATAACATAATTACAAATCGATTTATTTATTTAATAAAAACATATTTCTTTTTTAAAAATTTATCCCGCTTATTACGCGGGGTCCTGTACTAGTTAGTATTAATTTAAAATTTATGTATCTAATAATAATAAGTAGATATGTATTGTACTGGATAGTAACTATATCCCTTTTATTTATTCATTTGTTTTTCTTATTTTCAGTTATATATATTTGAAGCATATCTTGAGATCGTTTTATTTAAAGAGAAAAAAAGTGATAAATTAATTTTGTAATATGAATAAAAATTGAATTGTTTTTAATAAGTGATACTATAATCAGGATAAATCATATCTATCTAATTATACGTATTAGTACGTACATGTACAGGGTATAGGACGGGATACTCTCTGGATCAGTCCAATACATTCGAGTTAAATATTTGTTTGGTCCCATAACTTTTTTTCTTTTTAATTTTAGTCCCAAAAAAGATATTTGTTTATAATTAGTCCCATAACTTTCATTTTTCTTTAATTTTGGTCCAATTTTCGCCGAATTTGCCACCTGTTTCCGAAATTGGCAAGTGATGCTGACATGACGAGTCCAACCAGCTAAATATTGATGAAGCTTAAGAAGAAGAAGAAGGATAACACCAAAAATTGCAAAATGTTTTTGTATGGGGTGACTATAAACGTTTTTGCAATCTTTGGTGTTGTCTTCATTCTTCTTCTTAAGTTTCATCAATCTTTGGTTGGTTGAGAAATAATTGGACTAGCCACGTCAGCATCGCTCGTCGGTTTCCTGCAACAAGTGGAAAATCCGATAAAATTTGGACCAAAATTAAAGAAAAATTAAAGTTATGGGACTAATTATAAATAAATATCTTTTTTGGGACTAAAATTAAAAAGAAAAAAAGTTACGGGACCAAAAAAAATATTTAACTCCAATACATTCAATCACATTTCTTTTCCGCCCATCTCATACATACGTTTACAAAAAAAAAAAAAAACTTTACATTGTAATCTTTCAATACACTTTAATTTCATATTTATTATTCATTTTTAACTCACATAATTTTTTTTTTATAATTTATCTGGCTAGTACCTTAAAATAGAGTAACAAAATCAATTAAAATTCGTGAAAAAGAAGCATGCAGATTTTTTTTTTGAAATAGCGCAATTGAGCACAAAATCAATACAGAAACTATCACATGTTAGTGAGACAAATAATTGGATCAGAAATTCAATCGTTCAGGTAATAAAACGTGTGTTCTAAACTTACTCTTAATTTTTATCCAAGTCTATATTCTAAAAACATATTTCTCAAAAACATCCATTCACATACCACAAAAGCAAGTGTACTTATATATGGGTGAGAGAATGTTAAACGACCTCCTCATCTAAAACTTAAGCTTATAGAGAGATAAATCGTTTAATAATTAATCAAGTCACTCTAACACGTCCTCTTGCGTGCAGAGACGGGTTAATTTTTGCAAGCCTTGCAAGTGGAATTTTCTCATAAATGGGTCCATGCATGACTTTGATACTATGTTAAATGAGCACCTCATCTAAAAGCTTAATCTTATAAAGAGATAAGAGCTAAAATCATTTTTGGTCCCATAACAATATGAAATTTTTTATTCTGTCCCAAAAGATATCTTATTTTTAATTTAGTCACGTAACTCTCGACATTGGTCAACTTTGGTCCCAAAAATTGCCTGGAATTGATTTTTTCTCCAGAATTAGGCATGTGCCTGTCCCAAAAAATATATTATTTTCAATTTAGTCCCGTAACTCTCGACATTAGCCAATTTTGGTCCCAAAGTTTAACCAATCATATTGCCAACTCATATACTAATATATACAGAGTAATATTTATTTTTATGACATTTTCCACATCACCATCTCTTTTAAAATTAAATCATATATCATATTTTTAATTCTAAAATAAATGAACTTATTTTCCAAATTAAAAAGGAAAAGATTAAAAATATATATTAAACAAGTAAATTACTCTTGCATAACAAACTAAACCTGTTCAAGAAACATAGTTAATAAAATATGATTGGGCCTCCTAGTTCTTCGACTGAGAATATCAACTTCATCAGCCTCCTCAAGCGCATTTCCAAGATTGGAAATGTCAAAATCCAACATTTGTTTAACCGGGGGGTGGGGGTTTGAACGAGCAATTGGGGCAAATGTGTCTCCGAAATCCGGTAGCCCCGCAAGAAATCCCGGATATGGTTAGGCACCTTCGCCACCCCCGAGATGGCGGCACGTGCTCACAACGTCGCCGCTCCATGGCCTCTTTTTGTCGATGTATACCATTTTCGATGCTTCAGTCCAAGATAGTAAAGGGTGGGCTGCTCGCGATGTTGCCGGCACTCAGTATACTACGCTCAAACTTCACTATCAATAGTCTCGCCAAGAACCTATCTTTCAATTTGGGGGAAATCTTCAAGTTTTTGATTTAGAGGAAAGATCGTAATTTAGGTTTTTAGATATGAAGTTAATTTAGCTAATTGATCGTCGGACGTATTTAATCCTTTTAGAATTTAAAATCTGATACTATATTATTTTATTCTAAAATAATAGGTGATTTGGAAAATATAAATCAAATAAAAGTATTCCCTATTAAACCATCATCACGTGAGTTGGCAGTATAATTTTAGTATTAAATGGTATACCCTTTAATACTAAATTGTAAAGGCGCACGGTTTGCTCCAGGGCACAAGAGACCAACTCATATAAAAAATCACAATATATCAAAATTGAAAGAGTAATATTTTTCATTCAAAATATTAATAGTTCATCTATCTTTAAAGAATAATTTTTTATATATTAAAAAATAATCCGTAAATTAGGGTGCAATAATTTGAGTAGTAATGTTTTTCATTTATAAGAGTAATAATAGTTCATCTATTTAAAAAGTACTATTTTCAAGTATAAAAGTATAATTAGTAAATATGGGTGCATGTGTGAACCAGATTCACACCATAAAAAAATGAAAATATATGCAATCATATTAATATCTATATATAGGGTAATATTTTTCGATTATTAGCAATCGATTTCAAGAATCAAGTTAATAAATCACATTAATAATCAGGAATTTCAACCTATAATTAAAAATTATGGACATAATATAAGTTGAGTTCAGATGAGACGGATTTATACTAGACGAATGGTGAGATGGGTTGATCTATTGTTAAAGTATACTCCTGTTATATAGGTAAAATATGCTTATTAGTAATTAAAGTATATTTGTAGTGAATTATACTATCACTTTAAAAATATTTTTTAATTAATTATTTATCGTACTTAAAAAAAACATATACTCCTACTTTATGTACAAATTAACATACTATACATATATAACAAACATATTTTAACAATGGGTCGATCCGTCTCACATAGTTACATCTCATATTTATTTATTTATTTTTGGGCTTTTATCACAAAATAACTGCTATCAAATGTTAAAATGTGTTTGTTGAGATCTGTTTTTCACTTTGTCAATGTTAAAATGTTAATAAAAAAGGGTGGGGACGATGAGACCAAGAAGGCTTTTTAACTTCAAAAGCAGCTAGAGCGCGCCAAGGATCCTGGTAAAGCAGCTTACACTTATGTAGAGCCAAATTCGACAGGCTACACCGACCCTTCTTTTGAGGAATTCCCAACTCTTCAACGTAGTAAGGTTAAACAAAAACTTCTTCCAACCAGCTTATAAGACCAACACACGACTCCAATCGAAACTCAACACTTCATAGATAAAACCAGTGGACAACAGGAATGCAACTATCTCGAAATTAAGAGAGGAACTTAATGACTTTGAGGGATGTCTGTTTGGTTCCCTTTAAACCCGTGTGTGTGGCTTCTATCAAACATCTTTTACCGCTTTCAATCTGTATCTCTCTCCTTTCTCTTTTTCTTTTATTTTTAATAATATTACTGCTAAACTAGGTTGATATATATATATATATATATATATATATATATATATATATATATATATATATATATATATATATATATATATATATATATATATATATATATATATAAAGAGTAGGATCAGTACTGGATCGAAAATTCTCTTCTTCTTTTTTTGTTCTTTTTTTTGTCGGTGGATGAAATTTTATCACAAATCGCTTATTTTATTTTCGTATTTAATCTCGGATTTCATTTATTAAGCTGTCATCATGTTTCCTTTAAAAGAAAATAAGTATTTTATTAAATAATAATATCACACAAGTACAAAGTGTACTATGGTGATCCCCTTCACTTTTCTAATATAATATCATAAACATTCTAATGGATTTAAAAAACCATTCTGCAACTCCATAGCTAAAATTATTTGGTGCCAATGCCTTTTGCCATGCCCACATCCTCAACTTTATAAGCTCAACAAGGTCATCTAATAGAGTTACCTTTTATTTGAATATACTTGAATTCCTTGCGATCTACAAAGACCATGTAGTGCAATGCCACAATATTATCCAAAACAATTCATGTTTCCTGTTCCATGACAATCCAAGATGAGCTTGAAATTGCCTACCAATAGAAACTTGCATACTATTTCGGATGCCAACCCACGAGAAGCACTTTCGCCATACACTTGATGAAAATGGACAAAGAAATAAATAGGTGATCAATATCTTCCACACTGCTTGCACAAAAAGTACACATCAAACTGTCCTCAGAAGCTAGCACCTTACGCTTTCTAAGATTTGCCTTGTAGTAGGCAGTCTATCTTTTAGCAACCTCTACACAAATGCTTGAACCTTACTTGGAATCCCCTTCTGCCAAATTCTAATTGGTTCATAATTCTCTGGTTGATTGTTAAACCTGCCTCGTAGACTCTTGTACGCAGACTGTGTAGTGTATGCTTTTGATGAGTCTTCTTTCCATCTCCAATAATCCTGCAATTCAACGTTAGGAGAAAAACAAATTTATAGAGATGATAAGATTATTTAAAAGCTCTTCTTCCCATTGGAATAGCTCTCTTCTCCAATCCCATTTCCACCTCCACACACCTTCATCCCAATAGCCTTTGTCATAAATATTTGTATCTTTGTCATTTGTAATTGCAAACAATCTATGATACTTGATTTTCAATACATCTCCCTTATTCCAAGGCTCAGACCAAAAATTGGTGTTTTTCCCATCTCCAATCATCTTTTCACACCCTCTTCTAAACCATTCACCTTCATCACCTTGAACAACATTGCATATATCATGCCACAAAGTAGACATGGCTCTATTATTCCTTCCTCTTATCAACTCTGTTGAATTTCCAAGATGAGATCCATATTTCGATTTAATCACTCTACACCATAATTTATCTTTGCCTTCCAACAATTGTCACCACCATTTAGCAAGTAATGCTTTATTAAAAAATTCCAAAGCTATTACGCCCAACCCTCCATCTTCTTTTGATTTGCAAACAATGTCCCAACTAACCCAAGCTATTTTACGTGATCCTTCCCCCACTTGCCCTCCCCATAGAAAACACCTTTGAAGAGAAATTAGCTCTTGATTCACTTTGGAAATTTGAAAATGGAGAGGTAATAGCTAGGTAATGTCGACAAAACTGACTTCACCAAAATTAATTGCCCACCAAGAGAAATTTCTTTTGAATCCCAACTGTCCAATTTTTGTTTTATTTTTTATAAAATAGGTTGCTAAGTACTGTGTCTTCTATGATTCATTCCCACAGGAAGTTCAAGATATTTGAAAGGAAGTTGATCCTCTTTGCACAATAAGATTCTAGCTGTCTCATGTAACCTTCTTCGTTCCATATTTACACCCATCAACCTGCTTTTCTGTAAATTCACCTTTAATCCAGATATCAACTTAAACAATCTCATTATAGATTTCAAACATCTAATATTTTGCCAATCCCCATCCCCCATAAAAATAGTATCATCTGCAGATTGAAGTAAAGATATTTCCACATTTTGCCTACCAACTTTAATAGGATTGAACATACCTTCATCTATTGCTCTTCGGGTCAAGACATGTAAACCTTCTACCACTATGAGAAATAAAAAAGAAGATAGAGGATCTCCTTGCTTCAACCCTCTTTGAAGCCTGAATTCTTCCGTTGGACTGCCATTTACCAAGACTGACGTGGCTGCTATTGATATGCATTCCCGCATCCAAGTTCTCCACTTTTCACCAAAATTCATGTGATTCATCATTTCATCAATGAAATCCCACTCAACTGTGTCATAAGCCTTTTCAAAATCAGCTTTAAATATTATCCCCTGCCTTCGTATTCTCTTTAGTTCATCCACAACTTCATTAATTACAAGCACTCCTTCAAGAATCTGTCTACCTCCTACAAAGGCTGAAGTTTCAGAAATTACATTGTCTAGTGTGTTGCTCAGCCTACTTGCCAATAGTTTTGCAAGTATCTTGTATACGCATCCGATGAGCGAGATTGGTCTGTACTCATCAATTCGCTGTGGGACGAACTTTAATGGGTTGGCCTTCGAGACCAAGTAAACAGTATGAGCTTGAAAGTAATGCTTTAACTTCTGAATCGCAAATATGAGAACAAGACAAAGCTTCTCAATTGGTAAGTACTTTAATTCATTTGGAGTCATTGTTCTACTCAAATAGTACAACGCACACTCCTTTCCTTCATCATTATTTTGTGCAAGCAAGGCTCCAACTGATTTTTCTTGAGCAGATATGTAGAGAATTAATGGACGTCCGGCTATTGGAGCAACCAACACTGGCGGCTTCATCAAATATGCTTTAATGCTATTAAATGCATTAGTGCAAGCTTCATCCCATTCAAATGGGCTGCCTTTTTTCATAAGATGGCTAAATGGTTGGCATCGGCCGGCCAAATTTGCTATGAATCTTCTTAAGTACGCCAGCTTACCTTGCAAACTCTTGAGCTCATGTATGTTTCGGGGCACCTGCATCTTCATTATCGCATCAATCTTTGCTTTGTCAATCTCAATGCCATGATGTCGGACAATGAATCTAAGGAACTTACCAGAAGAGACTCCGAATGCGCACTTAAGCGGGTTCATCTTGAGTTTGAATTTTCTGAGACGCTCAAATATCTGCCTTAAATCCTTAAGATGGTCTTTTTTCTTCTTTGATTTCACTACAATGTCATCCACATAACATTCGACATTCTTATGAAGCATGTCGTCGAATATCCTTTGCATAGCTCGTTGATACGTAGCACCAATATTCCTCAAGCCAAACGATATAACATTATAGCAGTATATTCCTTTAGGAGTGCGGAAGGCTGTTTTCTCTTGATCTTCCGGAGCTAGGCTGATTTGATTGTAACCAGATGATCCATCCATAAATGAAAGCACTTCATGCCAGGTCGTTGCATCAATCATAAGTTCTGTGATTGGTAATGGAAAATCATCTTTTGGGCATGCCAAGTTCAAGTCACGGAAGTCAACACACACTCTAAGCTGCCCATTTTGTCTTCCTTACTGGCACAATGTTAGAGAGCCAAGTGGGATACTTGACTTCTCGTATCTTTCCCATTTCAAGGAGCTTATTAACCTCAGCTTCAATCAATGGAACCAGCTCTGGTCGAAATCGACGCTGCATCTGCTTAACTGGCTTGACTACTTCCTTTACTGCTAGATAATGAACTGCCACTTTTGGATCTAATCCGGGCATCTCCTTGAATGACCAGGCGAACACGTCTCTAAATTCTTAAAGAAGCTCAATATAACCCTTTTCTTCATCGGGTGTCAACAAAGCACTTATGTAGGTTTGACGTGGGTCGTTAGCATCGCCCAAGTTAATCTCCTTTATTGCTCAACAATAGCTTTGACACCTTCTTCAAATTCTGGAGGAGCATCATCAGCATCTTCCTCTTCAGCTGAGGTCTCCTCTCGTATAGTAACATGATTTACCTCGGTAACTCCTTCCAGGAATTCTTGCCTTTCAAAACGCGGATTAGATCTAACTTGTTCATTTTCTCATACTTTAACAATACTCTCCACTACATAACCATCTCTCCTCATTTCGACAATCTTGCCTCGTAGATCTCTTTCTGCATTGTGTAGACTTGTTTGCATGATAACGGAATGAACAATATCTGATGAGCCTACACTTTCCCGATCATCTTCTTCACTTTGGGTGAAGATTATTGTTCGCTTCTTAGCTTTCAACACTGTGTCACATGATATAGTCAGGAAATGTCGTCTTTTCATGCGAGATGGGATCCGACTACGTATCTTTGGGAACCTTGGGAACTTGGAAGTCCTTTTAGCTCCAACTGGGTTGAGTCTTTTGAATACTGAGATTCTTTCTGCCTTTCTATCCTCTTCATGAGACTCTTCTTCTTCAGAAAGAATTTCATCTTCAGTGATGTAGTTTGTGTTTGCCCTTTTGATCGCAATGCGAACAGGTTTCTGTGGAACATATCCCAACCCTGTCCTAGTATACTTGGAAGTGCGACCATTACTCTTCAATTTCTCTTGAGTGGTATTAAATTCACTAGGAGTCTTATGAGACTGTTCATTCATCATAGTTTTTCTTGAGGGTTATAACCAGCTTTCACAAGAAGTTTGTAAGCTTGTGGGCTATACGATTTGGAAACTGCCACCTCGAATATATCTCCATGCTCAGTTTTATCTCCTTGAATTGGGCGAGTGAACCCTTTGAGTGGAGGAGGAGATGGCTTCTTAGTGTCAACCTTAGTTAGAGGTAGTGTCAAACCTTCTACAGTCTTGATCAACTGTTTTCTTTCATCATCTGCATTCTCTCTTTCTTGTTTATCATCACCTTTCTCTTGCGATGAACTTCCTTCTGGCTTGACAGCCTTGCTACTCTTCAGAAAATATCTAGCATCTGCAAAATATGACTCAGCTTCTGTGAATGGCCTTTCATCGCCAAACACCTTTTTTATGTTGCCTCCATTGCAGTATTTGAAGCATTGATGTAGCGTAGAAGGAATCACTCCATTTTCGTGCAACCATGGGCGCCCCAAGAGCATGTTATATGATGTTTTAGCATCAATGACATGAAACAGAACTGTTGAGACCATCTCATCTATCATTAAGTCCAAGACCGTTGTGCCAAGTGTTCTCTGGCCTTCTTGATTGAACCCATGAATTGTCAATCGACTACTGCCGAGCTCGTTGGTAGGAATTCCTAACTTCTTAAGTATGGATAGGGGCAAGATATTGACAGCTGAACCTCCATCAATCAATATTCGATTAACCCTTTGCTCTTGAGTATAACTAGTTACGAATAAAGGTCGGTTATGAGATTGTGAACCGAGCAGTAAGTCTTCCTCTGTGAAGGTTATTTTTATAACATGGGTCTCATTTTCGTTCCCAGATTCACCCTTAAGTAGCTGAGCTTCGCTTGCCATATGACATGAAGAATCACCGCCTGCAGAAATAGAGTTTGCAGTTGCATCTTCATCTAGAAAGATCTTCCCTTGCTCAACCAATCGCATAACTTTTTCTTTAAAGATAAAGCAATCTTTAATAGAATGACCCACCAGTCTATGATACTTGCAATATTTCGAATTGTCAGTTTGTCCCGCCTCTTCTGGTCGCTTCATTTCAAGAAGCTCGATAAGTTTATCTTTGAACAGATCATCAAATATGCCTGGGACATCTGAATCAAGGAATGGATACTTCCTTTCTTGCATCTCTTTCAAGGTCAATCTTCTTTGCCCCCTTTCTTGGGGATCACTCCTCACTTTATCATCCTTTTCGTTCTCATTCCTTCGAAACTTGACAGTTGGTGCATTTGTCGCCATGGACTCCTTTTCAGAAGATTTGTTGTAGGGTTTGCCCCCTTTCCTGGCCTCTTGCTTTTCTTTATACTTGTAGGAGCCGGGAATCGGTGGTTCAACCACTCCACTTATCCCCATGCTTAGCTCCATATCATGAGCTCTTGTGGCTAAATCTTCAAAGGTTTTAGGCTTAATCCCTTGAAGTATGTAACGAAGGCTCCATTGCATTCCTGCTGTGCACATCTCAATGCCAGAAACTTCAGACAATCGATCTTTACAATTTAGGCTCAAATTTCTCCATCGATTAATGTACTCAATTACTGGCTCTTCTTTTAACTGACGAGTGTTAGTCAACTCTATCATGCTAACCGTTCTCCTAGTGCTATAGAAGCGATTAAGGAATTGATATTCCATCTGATCCCAACTGTTTATAGAATCAGACTCCAGGTCGGTGTACCATTCAAAAGCATTTCCCTTTAGAGAACGAACAAATTGTCTCACCATATGATCTCCGTCAGTTCCAGCATCATTGCATGTTTCAATGAAATGTGCTATATGTTGCTTTGGATTACCTTTTCCATCAAACTGTTGGAACTTGGGGGGTTGATAGTTCGGTGGCATCTTCAAGTTGTCAATCCTTCTAGTAAAAGGTTTAGCATACATGAATGAAGGTTTGGAGCTCTCTTCAAATTGGTCCTTCATTGTCCCAAGTATAATACTTTTTAGCTGGCTGATAGGAACCATTCCATCATGGGAAACGTTCAATTCTTCTTCAATTACCTTCTTCCCCGTCGACTGGTGTTTCGCGGAGTTATTTACTTCATTTTCAGCATCTTCTTCTTGCTTTTCGTTTGCATGGCTAGTTTCAGCACCAGCCATTTTCTCCATCAGTTTGAAAATCAAAGTACTTTGTTCTTAGTTCTGTTTGGCAAGTGCAGCAACGGATTCAGTTAAGCTTGCCAACTGTTCTTCGACAGACGAAGTGTTTATTGCCATTGTCGAGGCTATGGATGAATCTGATGATGGACTTTCTTCAGATAGATGAGTTGAGCCAACAAGGTTGTCCTCCTCGTCTTTAGCATCATAAGGTATTCCTTTGGGGATAACTCCCACTAAAGAATTTGTCTCCGAAGAGGCTTCAGACCGCGCTTTCCTTGACATACTTCTAGTTGTCACATTAACGTCTTCACCTTGCAATTCTGAAGACTTGAAGACATAAGCTGATCTGTTGACTTTAACTCTTAGCGGAACCATCTTACTTTGCTCGAAGAGGAGATGAGAGGTAGAAATGGTCCCACTGGGCGTGCCAAAATTTGTAACAACAAATTTGTATTTATAAAATAATAAACACAAAAGAAATTACAACGAAAATCCAAGGTGGATTGAAGTTGAGAATTTAAGTAAACAGCTTCTATTTATCCTCTGATTCCTCTCTTGAGTTGATTTCTTGACTTCTTCAACTTTCGGAGCTGGATCTTCGGATGAAGCTTATCCGAGCTCGGGGTTGACTTGAAGCTTTAAAACGTTTATCTGGAGGCGTCGAGCCTTTGTTCGGATCAAATGTTGACTTGAAGATTTGTTGTGAAGTACGGCACTCAATTTGGTAGAACGTTGACTTCACGGAGACAGATGGATGAATTTGATATGAAGAACGCCGGATCAAAGAGGCTTAGCACCTTGGTCTTTGATCGGAGGCTGTTCTTGACTTGAAGATGACTTGAACTTGGTTTGAAGATCTTGAGTGTTCTTCGACTTGATCTTGATCTTGAACTTGAACTTGGTCTTGATCTTGACTTGAACTTCACTTGACCGGATCTTGATCGAACCTGATTTTCACTTGAATCTTCAGAGTTCTTCAGGTCTTCAGGATTTTCAGAGTGCATGGAATGAGGACTGAAGGTCCTTATTTATAGGTAGAGAAAATAACCATTTGTGAGATATTTTCTCCTTGAAAAGATATGTTGGGCTTTTCTCCTTTAATTAAGCCTGCTGGACTGGATACGGGCCTATTGATTTAATTAGACCTGCTGGATTTGATTTGCTGGGCTTGTTTGACTTGAATCAGGCCCACATGATTTATTTCTTGAGCTTATTGATTTGGGCCAGGCTCACATGATTTATTTCTTTGGCTCACATGATTTATTTCTTAGGTTTACTGATTTGGGTCAGACCCTCTTGATTTGAATTGAGCCCACTTGACTTGAATTGAGCCCTCTTGACTTGAATTTGGGCTCAAATAATTATATTAATTATCAATTATTTATTTATTTATTTCAAGAATTAATTTATTTAAATTCCTTAATAAATAAATATTTAATCAATATTTAATATATTTTCCTTTGTATTTTATTTATTTAGGCAATAAAATTTAATTACCTATAATATATATAATAAAAATTTTGAGGCCACTTAAATTTGGAGGCAATTACAAAAGCTTATGGGGACAACCCTCATAACCCACCCTAGATGTGCCACCAACTTGATAGCAATGTTTACGACGTTGGAAATCACGTTGATTGACGATTTAAATTTGACAGTGAAAAATTATATATATATATATATATATATAGAGGGTAGGTCTTGCATGAGACCGTCTCACGTGAAACCATTTTTTACTTTTTAAAATAATTATCACTTTCGCTATAAAACATTATCACTTTCGCTATACAATGTTATCACTTTTTATTTATATTATAAATTATTCATGAAATAGTATTATTACTTTTCATTAATTTATTATCACTTTCATTTAGAAAAGTTATCACTTTTTGACCGTCTCACGTAAGCCCTACATGAGACGGTTTGACACAAGTCTTTGTCATATATATATATATGTATATATATATATATATATATATGTATGTATGCATGCATGCCAGCAACTTGATAGCAATGTTTATGTTGAAATGCATGTTGATTGAGGGGACCACGGTTTAAATTTGACAATGAAAATATTTTAGAAATAAAAACGTGACATTTCCACTCATTATTGTGGGAAAATATCAATTTTGGTCATCTAAGATATGCCAAAATTATTTTTAGTTCTTAAGTTTGGTAATTTCTCAAAATTGGTCCTTTTTGGTCCGTTTTTTGTCCTTTTAGTCCACTTTTGATCCTTTTTGTCCACTTTTGGTCATCTAAGATGGGCCAAATAAAGACTAAAATTGGACAAAAATAACCAAAAGTGAATCAAAATGACAAAAAACGGACAAAAAATGATCATTTTTGAGAAATTACAAAATTTGAGGACTAAAAATGGATTTGGGGTATTCTAAAGGATCAAAATAAATATCATCCCCATTATTTTAGTTATATATATATATATATATATATATATATATATATATATATATATGCTGCAAAATATTTTATAATATTTAGATTATGATAATAAATAGAATAGAAATCACAAGTATATTTTGTAGTTTATGTTGATTTTGTCAAGAATAAAAGGAGGGATTTCTTTTATTTCTTTTGTCCCACATCGGATGAAGAGTAAAAGGGGAGGGATCTTTGGTGCTATATAAGGAGGTCTTTAGACTTGATGTAAGTGCACCAATCAAGTACATTTTAATCTTTATGTTTGATTCCATTTAAATTCCTTTCTTATATCATCAGTTGTGAGAATGGGGAGAAAGATGTGAATTAGTCAAAGATTTGTAAGAGTGTAGAGATTGGGGTCGGGAGAGAGAAATTATGTATGATTGTAAAAAATTTTTCACATAGTGGTATGTATTTTCTCGGTTCATGATTTTTCTCCGATTTTAAAATTTTCACGTAAATTCTGGGGATCTGTTTACCCAACAATTTAAGACATTTCAGATTTATGATTATTGTAAGAATTATAATTAGGACGCGACTATAAATACCCTAACATATAGTGATTGAGAATATAGTGATTCTTCATTAATTTATTCACTTTTACAAAAAAATCATCATTTATGGCATAGAGAGCAATATTCATCAATTTGAATTGGGTAAAGAAAATTTTAAATTACACAGATCGACATCTTTTTAATGAAAGGAGGATTAATTAATTAAAGAGATAGAAGTTTCACATACGATGTAGAAGAGTGATGACAATCATTGCCAAAAAAAAAAAATCTGTTTTTTTATTTACGGAATATTCCATTTCATTACTAAATTGGTTCACTAACAAATTAACAATGAAATTTGTTGGTAAATTTTAGTAACGAAAATTAATTTCATTGGTAATTCATTTGCTAATATGTTGGCAATTTATATTGATGCTGTTGATAAATAGCAACAGATTTCATTCCATTGAATTAAGATGATGGAAATTATAAGATGTTACAAAATATAAGTTACAAAGCGGGTTACAAATGAAATTCAAATAAAGGATGTAAGAGGTCATGAAAGTGCTTTGCGATTCTCATGAACTGCACTAGGTATTGGAGGTATAATATGCAGCAATGAAAGCATGCAGCAGAGCATAAGATCCGGTGTAACAATCATGTTTACGTGTCAATAGTGTAAGCTGCGTTAGTTTAAAAGAGATAATGAATGTTATGATAAGGATGAGGTAAAACTTAATAGGAGTTTGTAGGTGTATTTTAGAGAGATTTAAAAAAATTTATTAAACCTAAATATGGAAAATAAAACCAAATCAAACCTAGAACATTACTACTTCTGTTTTTTTTTTTTTTTAAAATAATCACTTTTTACTATTTTGGCCCTGTCTCACAAAAGTTTTCAACTTCTTAAACATCGTAAATAAAAAAAATAAAAAAATCTAAACAACAACTCTCCCTTATACACTTTATTTTAAAATAAACTACCTTTATCTAACACAGCCAATATATTTTATCATTCATTTATTATCAAAAAATTAAAACTATAAAATCCTAAAAGTTACTCCCTTCGTCCCGAGTTAACGTTTACATGTACTTTTTGTATGTAGATTAAAAGATATAATATTTTATTGTGTAATGAGGTGAGAGAAATAATATTTAATGTGAAGTGAGTTGTTCTGTTAGTATTATGTGTGAGCCCTACATACAATAATTAATTATTTTGTGTGGGCCCAATTTTACCAAAAAAATATGTAAACATTAATTTAGGACAAACAGGACGTAAACCTTTAACACATGACCTAGGGAGTATACTTTTCTTAATATCTGTACTAGTCAAATATGAAAACTCTTTCAGAACAAAATATTAAGTTTTGGACATGTAAACCGGGTTTTGCATGAGTTTCCTATTTTCCAAAATTACTATTTTGTATATAAAAAATTATTTTTTTAAGAGTAATAATTTTTATACAGATGTAATTTTTCATGTACTAAAGTGTAATCGAAAAATTAGGGTTTATAAAAATTTAAAAAATAATATTTTATATATCTAAAGAGTAAAATTTTCATATATTAAAAGCATACATTAGTATATAAACCCGGTTAAGTTATGAACATATAAACAATAAAGAATATAAATTCCGCATTATCATTCGAGCCAGCTGGCAAGTAGCTATTAGACCCCTGGATTATGCAAAAAATTATTGAATTGTGTCTATATAAAGAGCTACCCACACTGTTGGTTTTGCAGGGTAATTTTATTTATTCATTTGCTTTTCTTATTTTCAGTTATATATATTTGAACCATCTCTTGTGATCGTTTTATTTAAAGACCAAAAGGGTGATAAATTAGTTTGGTAATATGGATAAAAATTGAATTGTTTTAATAAGTGAAACGTAGTACGTACATGTACAAGGTATAGGACGGGATGCTCTCTCGATCTGTCCAATAGATACGATCATACATTTCTTTTCCGCCCATCTCATACATACATTTACACCCAAAAAAAAAATCACTTTACAATATAATCTTCAATACGCTTCAATTTAAACTTATTATTCAAAATTAACTCACATAATTTATTTTATAATTTATATATTACATTAAATAAAGTAACCAAATCTATTTTCTTAATATCTGTGAAAAAGTAAGTGTACAGATATATTTTTTTTTACCAGCAAAATTGAGTAAAATATATTGTTTATTCAATTCTATGTTCTAAATGACATTGCTAAAAAAATCCTTTACATGCCATAAAAGAAAGTTTACATATATATAAGAGTGACACAAGGAGTAATATATATACATATATATGATCAATAATTTTTCCATCCTTTTAGGTATCGGTGAAACGTCGTGCTTGAATCTTCTATGGGGGAGGATGAGGATATATGTATCATATCATTGCTTGAAGAATTTCATGAATGGCTTGGTTGGGCTAAATTACAACAATAAATTATTCCACCTATCACTTGTCCTCCCCATTGTGTATTTCTAGAATCATTTTTATGTGTGTTGTACATGTTATGTGTTGTTCGTCATCTCGAATAATGTATGAGGGTTGTACCACCTCATAAATATCAATAAACTCATTTTCATTTGTTTCTCCTCTCGTATTTGTTGAGTTTGTCAAATATAAAATAAATGTATTCTGCTTGTCCCACATCGGATGAGTGATCAGAATGGATGATTCTTAATTGCTATTTAAGGAGGCCTTGGGGTTCTGATATTAGATGCACCAAAAAGAACACTATAATCTTTATACGTGATTATTTTATTCCTTACTTATTCCTTTCTTGTATTCTCTATTTTGAGAATTGGGAGAAAAGTTGGGAATTAGTTAAAGATTTGTAATAGTGTAGTAGTTTTTTGGGATCGGAAAAGAGAAGCTTTTGTGTGATTGTATTATTTTTCATATAGTAAGTATTTTCTCGGGTCCGTGGTTTTTTTCCGGTTTGGAGTTTTCACGTAAATTCCTTGTGTTGTTCTGATTCTTTTCCTTTCTCATTAATATTTTGTTCTTTTCCCTTCAAGAATGAATGCTTTTTCCCAACAAAGTGGTATCAGAGCCCGATTCGGGCACTTTTAAAAATTCTTAGTATGCTCTGTGGTTGCAGCGTAGTCTGATCTTCCACATCAGAAAAGATTTTTTAAGAGACGGTTATTCATTAGGTTAGGGTAGGGCAAAATATGTCTTCAATTAAGTTTGATGTCGAGAAATTTGATGGTAGAATCAATTTTGGGTTGTGGCAAGTACAAGTGAAAGATGTGCTGATACAATATGGGTTACACAAGGCTCTGAAAGGAAAGCCAGGTTCAACTGATGGCACAAGAAGTTCCGGCAAAGATTCTGCAAAGAGTGATGAAGATTGAGAGGATTTAGATTTGTGGGCTGCAAGCACAATACGCTTATCATTGGCTAAGAATGTCCTTTCTAATATGCATGGTATTTCAAATGCCAATGAGCTATGGGAAAAGTTTGAGGAACTATACCAGGCAAAGGGTATTTCAAATCGGTTGTACCTGAAAGAATAATTTCACACGCTTCGAATGGAAGAAGGTACATAAATCTCAGATCATTTAAGTACTCTTAATGGCATCATCTCTGAACTGGAGGCAATTGGAGTGAAGATTGAAGATAGGATAAGATATTGAGGCTTATTTTGTCTCTGACACGTTCCTATGAGCACAAGAAGCCAATTGTGATGTATGGAAAGAAAACTTTAAATTTTGCTGAAGTCACAGGTAAACTTTTTTTTGAGGAAAGGAGACTGATGAGTGAAGGACTCACTACGAAAAATTCAGTAATGTTGGCAAGTGGCAATGGAGGAAGGAAGAGGGACTCCAAGAATGTAGTTTGTTAGAAGTGCGGAGAACCTAGTCATACAAAGCGATTTTGTCCGCGTGGAGGTGGAGCTAGTCGAGGTGGAGTTAGTGCGGCAGATAACTCCGAGTCTAAAGCTAATATTGTGGAGGATTTTCTCTGAGAGAAAATGAATACCCTTATGACATGCCCAGTTGTCATGAAAAATGGGTGTAGTACTGTTAGCTGGGCCACAAGTTTGCAAACATTGACTTTGCATGAATGTGTATGGTGGAAAGGTATATCGATGGCTGATGGACTTCCAGGGAGGTCAAGAGCTGGAAGTTGCACCATAAAGTTTCAACAGGTATTTTTCTATATGTTGCCGCAAGGAAATTCTTAGAATGGATTATATCGCCTATTTTCTAGTCTTTCTAATTGGTCTCTTTTATTTTGAAAACTGTTCACGTTGTGGGATCCCCACGACACACTTATGATATACACCCCAAATGAGCTCAATGGGGATGATTTTTCCGAATCTCGAATATAGTGCCGAGAATGATTTTTTCGAATCATGGCAGAGTGGTGGGGACGATTTTTCCGAATCCCTAATAAAGTATCGAGAATAATTTTTTAGAACCCTGACAGAGATGCATATATAGTGGCCGCACAAACCATTAGTATCTTATTAATTTTGGGGAAAATAATTTTCATGTTTATGCATGGTATGCAATCAGGGCAATTAATTATACATCATAAACCATTTACAATATCAATATCAATATTTAATCACAATAAAGCAATAACTTAACTTCAATTCACACAGATCCACTTCTGAAACAACAACTTCACTTCAATCACATGGATCCATTTATAAAATAACTTCACCTTGGATCACACGGATCCCTTTTTGGAACAACTTTATCTTGAATCACACAGATCTTATAAACAATATCTTCTCAGATCATACAGATCTATATTCAATAGTTTTCAATCACACAGATCTATATAGGACAATGATATTACCTCAAATCACATAGATTCACAACTTGTATCATAAATTAACCCCCAAATAATTCATAACATAATTAAACGAATCACAAATAATCCATAATATAATTATCACATATTAATTATAATTAATTCACAAACAACATGTTTATACATTGTAGTTGGACTTCTACTTACCTAGACTCTGACAATAGTAACACTATAGACCCATAAAGAACAGTAACTAATTCCTTTCTTTTCCTTCCGGCACGCCCCCTCCTTCTCTCTTCCTCTCTTTTCCTCTCTCTCTCTTCTTTTCTTTCTCTTAATATCTGTTTTTAATCACACGTAAATGTTGTGTTTTCAATTTACTGTCAAAATGGTTTTGGCAACCATATATATAGATAGGTAATTGGGGTAAATTAGCAATCCTTATCAAAAATAAATGTGCTACGTGTTGTAATTGTAAACAGAACAGAATTAAAGGGCCACGTAACTAGCTTTTTAACCATTGAAATTATAAGTCTAATGTTTGCACCACGTAATGCATATATGGTAATTCTAATAATAATAATAATAATAATAATAATAATAATAATAATAATAATAATAATAATAATAATAATAATAATAATATTCATTATGAATATACGTGCAATATTTAATAACTAAGATATGATACATTTACAAATTAATACACACACGCGTACACTACCTTACCAGTATTATTATTATGAGGACACGTGTGATACTTAATGATTAAGAAATAATATATTTATACACATAAGACAATTTAATTATATATATTCAGATTGATGCACGTAAATATTTATACGCACATATATTCACATATTATCACCATTTTTATCACAGAAGTCTCAGGTAAAATGTAAAGATAAATAAAATGTAGAAACAATTTGTCACATAATTGTCACATTATTATCATATAATTGCCACATAATTATCACATAATTATAAAATGCACATAACACAAATTAAATTATATTGGCACATGAGTAGTGAGAAGCTCAGGTATCATACGGCGAATATGACAGCGGCTTCTGCGAATTCGAAGAGGAGATAGTTGGCAACAGCGCAGCAATCAACGATTGTGATTGAGAAAGCAGTGTGTTTGAAGAGTTATAGAGGAGGAGACGATGCGGTGGTGGAAGAGTTATGGAGGCAGGGGCGGCCCTGGGGTGGTTTCGGAGGTGCCGCCGCACAGGGCCCCACCCCAACGAGGGCCCCCGAATTTTATTATATATACATATATATTTCATTTAAAATATAATATAGATATCTAATGTTTAGTTGACCTCACTTTATTATTTTTTTCGAATTCACTTTGAATCGAATTTTGTTGTGAGCACGGAATGTCCTGTGACACTTTGTCTTCATTTTAAGACTTGCTATAAAATTTTTTTTCTCAATTCAAGTTATACAAAATGATTTTAAAAAATTATTATACATTTTTAAATCAAATTATTATATCAAATATATGTAATTTTTATTGATATTTTGTATTATTTTATAATATATATTGAATTTGAAAAAAAAAAATTTACGACAAGCCTTTTTTGAGAAAAGGGTAAAATTCTAACCTTGAAATAAAACACTTCTAAAATGAATCACAAAAGTGAGATTTACATTAAAAATTGAACCTTTATATGAAGATTTTCTCATATATAGTACTCCCTCCGTCCCACACTTATTTTCACACTTTTCGTTTTCGTCCGTCCCACATTTTTGTTCGATACCCAAAAAAAGAAACTTCACATTAACCAACAACCTCAAAGTTATCATATTTTCAAAAATACCACTCTCACCTAACACACATAACATACTTTATAATTTATTTATTACCTAAAAATACAACAATACCCTTAAAATGTCAATAAAGTTGGTTAAAAAGTAACTTTTCTTAAACTCCGTATCTACAGTGTCGGTGAACATAAGTTCGGGATGGAGGGAGTAATATTTTTCGATTATTAGCAATCAATTTCAAGAATCAAGTCAATAAATCATATTAATAATCAGGAATTTCAACCTATGATTAAAAAGGTAAAGACTTGTGTAAGACCGTATCACATAAGCACGGTTAGAAAGTGATGACTTTTATAAAGGGAAGTGATAATAAATTAATGAAAAGTGATAATGCTATTTCATGAACAATTTATAGTGTAAATGAAAAGTGATAACATTTTATAGTGAAAGTGATAATGTTTTACAACGAAAGTAATTACTATTTTAAAAAGTAAAAAATGGTTTCACGCAAGACCTACCCAATTAAAAGTTATGGACTTAGTATAATTTGAGTTCGGATGAGACGGATTTATATGAGACTTGTTGTTAAAGTATAATTGTTATGTAGGTAAAATATGCTTATTAGTAATTAAAGTATATTTGTAGTGAATCATACATAACACTTTAAAAATATTTTTTAATTAATTATTTATCGTACTTAAAAAAACGTATACTCCTACTTTATGTACAAATTAACATATTATACCTATATAACAATCATACTTTAACAACGGGTTGACCCGTCTCACGTAGATACCATCTCACAAGAGACTTTGTCTTTGAGTTATATATATATATATATATATATATATATATAAAGAGTAGGATCGGTACTGGATCGAAAATTCTCCTATCCTTTTTTTATGTCGGTGGATGAAATTTGATCAAAAATCGCTTATTTTATTTTCGGATTTAATCTCGGATTTCATTTATTAAGCTGTCATCATGTATTATATATACAATCTTTGCTTAAATTACCGTGTGTAAGGATTTATTGTACAATACTTTCATAAAAAAAAACGTCATAGAAATAGAATGAAATTCCATTGTAAAATAGAAAAATCTCAATAGTGTTATAATACAACATCTAAATAATGTGCTTTATATAGAGTGGTTTAAATAATATTAAAGTAGCTGTATTTGGGATAAAACTATCAACATATTTTCGTGTAACTCTCGGGTTCACCCGATTCTCCGTTACAGAATCATTCGAGTTAAATCACTGACAATGATGTGCCACCAACTTTATAAATAGCAATCAGAATTAACGCATGTGATACAATATAAGGTAGGTGCTGTGTGATACTATCTCACAAAAATTCTTACATGAGATAAAGTAAAAAATCTTAAAAACATTATCTCTTTCGCTATAAAATATTATTATTTTTTATTATAAAATGTTATTACTTTTTATTTATACTATAAATGTTTATTATAAATGTTTATGAAATTGTTCACTACACTATTATCACTTTTTATACGTCACACGTAAGGACTTACGTGAGATGGTCTCACACAAATTTTTGCTTACAATAAAAGGGTTCCAATACATAGTTCATCCTTCACCACTAATATAAATATCCTTTTTATATAAAATATTAATACTTATTAATTTATTTGTAAAAAACAAATAAATACCTTATCAATAAATTAAAGGGAGTACAATATTCCATTCTAAATAATGTGCTTAATATATATGGAGTGGTTTTCAATAATATATTAAAATAGGTTTTTTTGAGATACATTTCTTCAAGACTTCAACGTGTACCACTCAATCCGTCGGTCACTATATAGCACACGAATTATATCATTGACAATAATATGCCACTGAACAACCACAGAAATTAATACTACTTAACACATAAATTCGGTTCAAAACTTCATGTACGGAAGAATAATTCTCACCCTCTTTCTTTATGATGTTTATATTTTTTCATGATAGGTAATTATATTTTAATTGTATTAATAGTGTGTGGTTTCATAATTCTAAAAAAAAAGAAAAAAAAAACTCTATAATAACTCTATAATGAAACGGATAAAATAGCAAAATAAATACATTTAGATAACTCGAATTGAGTTGAATCATAAAAAAAAAAGTACAGATTCTGCATTATCATCAAAGCCAGGTGGCAACTATCTATCTGACCCTAGGATTATAATGCATTATCGTAATAAGCATCTATTCTTCCTCATTCACAATTACACCTCTCTGAAATTTCTAATTAACTCTTGCTATCACTACCCCCAAGTTTCCAACAATGTATACAATCGGAGCATGGAACTGGATATTCGAAAAATCCTATGGTAATTTTGTTAATTTATTAATTTTCTTTTTCTTATTTCCACTTATATATATATTTAAAAAATAACTCTTGCTTGAAACCACTTTATTTAAAAAATTAGGTGAGATGAGTAAAAAATAATAAATTAGTTATGTGATAAGATAAAAATCAATAAAATTTTAATAATAGTGATACTATATAGAAAAAAGTGACATTGGTCTATTATACAATTACATGGACTAAGCGTTGGACGTATAAAGAGTGGTGTTTAATTAAAATTAAAACGATTTTATTCAAATTTACTTTATTTAAAATAATTTTAAGAAACTTAATTTCTCAGAAATAGTTCATAGCTTTTAAATTTTTAAAAAATTGGTTTTTTAATTTAAAAATGTTCAATTTTTTTAATTTAATGGAATGAGACTGAATCGATGTTTTTATAAAGTTATGGAATAAAATTAGCTAAAAATATTATTATTTTAGGACAAATGCAAAACAAAACTGAATGATTTGTAACGAAAATAAAAATCCTAACTATTTTGGGACATTTTTGAGTAAATGTAAAGAAGGTTTATGTTATGATTAAACTCTGAAAAGTGACATGATCAAATTATTTTTTTCGTATACTTATCATATGTTCACAGCTCAAGAAAGAAAATGTTACTCAACGTTATAATCTCCTAATACACTTTACTTTTAAAATTTGTCATCTATATTTACAAATCAAATAATTTATTACTAAAAATACAAAACAATCCCAAAAGATAATAAGTAAAATTTCTAAATATCCATGAAAACCAAGATTGCATATAAGGAGGAAGCAATATTCTCTTCATCCGTCCAATATAGATGATCACACATTTTTTCCCTCCGTCTCATACAAATAAAATATATTATTATATATTATAATTTTTCAATTCACTTTAATTTCAAATTTGGTATTCATTTTCAATTCACATAATTTAATTTATTATTTATCTATTATTAACAAAAATAATTTCTTTAATATTTGTGAGAAAGCAAGGTGTACAAATTTTTCTTAAAAAAGCAAAATTTAGTATAAGAGATACCCAACCTTATTAAATTATCACATATTCGTGAGACAAATAATTAGATTAGAAATCCAATTGTTTAGGCACTCGTAAGTGTGTTTTGAACTCACCCTTAATTTTTATCCAATTCTAAATTCCAAAAATATAAAAAACATCTGTCACATGCAACAAAAGCAAGAATTTTCCTATATATATGAATGAAACAAGGAATGAATTTTTTTTTTTTATAAAAATATGGTCAAGAATTTTCCATTTTTTCAGGTATCGGTAAAACGTCGTGCTTAAAATTTTTTATCGAGAAGGATGAGGAGGAGGATGGTATCATATATTTTCTTGAAGAATATCATAAATAAAAAGGTTGGTTGGGCTAAATTACAACAATACCCTGAAAAATAATTCCACCTTTCACCTTTTCCTTCCCATTAATGTCTTTCAACATTGGTTTATGTGTCTTGCTACGTTTTGTTCATAGAATCATAGTCTCTAATAATGTAGAACGGTTATACCACTTCATAAATATCAATAAACTCAATTTCATACGTTCATTCTCCTCTCTTATTTTCATAAGTACATTATGTTGGGTTATAATCAAGAGGCAGGTTCTTTTATTCAAGGGATTCAGTGCGAAATAAAATTACAATTATACTCTAAACCTTTAAATTTTGGGGTGAAATATAGTCTGAATCAAGAGTATGAGTGTGATGCACCTAGTGCACAGATGCATGTACCTAAACAATTTTAACCGTTAGATTAACTTTTAATAATATACTACGGTTGTACCACCTCATAAATATCAATAAACTTAATTTCATGCGTTCCTTCTCCTCTCTTATTTTGTAAAGAGTTGATCTACTGTACAATTGATGTATACTAAAAATAGGATCCGTATTTAAAAATGGATTAACTATATAATCGAAATACATCTAAATGGGTCATTCACGCAACAATTCTCACTCTTCTCTTCTCACGCACTCGTCTCTTTCCACTCTCCGTCTCCACTCTCCGCCTCCACTCTTCGCCGAAGGTTCTCTCCTCTCTCTCTCTCCCCACTCTCGAACTCTCATCTGTCTCCACTCTCCGCCACTGCCGCCGCTTCGCTCCGCCACCGCTTCTCTTCTCTCACTCTCCTCCGCTGCTGCTTCGCTATGCCGTCGCTTCTCTCCTCTCTCTCTCTTCCCACTCTCGAACTCTCATCTCTCTCCACTCACCAGTCTCTCCCCACTCTCAGACTCTCATTTGTCTCAACTCTCCGCCACTGTCGCCGCTTCGGTCCGCCACCGCTTCTCTCCTCTCACTCTCCTCCGCTGCTGCTTCGCTCTATCATCGCTTCTCTCCTCTCTCTCTTTCCACTCTCGAACTCTCATCTCTCTTCACTCACCGCCGCTACCGCCACATTGCTCCATCGCTGCTTCTCGCATCTCTCTCTTCTCTCTCCTTCGATTAAAGATATTGGTTGTTGTATTAGAATTAGGTCAACATTAGGGATATGGATTAGATTTTAATATTGTGGCTTGACTGGATTAAATTCTTACATTAATCAGGATTGGGAATGAATCAAGCGTCGATTTGGGTGGAAGAAGTTGAGTTATGAGTTTGGGTGGAAAAAGCTACTTTGAACCGGTGAAACGAATCACAATTTTAGGTGGAGAACCAGAATTAATAGAATTCAGATATGTAACTTAAGAACTTATTATGTATAAGTTTTAATTAATTGATGTATATATTTACTCTCATAAATGTATTATGCATCTATATAAAAAAACTTGCAGACGAAAATATTAATAAATAATAAATGTATTAGATTTTATACAAAAATGTATAACGTTTTACACTAATATTTATAACTAAAATTAATAATATATTGAATTTTTTTTTGATAAATAATAAATATATTAGATCTTATGTAAAAATGTATAACATTTTATATTAACCTGTATAACTAAAATTAATAAATATATTGACGAAAATATTGATAAATAATAAATGTATTAGATCTTATACAAAAATGTATAACATTTTATACTAAAATGTATAACTAAAATTAATAATATATTGATATTTTTTTTTTGATAAATATAACATCAATATTATTTTTGACAAAAATAATACATGTATTGAGAGAAATATGAACATTATTAATTACAACCACTCCAAATTTGATTATGAAATTGCATATAAAAAATCAATTTAAATTTAATAAATTTTTATATAAATTTAATGATACATGTAAGAGTAGAATGTAATACATTTATATGATAAAACCTATACACTCTCAAATTAAAAAAAAAAAACTTTATCTCCACCAATTCCCAACCATTTCTACAGTTTCGTAGCAGCAAAAACGATAGCAACCACACAAAATGAAATGAAGAGTTGAAAAACAATTAATAATTTACGACATTTGAATTACATCACTCATGACTTTATCTTAAAAATTTTGAGAAAAAAAGATAATAAGGAATTGCAAAATCGAATCATAGTCATTGACCCTTTTTTAAATCTCGAACACAACCTGCTTGATTTAGAACGTGGAAAGGGGATCTCGAACAGGATCTCAAACACAGCCTTCTTAAAGATGATCTGGAATGTGGAAAGGAGATGTTGATGTGGACGTGGAGAGATGCCGTGCAGGCTGGAAGATAAAAGCAGAACCAGAGAAATCATTCACCACATGTTGTTGATCGAGAAGAAACTAGGTGATTCAAAAGAAGGAGGCTGAGAAATTGAACGAGACGACAGAGACAGAGAGGCGGGAGGGAGAGAATGCGAGCCAAATGAGTGGATAGAGGGAGAGGAGGCGGAGAAATGAGGGAGAAGTGGATAGAGGGAGAGGAGGCGGAGAGAGAGAGAGGAGGCCGAGAAATGAGATAGAGAGAAAGAGATTGAGGAGAGAGAAAGTGAAATAAGGAATGACCCATCAGGCTTATTACGTATTTATATCCGGGTCATTTGGTAAAAATGGATCCTGTTACACCTTAAAAACTATTGCGCAATAGTATTTACCTTTTGTAAATTGTGTTGCATTATAATCAAGGCATGTTCTTTTATTTAAGGGTTCTGTGCGAAATTCTTTTTAAATATTTTATTATTATAAAATACATATATAAGTAGTAAAAAAATCGTAATATATAAATTAATTATATTAATTAAAAATTAAAATATATCGTATAATATTAATAATAAATAAACATCACATCACTTATAAGTATAAAATATTATATATATATATATATATATATATATATATATATATATATATATATATATATATATATATATATATATATATATATATATATTGGGATGGGAGGAATTCCCATTTTATAAAATAAGGAATACACATTTCTTATGGAATCGTGATTTTCATGAATAAAATATATCAATCGCTGGAATGAAAATAGAATTAGGAATGATGATTCCATTCGTGTTTTTGACGTGAAAAAGCCCTATTTTGAGGTGAAATCCAAATTTTATCAGCCCTCAACTATAAAAGAAGCCATTGGGAGACCCAAATTAATAACTCTCCATAACTCTTCACCACTTTTCATACCCTTTCCCTACCACAATACCGAAATCAAGATTCACCATCCTATCCACCCATCGTGCCGTTGGAGAGTTCATTAGTGTTGCTTACTTGAGAAGGAGAACGGAGAACGGAGAAGATTCACAACCACGGAGGAAAGAAATGAGATCTACGCCACATCTAGGGTTTATCTTATTCTTTCTTTCTTGCTTTTGAATAATAGACCATGGGGATATTTTCTACTCTAATCATGGGTGTTGCTTGTAACACCATGTGCTAGTACTTCTTGGATAGTTCTAGGGGTTTGAAGGTCTGAATTTGATTGAATTGATGACTTAGACTAGGTTATGGATTGTGCAGTATACTTATTCCTTTATTAATGTTTTGAATTAAGACTAATATTTTTGTCTTATATGATCTGCCATCATTCATGGTTATGTCATTGTCTTATGCATGTTCATGATTGTTGCTTGTGTCATAAAGGAATTATATTTTTTTGTTTATCTGTTATGGGTAAAGGGGATCTAACCATATAACCTTTATTCATTAGAATAATTAATATTGGACACTTAATATATCTATTAATTACCATTCTACATGATTTGGTTTCTTAGATTATTAGGTAGGAATTGGAGTTTATTTCTTAAGTACATATAAAGGGAAATCTAGTACTCTAGTCTTTAATGGAATTTTGCATGAAGTACTTAGAAATGGAGTATGAATTATTCTTCTGCATCTGAGGGTTTGAACCAAATTCATGTGTTAAGTTTACTTTAAAAGAGGGATTTAACATAACTAAGTGATTGCTTTTATAAAATCTGTAAGAATTCTAACCGATTGTCTAGTGATTTAATTTGGCCAATTTAAACTGGAAGTCTTAGATCTATCTTGTCTTCTCTCTTGAACACTTGCGTATTATATTTACTTGCTATTTTATTATTTTTAATATTTATTTTTCTGCATATTTAGTTTAATTAATTCTCTTTAAAACCCAGATTTGTCTTAAATTAGAGTAGTCATAAATTAAATTAAATAGTAAGTCTAGAATTATCCTTTGGGTACGATATTTTACTTGATCACACGCTGAATTCCCTACCACTTGGGGACGCACACAAATTGGTAAACAAGCACGATCATATTAGGATGTTTGCCCTAATTTTATATTTAAGAATTCATAATGGTACTGAGAATTTGATAAATCAAAATTCAACATATATGGGCTTGAGATTATGAATACTTTCAAGAATATAATTAAAATTTTTATTGAGCTTAAAATTTTAAATTTTATAATCATCAAAACTTAAAAAAAAAATTAATTACAAGAATATATGATCAAGTCAATAAATCATATAGTAATCAAGAATTTCAACCTAAAAATATAATTTGTAGAATTATTTTTGATTTAAGTTCTGTAACAAAATTTGGCTTCATTATTGGGGTATAATAGCTCAAATGTTAAAGTGTGAGTGGAAATAAGTACGACAAATTTAATTAGTGTAGCATGTATGTACTTGAATATTACTACCGGAACCCAATCTAGACTAATCACTAACACCACGCTTTGCAATAAATCTAAGGTGTAAAAAGGCACTAACGTAAAACTCCCAAGTGGCCATTTTCTCCCATTAATAAAATCTTTCCCCATTTCAACTATTAAAATATTTTGGGATCATGTCAACAACACACAAATTTGACAGATGAAAACTTAAGAGTTCATTTAGAAGAAAACCCAAATTTGCACAGATGGCTTTAATACCCATAAGGTGAAATTTCGAGTAAGTTTCCTGGGCATTATTTAACATATTAGATGAAAATTGTTTCATGGTGAAGGCTACTGGATTAATGTACATGTAATTAAATTTTAAATAAACAAGCTGCTCCCCTTTCCTATTGATGAAAAATTTTCCTAATTTATAAAAAACGTGTTCAACGTAAATTTTTGCAATACTTATACATGTATGCTCTACCCCGAAATTGTCAACTATGTTTTCTTACATGAATTTGGTGTAAAAACATGTTAACAGAATGGGTTTAAAAGGCAGTGTATTCGCAAGAAAAACCATCTATATTATCATAAATAAAAACCAGTGAGTAGAGTACCCTTTATGTTAGAGTGTAACCTGATTAAGTATTAAACGATTCAACTCTCTATCAGCTTAAGCTTTTAGATGAGGTGGTCGTTTAACATGGTATCAGAGCCCATGGTTAACAGAGGTCCAGGGTTCGAACCTCACCGCCACCCATTTATGAGAAAAATTCCACATGCAAGGCTTGAGGCAAAAATTCCCCGCCTGCATGTGAGGGGGCGTGTTAGAGTGTAACCTGATTAAGTATTAAACGATTCAACTCTCTATCAGCTTAAGCTTTTAGATGAGGTGGTCGTTTAACACTTTACAACCCTAAAAAGTAGACTGTTTGACGACACATCCGTAGGGGCAGTGAGTTGGTTTCAATGAAATCCTACGGCAACCAGAACCTGAAGCGAGGAAGAACTAGTTTGTTCCCTTCTCTTTTTTTTTTCCGAAAGTGGTGTGTTTAAGACTGAGCGTAACAGAACAGAACGAGTAGAGAGTATAGATATATATCTTGAAATCCCACGTTCTGCTGCCCATTGAGAGGATTACGGAACGGAGAGGGATTTAGATTTGGATCCTCTCCAGTTTTTACTCTCTCAATTTTCTTAAATTTCACGTAACCGTAAATTCAACCACCCACAACTTAACACATCACCCACTATTAAAACATCCTTATTTTAATTAAATTTCAAATAATAAATTTATTAAATAATATTTGATGACATGACAATTTCACATTCATTGATAATAATTGAACGATGCGGATTAGAAGAAATTTAGGAAATTGACAAAAAAAAGAAAGGGAGAGGATCCAAATCCGCTTTAATGAGAGGAGCAGTATCCTATTACTGTTGGAGATATTTGTGGGAGTGGGATTTGTTTTTTTTTTTTTAAATAGATAATCCAATTTGAATTGGACTCATTAACAAACCCAACGATAATATACTTAAATAATAATTAAAATAAAAAAAATGAAAAATTTAAACATACATATACATACGGTTATCGCATAAGGATTGAAATGTGCATTACTATCATGTTAAGATTCAATTTATAAGTACTTAAATTTTCATGTATGAGATTATTTAGTTTATGACCGTGATGTGGTTTCCACTTAACTGTGGTTTCTCACTCCCCATTTTATCTCCTTTAAGTTTAGCGTGGCGGCGTACAAGTGGCGGATGTGATGGCAAGAGGGTGTGCATAAAATTAAATAAATCTGATTTATGTTCAAGTTTCAGCCATGAGTTCAGTCATTTTTTATTTTTATTTTTTGGATTTTGCAACTATTTTTCACGTCTTTGACTAGAAATTAAGTGGGAATGTTTAAGTTTGAATAAAATTAAAATTTTGGTTGGGTATGTGCTTTGGCATAAAATTTTCCTGCGATGAATCTGACTTTCATTAGTGTGCTTAATGATATGTTCTTTTTTCTTAAATGATATGTCGTACAATTATGATAAAATCTTCAAATACTTGAAAACTCGTTCATTTTTTTTGGAAACAGCCAATAGATTTGAGTACAAGGGGTACTCAACCCTTACAAGCAAAGGAAATAGACTAACAACTTGTCGCAAGACAAACTATAGGATTGGAAATCCAATCGTTGAAAAGATAGTGGGTTCTAAGCCCACCCTTAATTCTAATCCAATTCCAAGTTCTAAACATGAACAATTCAAAAACATCTTCCACGTGTCCATTCTTCCCTTCGAAAACAACACCATTTCGCCATTTCCAAATGCTCCATATAACTCCAAGCCACATGGCATTCCAATTGGTAGCCTTCATACCCTTCAACTTAGATCCAGTGTGCGCTTCAAAGTTAAGAATCGGAATTATATTCCCCGCTGAATGAATCCCAAACCATTTCCTGAACGAAGACCATAAAGGGTATGTCATATTGCATCTAAAGAAAAGATGTTCCTCTGTTTCCTCAGCGTCGGTGCATAATGGACATATGGTGTTTCCAACATTCACTCCTCGTCTGGCAAGATTAACTTTTGTAGCGGTCCTTCCTTTAAAAATTCTCCATGCAAGTAGTTTGGCCTTTCCAGGGGCATTGCATCTCCATAATTTACTCCATGCTTCAACCTCTCTTAACGGACGAATATCTTGACACCTGTCACGCAAAGCTACATATGCAGATTTAACTGAATAGAGACCAGTGCTCTCAAGCTTCCACACCCATAGGTCCTTCGTGTAAACCCCTGGTTTGTACCTGCTCAAAATCATCATAAGTTCAGATAGTGAGTTGTGTTCCCAATCATATAAGTTTCGCCTCCAAGTGATATACCAATGCCACATCCCATCACTATCCCAATCTCCCATCTCCCTCACAGTCTTTCCTTTTTCCTTTGACAACATGAATAGTCGTGGAAAACTATTAATTAGAGGTTTGTCTCCACACCACGTATCACTCCAGAAATCAATCTCATCTCCATTGCCCAATTTTCTAACCAAATTCTCGCTCACCCAATCACCTTTATTACCCTTTGTAATTTTAAAGAGATCTCGGAACCACCTCGACCAATTACCCCTTCCTCTTCTCCATCCACTACCATCATTCCCCATGTCCCATATCCTAGCCAAATCCCCATAATTAGAAGTAAGGATTTTATGCCAGAAGTGATTAGAAGAAGTATGAAACTTCCAAACCCATTTGCCAAGAAGTGACAAGTTAAAACACTCCATATCCTTGATCCCCAACCCTCCATACTCCTTGGCAGTGCACACATTTTTCCAACTTACCCATTTAATTTTATCTCTCTCAGCACCCACTCCCCACAAAAATCTTCTTTGGATGCTAGCTAAAGATTTTAGAATATGTACTGGAGCATGGTAGAAGGCAAGCAAGAAAGTAGGAATGGCATTAAGAACAGCGTTGATAAGGGTAGCCCGTCCCGCAATCGATAAGCGCTTGGATTTCCAAGTACTTAGCTTTTTATGTAGTTTTTCAACAACAGGATCCCAACTTCTCCTATTTTTTGTTCCTGTACCGACAAGAATACCAAGATATTTAAAAGGCACGTACCCGATTTTGCAGTTGAGTATTTGTGTGGCATAAGTGGAAGCTCCATCGTCTTTGTTGAACAAAAATATCTCACTTTTGAAGAAAATGATCTTCAACCCCGATGCTAACTCCACCCATCTCAAGATTGCTTTCAAGGAATAAAGACTTCCCCTGCTGCCATCATTAAAGAAAACCATGTCATCAGCATACTGTAGGATATCCAAGTCGATCATATCTTTCCCAATTTTCAAAGGGGTATATAGATGGCTCTCTCTTGCTCTTCCAACGAAACTTCTTATACCTTCCGCCGCCACCAAGAAGAGAAAGGGTGACAGTGGATCCCCTTGTCTCAAGCATTTGCTAGGAAAGAATTCACTTGTTGGGCTTCCATTCACCAAAACTGAGACTGAAGCAGATTTCAAACATTCTTGGACCCATCTCCTCCATTTGCTGCTGAAGTTCATCTTATCCAGCACCAAGTCGACAAAGCTCCAATCAACCGTGTCATATGCCTTAGAGAAATCTACTTTGAATATGACTGCTTCTTTCTTGCACTTTTTAATCTCATCAATAGCTTCATTAAGCACCAGCACACTGTCCACCAACTGTCTACCACTGATGAAGGCCGACTGTTCCTGAGATATAATGTCATCCATGACTGTACTCATACGGTTAGCTAGGATCTTTGCAATGATCTTGTATAGACATCCGATTAACGAAATAGGGCGGTAGTCTTCAATTTTCAAAGGATTGTTTTTCTTAGGAACCAAAGAGATGAAGGAAGCATTCAATCCTTTGACAATCTTCCCACTGCTTTCAAACTCAAAAACAAAGTCACAAATATCCCCCTTTATAATTTCCCATTCCTGTTTAATTACCTTGAAATTAATACCATCAGGCCCCGGGCTCTTTTCGCTTCCACACTGCCAAATTGCTGTACAAATTTCCTCTTCTGTGATCTTGCTATCTAGCCATTCCTTATCGTCTTGACTTAACCTTTTAACTCCCATATCCTTTGCTGTAATTTTAAAGGAACGAGCCTCAGTCGTGAACATCTTACTGAAGTATTCATGAATGCCTTTCTTAGTGTTGTCCACCCCTTCAGTCCATCTGTCTTCTATAAGAATTCCGTTGATTTCTCCTTTTTTCCTATGTGAGTTTACCACAGCGTGGAAAAATTTAGAGTTTTCTTCTCATTCTTTAATCCACCGATTTCTAGCCCTTTGGAAAGCCAGAGTTGCTTCGGCGATTTTAGCTTGCTTGATGTCATTCAAACATCCTCTTCTTTCCATTGCTAGCTGATAAGGGAGCATTGAAGATTCATTGATTTTGTCAATTTCTTCAATACGTGACTTGGCCCTATCAGCTGCCATGTGCATCTCACTATCCCGACATTTGCCCCAACATTTCAAGTCCTTTTTTATCAACTTCAATTTTTTTATCAACTTCAATTTTTCTTTGACTTGAAAACTCGTTCATGAAGTGTGAGTTGGTGTCTGACACATATTAGTCAGATGTTTAATAATCTATTCATTTGAAAGTAGATGCAATTAAGTAGTATTACATGGGTGAAGTCTATTAAGGGTTCTATAAGTTTTATTTTTATATATTTTTTTGGTATTTACTATTGGGTTGGGTTTCCAAATATGTGAAGAGCCAACAACCAAAAAGGTTAAAAAGCCCAAGTAAGCCCGATAAACGTGTTATCTTGTCCCAGAAGTCATTGAGGGAAGATAGAAGAAAAATAGGGCAAAAACAAAATTCACGTTTTTGAGAGAGAATCCAGCGCAGTAATATTGAAGAGGCAATAACCGAAGTTTCAACCGTCGGATCGAGCTGAATTTTGGTCAGCACGTTCAAACCTTAAGGAAGTACATTCTAAACATTGAAGATCGTGTTTAGAATTTTTTGTTGACGGTAATAGCCGAAAATAGGAGTCAGGTTTTTGGGCGATTCAGGTATGCGCAGTCGAGGAAAAAGAGTCGTTTCTCACAAACTAACCCTTGGATTAAGCTGTAATTTGGACAGCATGTTCAGGACTCACAGGGGTAGATTTCGGACGGTGGAGATCGGGTTCTAAGTTTCCTACAGTTGCGAACATTGAACGACAGTTAGTTTTGTTGGGTGAGGTCTTTCTAATCTTGTTGTTTGTTATGAAGTATTGAGTGTCTTGATATGTTTGTGATAGAGCGTCTATGGTGGCAGATTGTAACTCTTGGATTTTTTGTCTCATAATGAAGTTTTTGGTAGGCTTCGTTCCTGTGGTTTTTACTCCTCATATTGAGGAGGTTTTTCACGTTAAATTGTGTGTGTTGTGTATTGTTGATTACTTGCTTTATCGTGCATCATATTCTTAGTATGGTTTCCTGCTAGATTCACACTAGATTCACACAAGAGAGGGATATTATATGATTATTCGTGTGTTTATCCCAATATTTACATGAGAATGTTACTCACACCCCTGTTAGAAAAAATATTTATTGAGAAATTACAGATAATTTCTATTTATTAAAATTTGGGGTGTGACAAGTACTCATGTTGATATCAGTTGATTGTAATAATATTTATTATTAGGGGTGAAAGCCTGCTATAGATACTATGTTTACCTTTGGTTGTAGACTTGCAGCTTAAAGTTGGTAATTGAGAGGATTTGTTCTAGGGAAAATATCAATTTTGGTCCTCTAGGATATGCAAAATCCATTTTTAGTCTTCAAGTTTGGTAATTTTTCAAAAGTGGTCCTTTTTGGTCCGCTTTTGGTCCTTTTGATCCACTTTTGGTCCTTTTTGGTCCATTTTTGATCCTTTTTTGAGGACCAAAAGTGGACCAAAAGGACCAAAAACGGACATCGGAGGACCACTTTTGAGAATTACCAAACTTGAGGACTAAAAATGGATTTTGCATATCCTAGAGGACCAAAATTGATGTTATCCCTTTGTTCTACTTGAATGGCAGATGAAATTTTTAATATTAAGGTTTATTTCATAACTTCTGTTTTTTTTCTTAGAAACTCAGTCTTACAGAATTTACTCCATTAATCTAAGAATTAAAATCTTGTTACTTTTCAGAATTAATCATTATTTATGGTAATGAAGCCCAGATTGCTTTTTTTACACCTTCCATTGGATTGTTCTGTCTAGTGTTCTTCTCCTAACACCAGTTTGCAACTAGCTATTATATAAGTTGTGTCTATATAAAGAGCTACCCTCCCACCTTCACAATTACACCACTCTAAAATTACTTTCAACTCAAGTCTTGCAGTCACATCTCACTAACAATGTTTGCATTCGGAAAAAATGGCGGATTCTGGGTCCCCATGTTAATTTTATTCAGGAATAATTACTCTGCAGTACAAAATAGTTAAGACTATTACTATTAAATATGTTCAACCTAAACTATTACTAATAGATATAAGGCTAAATATAGTGTGTACCCGGGTGCACACGAAGCTTCGTGTGCACCCACGTACAAATATAAGCAAAAACATATACAATTATGAGTAAAAATGTATACAATTTAATTCTTAATTTTTTTAATAAAAAATTGAGTGTAAAAAAATGTACAATTATTAAAATACATGTATACACTATTGAATAAAAAGTTATATACATATGAATGCTTGTTTTTTTAATGAAAAACTTAGTGTGAAAAAAGTATACAATTATTACAAAACACGTATACAAAAGAGAATAACATGTATACAAAATAGAATAAAAAGTTATACAAATATGGGTGCAAGGGTGCACCCGGGTGCACCTAATATACACTCTAGATATAAAATATATCTCTATTATAACCTTAATTTAATATTCAACTTAAAATAAAATCTCAATATTTATCTATTTATTTTAAAGATTTCCCAATATCCCATAATAGATTTGAGAAAGATTTGCTATAAGCAGCGACAAATCTCATTCTCACAGAAATCACAGAAATCTTCTTCCACTCGAATTCGATGTGGAATCGCTGACGCATGCGAAGGCAACATCAACGTTAGAGACTTAGCCATCGGTGAAATCATCGGAACCGCGAGAACGTTCACCTTCAGCCCTCCGGCGGAAAAGCTAGCACTAATGGGTGGTAATTGGATCATGCACGAATACACCTATATGCTTGGATGATCGCGTGTCAGACCTAACTTGTTCAATCTCTTGCACAAACTCATCATCGAGTCGTTAATCCTCCAGTCCAATCATAACTTCACCTGCAACATGTCTTACCCATAAGTAAATATCCCAGCTTGCACCTCCTTCTTTTTTAGGGTTGTTAGGCAAGAGAAACCCCTCGATACCATATAATTAAAAGTCACCACCATCACGAAACCAGATTTGCCCACCAAATGCAACAACTTGACTGTGCCCTACCCGAACGGAGTTGGTGTCAACAACTACTGCGGTATTGGAAAGTTCTTCTGTTGCTTCTCAGTTTCAGCAGAGAGGATGCGGACAATTGTTCACATTGTGCAACAATATAATAGATTGTGCAGAATTATGTATTAGTTGTGCAAAATTATACACTAATTGTGTAGAACTATTCACGCCACCGTTCGCCAGGAGAAATATGCAAAGAAAATTATGTTGTGCAAAATTATTCACTGGTTGTGCTAAATTAATCAGACATTGTGCAGAATTATCCATGTCACTATTCGCTAGAGAAATATGTACACAATTATGTTGTGTGGAATTATTCACTTATTGTGCAAAATTAATTACAAGTTGTGTAGAATTATTCACGTTTCGTCGGATAAATATGTAAAGAAAATTATATTGTACAAAATTATTCACTAGTTGTGTATAATTATTTGCTGGAGAAATATATAAAGAAAATTATGTTGTGCACAATTATTCATTAGTCAAAATCAAAGTAGAGATTTCGACGAATAAATTCGTGGAATTGATTGATCGGAGGTGCTGTATGAATCAAGAAATAGGGTAATTGATTTAATGCGAAAAAAATTGGAATTGTTCATATTAATTAATTAATTAATTAATATTAAAAAATTAGTATACATCGTTAAAAAGCACCGCATTAGTTTCGTTGAAAAAATGGAGAGTTTGAGCGGTTAATGGGATAGACAGAGAATCTATCTAAACTAAGAGTACATTTGGTATTTTTGTACAGAGAGCAACTAGAGTGGGACAGTTGTACAAACTTAAAATTTGGAACCGGATCATTTATGAGCTAAATGAGTTAAAAAATATTTTGCGGATCCTCTCTCCACCAGAGTAAACTGAGATCTAAATATATCTCTTCCCCCTCTTTCTCCTAAAAGACCTCACATTCAAGAACAGGGCTGCTGTGAAGTCTTATTCCAAATCACCGCCGACCAATTTCACTGTCAACCTCTCCTGCTGGCGCGCAATTTCCCGACGCCTCTTGACGTTGCCTTAGCCTTGTGCGAATATTAGACTCCTTGCCGCCTCGCTGGATCTGTACCAGCGCCGCCATGGGCCCTCTTTCATCCATGGAAGCAGTTTGCGATGCCGTTCTGTGGGCTGTGCTTATGGGCGGGTTACCTGCGTCTTATCTGCCTCCGGAGATTGTCTAGATCTTCCTTCTGCCGACGAGCCTCAATCTGCCTCCATAGCTGCCAACGATCTTCTCTCCGGCCTAGCCCTCTTGGGGTTAGCCCCTGTTCACCACTGCCTTCGGCCGTCCGACTTGCAGAATTGGATGATCCTCCAATGATGTGTGCGAATTCTGATTTATGGGCCTTCTAGTTTGGAATTCTGGTTTATGGGCATGGACTGATTTATTTCTTAATGGAGTTTGCCTATTTTTTGTCTATTCTTTGGATGGTGCATCTTCTTGAATACTTCAACTGTTAAGAAATATAGACACATGCATGCATAACAGATTTGTGTGTGTGATAAGTGGCTCATACGTGTAAGGAGGAGATTGGTGAAGCTAGTTGATCAATCATAAGGTGAGGATTGATGAGCTGGCACAAGGATGAACGTTGGATTGCATGCATGATCAAACGGTTGAGAAGATGATCAGTTGGAAAGGAAAGGAGAGCTGGAGGAGTTAGTTTGTTGTAACCAACTAACAGACTAAGGCATGCAGCTGATCACCATTCATAAAAAACGTGAGCATGCATGAGAGATCAGTTTATAAGATCATAAGATTCATCTTCTTCCTTAGAGTTGTAATTCATCATCAATAAGATTCAAACGCCTTTGAGAGTGGACGTAGGCTTTACAGTCGAACCACTATACTTGCTTTGTTGTTCTTAGATTCATTAGTTCATTCATAAGAGTGTGTGATCATAAGCTTCAATCAATAGAGAGTAAACGTGTGATCAAAAGTGAGGTTCGATTATTTACATTCATAAGAAGTGGCGCCGTCTGTGGGAAGGGAGCTGCTGCCATCTGATTGAAGAAGGAGATCACCATGGTGACAACAAAGTTCGATGTGGAGAAGTTTACAGAAAAGTCAGATTTCAGTTTGTGGAGGATGAAGATGGAGGTCATTCTCATTCAACAAGGTCTTTCAGATGCTATTAAACCATTGCCTGAGAATCAAGCAGTGGAAGTTGATGCAGTTGCAGCTGCAGCCGATCAAGATCAACAATCTAAAGCAAGAAGTGCAATCATATTGTGTTTAGGAGACAAGGCCTTAAGGGAGATCGCAAAAGAAACCACAGCCAGAGGGATTTGGCAAAGGTTAGAACATCTTTACATGGTTAAAACTCTTGCTAATAGATTGTATAAGAAACAGAAGTTGTATTCATTCAAGATTACAGAAGAGAAGTCAATTCTTGGACAGTTAGATGAGTTTAATAGGATAATTGATGAGCTAGAGAACATAGATGTAGCTCTGCATACAGAAGATAAGGCTGTGATTCTGCTTTCAGCCCTTCCTTCATCATTTGAAGGATTAAGAGATACATTGCTGTTTGGAAATAATGAGACAATTACACTGGATCAAGTACAACTTGCCCTGAGAGCAAAGGTACTACACAAGAATCCAGATGTTCAGATTAGTGGAGAAGTATTGGTTGCCAAGAAGCAGGGAAACTGGAGTAATAACAATAACAACAAGAAGATCAGTTCTAACAAGAAGAAACTTGATAAGAATCAAAGTGTTCCAGCAGATGAAGATAACAATAATTGTTTCCATTGCAATAAACCTGGACACTACAAGAAACAATGCTTCAAATGGAAGGCCATGGTGGCCAAGAAAATTGCAGAAAAAGCTGGTAATCAAAAGAACCATGCCAATCAGGTAACTGACATTCAACCTAAGAATGATGTTATTGAGGCATTGTCTGTGGTATCTGATTCTATTTCAGATGAGTGGGTGTTAGATTCTGGATGTACTTTCCATATGACATCCATTAAAGAATGGTTCAGTGAGTTGACTGAATGTAATGAGGGATCAGTCCTTTTAGGAAATGATCAAGCATGTAATATTGAAGGTATAGGTTCCATTAAGTTGAAAATGTTTGATGGATCTGTTAAACTACTAAATAAAGTGAGATATGTGCCTAGCTTAAGGAGAAATTTGATATCTCTAGGTATGTTTGATACATTAGGGTATGAAAGCAGGCTTAAGAATGGAGTTCTCACTGTCTTAAAAGGAAGTACAGTAGTTATAAGAGGAATCAAGAAAAATGATTTGTATTTCCTTGAGGGATCTGTCATAACTGGACAGATCAATGTATTACAAGAAAAGGATGATGCAATACTATGGCATGGAAGACTTGCTCATGTAAGTCAAAGGGGGCTACAAGAATTAGCTAGACAAGGTCTGCTGAATCTTAGCTCATCAGTTATGTTAGATCAGTGTGAGGCTTGCATACTTGGAAAGTTAAAGAGAAGCAAGTTTGGTACTGCAGAGCACAACACTAAGTCAAGATTGGAGTATATTCACTCAGACCTGTGGGGGTCATCCAAGATAACAACTATGGGAGGTGGAAGATATTTTATATCTTTCATTGATGATTACTCTAGAAAGTTGTGGATAAGGATCTTGAAATCAAAAGATGAGGCATTGGCAGCATTCAAGATATGGCTTACTGAAGTTGAAAATCAGACAGAGTGCAAGCTTAAGTGTTTGAGGACAGACAATGGACTAGAATTTGTATCACAAGAGTTCAACAATTACTGTCAAGAGAAAGGAATCAAGAGGCACATAACAGTTCCTGGTACACCTCAACAAAATGGAGTTGCAGAGAGAATGAACCAAACATTGCTTGAAAGGGTAAGGTGCTTGCTGACCAGTGGAGGATTCTCTAAGGGGTTTTGGGGTGAGCTTGTATCTACAGCAGCTTATCTCATTAATATGTGCCCATCAGCAGCAATCAAGTTTAAAACTCCTGAGGAAGTTTGGTCTGGAAAGCTTCCTAGTTATGATCACCTCAGGGTTATAGGCTGTCAGGCCTATGCACATCAGAAACATGATAAGTTGGATCCAAGGGCCATCAAGTGTGTGCTTGTTAGATATCCAAAAGAAACAAAAGGTTATAAGTTGTGGTGTTATGAAGCTAATAAGTTTCTTATTAGCAGAGATGTGAGCTTCAATGAGAAAAAGATGCCTTTAATTGAAAGGGCAGCTGGTGTAGTTTCTGATACAGATAATGTTGAGCTTGAGGTGGAGCTTGGAACAGATAAGAAACAACAAGTAAGGAGTCAGAACACACCAACATCAGAAGAGGGTCAAACATCAGCTGAAAGAAGAACACTAAGTAGCTATCAGTTAGTAAGGGATAGATTGAGGAGGCAGATAAAAGCTCTTGTCAGATATATAGAGGCTGATGTTGTATCCTATGCACTGTATGTAGCAACAGACATTGAAATGTATGAGCCTAGATCATACTCTGAAGCAATTTCCAGTACTGAGAGTGATAAGTGGTTAGTTGCTATGGAAGATGAGTTACTATCTTTGAAGAAGAACAATACATGGATACTTGTTGATAAACCAACTGATCAGAAGCTTGTTGGATGTAAATGGTTATTCAAAAGAAAACCAGTAACAAGTAAAGAAGGTGGTTTTAGATACAAAGCAAGACTAGTTGCAAGAGGTTTTTCACAGAAGGAGGGTGTTGATTATAATGAGATCTTCTCCCCAGTTGTGAAGCATTGTTCTATTAGGATCTTACTTGCTATAGTGACTCAGTTTGACCTTGAATTGCATCAGATGGATGTTACTACTGCTTTCTTACATGGGAATCTTGAAGAAGATATATACATGCAAGTGCCTGAAGGTGTGGAGGTTGACAGATCAGTAAACAAGGCATGCAAGTTAGTCAAGTCTCTGTATGGACTTAAACAAAGTCCTAGGCAGTGGTACTTGAGGTTTGATGAATACATAACATCAAATGGTTTTGAAAGGAGCATGCATGACAGTTGTGTTTATATAAAGAATGAAGAAGGGAATTTCACCTACCTATTGCTATATGTAGATGATATTCTGATTGCATGTGGTAATATCACAGGGATAAATGCAGTAAAGGAAATACTAAGAAAGGAATTTGAGATGAAAGATCTTGGAGAAGCAAGTGTTATACTTGGGATGCAAATATTAAGAAACAGGTCAGTTGGGAGTTTGCTTGCATCAAGAGTCTTATCTAGACAAAGTACTTAAGAGATACAATATGGATCAGTGTACATCAGTTTCAGTACCAGTGAAACAAGGTTTGAGACTGTCTTTACAAGATAGTCCAAAGACAGATGAAGAAAGGACAATTATGGATAGAATACCATACGCAAATGTTGTTGGAAGTTTGATGTACTCAATGGTGTGCTGTAGACCAGACTTAGCATATGTAATGAGTCTGATCAGCAGGTTCATGAGTAAACCAGGACTACTGCATTGGGAATCAGTGAAATGGGTTTTGAAGTACATTAAAGGATCAGTATCAGTGGGTTTAAAGTTTCAGAGAAGTACAAATTGGAATCAAGCTATTGTAGGATATGTTGATGCAGACTATGCTGCAAATCTTGATACAAGAAAGTCTTTGACAGGCTATGTGTTTAACATGTTTGGTACTGCTATTAATTGGAAAGCAACACATCAACATGTGGTAGCATTATCAACCACAGAGGCTGAATATGTGGCACTCACAGAAGCTGTCAAAGAAGGGATTTGGTTGACAGGAATCTTAAAGGAATTTGGGATTCATCAAGAAGCTTTTGAAGTGTTTTGTGATAATCAAAGTGCTCTCCATCTATCCAAACATCAGGGGTATCATGAGAGAACAAAGCACATTGATGTAAGGTTTTACTTCATAAGGGATATAGTTGAAAAGGGGGTTGTTGTAGTGAAGAAAATCAACACTGCAGAGAATCCAGCTGATGCATTGACCAAGGCATTGCCAACTCTCAAGTTTGAGTTGTGTAAGACCTTGTTCAGTATGCAATAAAAGAAGATAGGGTTGGCTGTACCCTTAAAACAGCAGGGTGGGATGCTTTGAATCTTGTTGAGGTAGTGCAGTGTCTATAAGGTGGAGAATTGTTAAGAAATATAGACACATGCATGCATAGCAGATTTGTGTGTGTGATAAGTGGCTCATACGTGTAAGAAGGAGATTGGTGAAGCTAGTTGATCAATCATAAGGTGAGGATTGATGAGCTGGCACAAGGATGAACGTTGGATTGCATGCATGATCAAACGGTTGAGAAGATGATCAGTTGGAAAGGAAAGGAGAGCTGGAGGAGTTAGTTTGTTGTAACCAACTAACAGACTAAGGCATGCAGCTGATCACCATTCATCAAAAACGTGAGCATGCATGAGAGATCAGTTTATAAGATCATAAGATTCATCTTCTTCCTTAGAGTTGTAATTCATCATCAATAAGATTCAAACGTCTTTGAGAGTGGACGTAGGCTTTACAGCCGAACCACTATACTTGCTTTGTTGTTCTTAGATTCATTAGTTCATTCATAAGAGTGTGTGATCATAAGCTTCAATCAATAGAGAGTAAACGTGTGATCAAAAGTGAGGTTCGATTGTTTACATTCATAAGATCAACAATTTTTCCTCTGGTGCTGCAACTTTGGTTTAGAAGATAGATATTGGTTGTTGCTCGTCTACCATATTTTTAAGAAAGTGGCTCTCATGAATCGATGGAAACCAGTTATAATTAGATGGGATAGAGCCTTTCCTGCTATCATCCCTGGTTGGAGTTATCTATTACTGGATATGAGTTGCTTTGAACTCAGTGTAGTTGGGTTTTGTAATAGGTTTCTCACTTGTTATGGTTTAGTGGATACAAGCGAGTTATGCTACTTCTCCCTTTTGACTGATGCTGTATGTCTCATGCTTTATGGTGTGAATTGATTTGAGATTAGATGGATGATTTCATACTGCTTTGGGAAAACGTTAATAGTTAAGTAATAGAAATAGGTGACAGAAAGTTGAACATATTCATATCTATACTTTGGATCTAATCTAATGCTTGGCTCGTGCTTGATTTCTTTAACAACTGTAACATAATTTGTAAAGTTGGATAACAAATTAAACATGATGGAATAATGTAGTCTGCAATTTATTTGATTCAATAGCAGCCTACTGAGCATTACACAATACATAATACATGATACTAGATTAATACAACAGTGGAGTTGAGAGTGACACAGTATTCAAATATTCCTCCAAAGTCATTTTAGACATCAATTCAAAAACTGCATGGATCACTCAGAAGCTGCATGAGCAGCATTCCTCGAATAAGCAGCAACAACAAAGGGCAGCCAAACTGCAAAATCACATCAACCAAATACATTACCTTCATTTTGGTGCTCAACTAAAAGAGTTATACACGTGCATACACTTTGGAGCTCGATGGACGGATGAGTTATTTAAAAATTGGATAAGAATCGAGGAAGAACTTAAATAAAGGAACAAGGTTTAGTTAACCCATTAATAGAAAAGAGTTACTTAGAAGATGTTAACCAAATAGAACAATATTTTATTTTCTAAAATCCGAATATGAAATTAAAGAGTAACTCAAATTATTAAAAAGAGTAACTCAATTAATAGAAAATAGTAACGATGTTAACCAAATAGAACCATATTTTATTTTCTGAAATTTGAATATGAAATAAAATAGTAACCCAAATTATTAAAAAAAATAACCCAATTAATCGAAAAGAGTAACCTCAAATATGTTAACCAAATAGAATAATATTTTATTTTCTGAAATTTGAATATGAAATTAAAGAGTAACCCAAATTATTAAAAAGAGTAATCCAATTAATAGAAATGAGTAACCTAAAAAATGTTAACTAAATAGAATAATATTTTATTTTTTGAAATTTGAATATGAAATTAAAGAGTAATCAAAATTATTAAAAAGAGTAACCCAATTAATAGAAAAGAATAATCTAAAATATGTTAACCAAATAGAATAATATTTTATTTTCTGAAATCCGTCTATTGACAACACAACATGTGCATTGCAGGTGACCAAAGACGAATAATATTTTTTTTCATATTTAACCGATATTATGATGAAAACTTGTATAATATCCTAACTATTTTAAATGGCTACAATGATGTCATAAACACGTTAAAATGTAAACGCTAAATCATTTCTTATGTTTGATACGTAAAGAAGCCTTAAGTTAACACACAAAAACCCAAAACTCCTATGATTTTTCCAAATTTAAAAATTCCAGGCTACAGCTACTTTTATAGATGACCCACCATATAATTTTCTACCACCGAGAAAGCTTAAGGATCATATTGTAATTAAGACCTACCTAATGACAGGATTACCGTAATCCAAAAGGATTAGTCTTTCCTAAGTAAACCAAAAAAAAAAGCTTCACGAATATAAATTCCATTACAAATGGCTATATGCTAAGAAAAATCTAACATTTCATTCATCCTCTAAGTCTAAATGCAGCTGCATTGGTAATCATATTAGGCAACAAGATCAAGAGAATGGAATGTAAAAACGCAATCATGCAACACAAAAATCAACTTCATCACAACCGGTAAATTCAGCAAATTCCATCAAAACCAAAAAAAAAAAAAAAAAAAAAAAAAAAAACTGCATTCAACATATGAAATTCCCAATTTAATATATTCATAACAGATAAGGGAAAAGGTGATTGTCGAGATGGATTCCCAGGTAAATTGTTTTATATGACAGCATCTATGGCTTTCTCCTTCAATAAATAATACTTTCTCTAAGCCTGTCGTGAAATTGGTTAGGTATCAGATTTAAGCAACAAGTAAACGAATGAAAGATAGAGCCTAAACTATGCATGAAGAAACGAAACAAGAACATAAGAGTTTTTAGAGTGGTTCGGCTCACTAATGAGCCTACATCCACTATGGAGGGAGACCCTTTATTGCTACATGATTGTGGAGGTGATTACACACTGAATAAAGCTGTGAATACAGCTTTATACACAACTTAGTTGAAACGGGACCAACTTGCTGAACCAAATTTGAGCCTTCGGTTGATAGAACAAACATTTACCAAACCGAGTGAAACTACTTCACACTAACAGCTTATGTGTCAAGCTTTCCAGCCATATGCTCAACCGCTCCTAACTCATCCGTTTAGCCACCAAACAAACTCCTCAAACTTCCTTGGTCACCTTATGCACCGGTTGCACCATTATGTGTACTTGAGCTTGAAACTCATGCAACTGCTCCCCGTTGCATCTGATCACACGCATATACTCCAACCATGTGCATGCTGAACAATCCTCCACAACACTAAGGTTTATACCTCACAAAGACCCTTCTTTTTTAAACCTTGCCTTCTCCCCCACCCTCTGCGACATTGGATTATCCACGGCCACCATCTCCACCAGCCTCTTCAGGTGACCCCACTCATTGAACTTGGCCTCCGCCACCCATCTTTACCGCCTGTGTCGCCACCCCTTTTCCCCAATATTCCGACACCATCACGTTCGATTTCAAATTGGCATAGTCCAATTTGTGATTAAAGAGTTCTCTTCTTCTGATAGACAGAGAGATTGACCTCCGCCGCCATCTTCACCTCCTGCGTCACCACCCCTTTCTCCTAGTACCCGACGCCACCACGTACCCAGCTTGGCCCTGCATCTGTCGATGGTGATTCCTTGCCAAGTTTCCGGCCCGTTCCACGCCACCAGAAAGATGAGAGAGAAAGGAGCGTATCAGCGAATGTATATAAACAGAAAAGAGAAAGAAAGTCTGATTGAATTTTCACCATAAATAGATCAGGAGAAATGACCCCCAATTGAAAAATATGATTTGGGCTTGAAATAGGATCCGTTCCACGAATTCAAAAAATAAGATTGGCAAGTTAGTTATTGTATTTTGTATATATATCTTTAATATACTAATCGATATTTTTTTGCCTACGTGTCGGCTCCAGAAACCTCTTGACGTGCCAATTTGTGGTTTATTTGAATTAAATAATTAATTTTATTATTTAAATATTTTTATAATTAAAACATAATTTTAACGGTGTTTATTTATTAAAATTAATAAAATTAGATTAGGAGATGACAAATCATTAACTCCCTATATATGATATATTATCTTAAAATAAATAATTAAAAAAATCTATGTATTAAATTAGATTAGGAGATGATAAAATCATTAACTCCCTATATGATATTATCTAAAAATAAATAATTAAAAAATCGGTGTTTATCTATTAAAATTAATAAAATTAGATTAGAAGGATAAAATCATTAACTCCATATATATATATGAAATTATTTTAAAATTAATAATTAAAAAAATCTTTAATGATATTTCCATATTAGAATTAGATTAAGAGTTGATAAAATTATTAACTATATATATAGGTTAGACACCGAAAGAGAGACAATTGTAAGGATGTCTTCCGGATTTTCCAATATTGCTAAGAGTTAGAGTTATCCGTCAATGGTCAATAACAAGTTCAAAGAATTCAAAATCCAAAAGAGATCGCATGTGTATCCATGGTATTTATGGATGAAGAGGTATTTTTCTATTAAAAAACATCCCTCATTTTATAGTATGAATATATGTGGAAATAAGTTTAGTTTTAATTAAAATAAATTAAAATAATGAAAAGATGTATGGTTTGTTATGAATGAAAACTAGATTTTATTATGAATAGGTTTTTTTTAATTAATAGTATTTATACGGATACGCATGGTTTATTATGAATGAGAATTAGATTTTATTATGAATATTTTTTTTTATTATTATTACTAATAGTATTTATGGGGATTTATTTGAGAGTTTTGATGTCACTTTGCGGTGGACTTTTCCTTTATTATATTTAGTTTCATTGTATATAAAAATTCAAGATTAAGGCATCGGCAATATATAAGAATATAACAGACAGAAGTTTGCAAATGCTAAAAGAGGACAATATCGTTAGTATTGCGACTTTTAAAGTTGAATTGTCTCAAGAAGATATTTTTTTAACAAAGCATTTGTATCAACTTATTTTCCATCAATTTCAAATTCATGAGGTATATATTTAATTTATTGATTTATTTATATTTTAATTAATTAGGTATAATTTTGTATTTTTTTATTATAATATTTTATTTCAAAATTTAAATATGATTCCGATCAAGTTAAATGATATAAAAGAGATATATATTTCATAACTATTGCATGTAATAAATTTTTTAGAGTGTATATTAGGTGCACCCAAATGTGTATAACTTCTTATTCTATTTTGTATACATGTTATTCTCTTTTGTATGCGTGTTTTGTAATAATTGTATACTTTTTTCACACTAAGTTTTTCATTAAAAAAACCATCATTTAAAAGTGTATAACTTTTTATTCAATAGTATATACATGTATTTTAATAATTGTATATTTTTTTACACTCAATTTTTCATTAAAAATTTAACAATTAAATTGTATACATTTTTACTCATAATTATATATGTTTTTGTTTATATTTGTATGTGGGTGCACACGAAGCTTCGTGTGCACCCGGGTGCATAGTATATTTAGCCAATTTTTTAATATATATTATAAACTTCCGTATTTAAACTCTTTATGTATAACACAATTACAAATCGATTTATTTATTTAATAAAAACATATTTCTTTTTTAAACATTTATCCCGCTTATTACGCGTGTTCTGTGCTAGTTAGTATTAATTTAAAATTTATGTATCTAATAATAATAAGTAGATATGTATTGTACTGGATAGTAACTATATCCCTTTTATTTATTCATTTGCTTTTCTTATTTTCAGTTATATATATTTGAAGCATATCTTGAGATCGTTTTATTTAAAGAGTAAAAAAGTGATAAATTAGTTTTGTAATATGAATAAAAATTGAATTGTTTTTAATAAGTGATACTATAATCAGGATAAATCATATCTATCTAATTATACGTATTAGTACGTACATGTACAGGGTATAGGACGGGGTACTCTCTGGATCAGTCCAATACATACAATCACATTTATGTATGGGGTGACTATAAACGTTTTTGCAATCTTTGGTGTTGTCTTCATTCTTCTTCTTAAGTTTCATCAATCTTTGGTTTGTTGAGAAATAATTGGACAAGCCACGTCAGCATCGCTCGTCGGTTTCCGGCAACAAGTGGCAAATCCGATAAAAATTGGACCAAAATTAAAGAAAAATTAAAGTTATTGGACTAATTATAAATAAATATCTTTTTTGGGACTAAAATTAAAAAGAAAAAAAGTTACAGGACCAAACAAATATTTAACTCCAATACATTCAATCACATTTCTTTTCCGCCCATCTCATACATACGTTTACAAAAAAAAAAACACTTTACATTGTAATCTTTCAATACACTTTAATTTCATATTTATTATTCATTTTTAACTCACATAATTTTTTTTTTATAATTTATCTGGCTAGTACCTTAAAATAGAGTAACAAAATCAATTAAAATTCGTGAAAAAGAAGCATGCAGATTTTTTTTTTGAAATAGCGCAATTGAACACAAAATCAATACAGAAACTATCACATGTTCGTGAGACAAATAATTGGATCAGAAATTCAATCGTTCAGGTAATAAAACGTGTGTTCTAAACTTACTCTTAATTTTTATCCAAGTCTATATTCTAAAAACATATTTCTCAAAAACATCCATTCACATACCACAAAAGCAAGTGTACTTATATATGGGTGAGACAATGTTAAACGACCTCCTCATCTAAAACTTAAGCTTATAGAGAGATAAATCGTTTAATACTTAATCAAGTCACTCTAACACGCCCTCTTGCATGCAGAGACGGGTTAATTTTTGCAAGCCTTGCAAGTGGAATTTTCTCATAAATGGGTCCATGCATGACTTTGATACTATGTTAAATGAGCACCTCATCTAAAAGCTTAATCTTATAAAGAGATAAGAGCTAAAATCATTTTTGGTCCCATAACAATATGAAATTTTTTATTCTGTCCCAAAAGATATCTTATTTTTAATTTAGTCACGTAACTCTCGACATTGGTCAACTTTGGTCCCAAAAATTGCCTGGAATTGATTTTTTCTCCAGAATTAGGCATGTGCCTGTCCCAAAAAATATATTATTTTCAATTTAGTCCCGTAACTCTCGACATTAGCCAATTTTGGTCCCAAAGTTTAACCAATCATATTGCCAACTCATATACTAATATATACAGAGTAATATTTATTTTTATGACATTTTCCACATCACCATCTCTTTTAAAATTAAATCATATATCATATTTTTAATTCTAAAATAAATGAACTTATTTTCCAAATTAAAAAGGAAAAGATTAAAAATATATATTAAACAAGTAAATTACTCTTGCATAACAAACTAAACCTGTTCAAGAAACATAGTTAATAAAATATGATTGGGCCTCCTAGTTCTTCGACTGAGAATATCAACTTCATCAGCCTCCTCAAGCGCATTTCCAAGATTGGAAATGTCAAAATCCAACATTTGTTTAACCGGGGGGTGGGGGTTTGAACGAGCAATTGGGGCAAATGTGTCTCCGAAATCCGGTAGCCCCGCAAGAAATCCCGGATATGGTTAGGCACCTTCGCCACCCCCGAGATGGCGGCACGTGCTCACAACGTCGCCGCTCCATGGCCTCTTTTTGTCGATGTATACCATTTTCGATGCTTCAGTCCAAGATAGTAAAGGGTGGGCTGCTCGCGATGTTGCCGGCACTCAGTATACTACGCTCAAACTTCACTATCAATAGTCTCGCCAAGAACCTATCTTTCAATTTGGGGGAAATCTTCAAGTTTTTGATTTAGAGGAAAGATCGTAATTTAGGTTTTTAGATATGAAGTTAATTTAGCTAATTGATCGTCGGACGTATTTAATCCTTTTAGAATTTAAAATCTGATACTATATTATTTTATTCTAAAATAATAGGTGATTTGGAAAATATAAATCAAATAAAAGTATTCCCTATTAAACCATCATCACGTGAGTTGGCAGTATAATTTTAGTATTAAATGGTATACCCTTTAATACTAAATTGTAAAGGCGCACGGTTTGCTCCAGGGCACAAGAGACCAACTCATATAAAAATTCACAATATATCAAAATTGAAAGAGTAATATTTTTCATTCAAAATATTAATAGTTCATCTATCTTTAAAGAATAATTTTTTATATATTAAAAAATAATCCGTAAATTAGGGTGCAATAATTTGAGTAGTAATGTTTTTCATTTATAAGAGTAATAATAGTTCATCTATTTAAAAAGTATTGTTTTCAAGTATAAAAGTATAATTAGTAAATATGGGTGCATGTGTGAACCAGATTCACACCATAAAAAAATGAAAATATATGCAATCATATTAATATCTATATATAGGGTAATATTTTTCGATTATTAGCAATCGATTTCAAGAATCAAGTTAATAAATCACATTAATAATCAGGAATTTCAACCTATAATTAAAAATTATGGACTTAATATAATTTGAGTTCAGATGAGACGGATTTATATGAGACGAATAGTGAGACGGGTTGACCTATTGTTAAAGTATACTTCTGTTATATAGGTAAATATATTTATTAGTAATTAAAGTATATTTGTAGTGAATTATACCATAACACTTTAAAAATATTTTTTAATTAATTATTTATCGTACTTAAAAAAAACATATACTCCTACTTTATGTACAAATTAACATACTATACCTATATAACAAGCATATTTTAACAATGGGTCGATCCGTCTCACATAGTTACATCTCATATTTATTTAGTTATTTATTTTTGGGCTTTTATCACAAAATAACTGCTTTCAAATGTTAAAATGTGTTTGTTGAGATCTGTTTTTCACTTTGTCAATGTTAAAATGTTAACAAAAAGGGTGGGGACGATGAGACCAAGAAGGCTTTTTAACTTCAATAGCAGCTAGAGCGCGCCAAGGATCCTGGTAAAGCAGCTTACACTTATGTCGAGCCAAATTCGACAGGCTACACCGACCCTTCTTTTGAGGAATTCCCAACTCTTCAACATAGTAAGATTAAACAAAAACTTCTTACAACCAGCTTATAAGACCAACACATGACTCCAATCGAAACTCAACACTTCAGAGATAAAACCAGTGGACAACATGAATGCAACTATCTCGAAATTAAGAGAGGAACTTAATGACTTTGAGGGCTGTCTGTTTAGTTCCCTTTAAAGCCGTGTGTTTGGCTTCTATCAAACATCTTTTACCGCTTTCAATCTGTATCTCTCTCCTTTCTCTTTTTCTTTTATTTTTAATAATATTACTACCTAGGTTGATATATATATATATATATATATATATATATATATATATATATATATATATATATATATATAGCAATTCAATAATAAAGAGTAGGATCAGTACTGGATCGAAAATTCTCTTCTTCTTTTTTTTCTTTTTTTGTCGGTGGATGAAATTTTATCACAAATCGCTTATTTTATTTTTGTATTTAATCTCGAATTTCATTTATTAAGCTGTCATCATGTTTTTTTTATAAGAAAATAAGTATTTTATTAAATAATAATATCACACAAGTACAAGGTGTACTATGGTGATCCCCTTCACTATTCTAACATAATATCATAAACATTCAAATGGATTTAAAAACCATTCTGCAACTCCATAGCTAAAATTATTTGGTGTCAATGCCTTTTGCCATGCCCACATCCTCAACTTTATAAGCTCAACAAGATCATCTAATAGAGTTACCTTTTGTTTGAATATACTTGAATTCCTTGCGATCCACAAAGACCATGTAGTGCAATGCCACAACATTATCCAAAACAATTCATGTTTCCTATTCCATGACAATCCAAGATGAGCTTGAAATTGCCTGTCAATAGAAGCTTGCATACGACTTCGGATGCCAACCCACGAGAAGAACTTTTGCCATACACTTGATGAAATGGACAAAGAAATAAATAGGTGATCAACATCTTCCACACTACTTGCACAAAAAGTACACATCAAACTGTCCTCAGAAGCTAGCACCTTATGCTTTCTAAGGTTTACCTTGATAGTAAGCAGTCTATCTTTTAGCAACCTCCACACAAATGCTTGAACCTTACTTGGAATCCCCTTCTGCCAAATTCTAATTGCTTCATAATTCTCCGGTTGATTGTTAAACCTGCCTCGTGGACTCTTGTATGTAGACTGTGTAGTGTATGCTTTTGATGAGTCTTCTTTCCATCTCCAATAATCCTGCAATTCAACATTAGGAGAAAAACCAATTTATAGAGATGATAAGATTATTTAAAAGCTCTTCTTCCCATTGGAATAGCTCTCTTCTCCAATCCCATTTCCACCTCCACACACCTTCATCCCAACAGCCTTTGTCATAAATATTTGTATCTTTGTCATTTGCAATTGCAAACAACCTATGATACTTGATTTTCAATACATCTCCCTTATTCCAAGGCTCAGACAAAAATTTGGTGTTTTTCCCATCTCCAATCATCTTTTCACACCCTCTTCTAAACCATTCACCTTCATCACCTTGAACAACATTGCATATATCATGCCACAAAGTAGACATGGCTCTATTATTCCTTCCTCTTATCAACTCTGTTGAATTTCCAAGATGAGATCCATATTTCGATTTAATCACTCTACACCATAATTTATCTTTGCCTTCCAACAATTGCCACCACCATTTAGCAAGTAATGCTTTATTAAAAAATTCCAAAGCTATTACGCCCGACCCTCCATTTTCTTTTGATTTACAAACAATGTCCCAACTAACCCAAGCTATTTTACGTGATCCTTTCCCCACTTTCCCTCCCGTAGAAAACTCCTCTGAAGAGAAATTAGCTCTTGATTCACTTTCTTTGGAAATTTGAAAATGGAGAGGTAATAGCTAGGTAATGTTGACAAAACTGACTTCACCAAAATTAATCGCCCACCAAGAGAAATTTCTTTTGAATCCAAACTGTCCAATTTTTGTTTTATTTTTTATAAAATAGGCTGCTAAGTATTGTGTCTTCTATGATTCATTCCCAAAGGAAGTCCAAGATATTGCTTCAAGACACCTGACGGACAACCTTGAGTTGCTCCAACGGGAATTTGAGAATCTGGTGTTCAATGCTGGGCATGCCGGAAAAATACAAGAAAGCAATCGGACCAAAGTGTCTAATCGCATACGAGACTGTACCCGCAACAATGCGAGTCTATTCGAGATAATACGAGAGCCTCTACTTCGGGCTGTTGATAACAATCGTTACCAACGAAAGGAGTGCAGTAGAGAACGGGCCTCTAAACCCGGAGCAGGGGATTCAAATACCCTTGGCACGAGTTCTAGATTGGATACTCCGAAAGGAAATCCGGTCCAAGAAAAAATCAAAACTCTTGAGTCATATCTTGAACCTTCGAGTCAACCCAGCACCTCTGGGGTTAAAGAAGGAGAGATCAACCTTAGGCCCATGACAGACACTGCTAAGGTTGGTATCAACTTAGCTGATTTCTCTTATTGGCAGGATTACCAGGCCAGCTGGGAGAAATTAAACACCAGATAGGGAATTCTACTGGAGAAATGTCGGGTGGATATATCTGGGGAATATCCTCGAGTGTGGATGCGAGAAGGATCAAATCCAAATGATGTGAAACAATGGTATAATTTTGGAGTACTAGCTTCAATATATACTGTTGCACCAGGCTTCCTAGAGCTTTCAAAACTACCAGAATGGTTGGGACAAACAGTTTTCAAAGCATGGAAAAACAACGTAACTCTATCCAGAGGCGATGTATTGGAGCTCTACTTCACCAGTGCAGCTCCAGAACCAGTTGGGAAAGGCAACCATGAGGCCTTTCATTTCATCAAGCTAAGAAAACCCGATGTTTCAACAGAAAACAAAATCAATAAGTCTTCTGGAAAGGAACTACTCTTGGTTTCTACATTTTCTGAAGAACAAATGTACACGCGAAGAGCGAGGGGTTTGTATGCCTGTATTCAGGCAATGATTCAGGTGAAATATCCATTCAAGTTCGAACATAAGACCTCGAATGGATCTTTTATGTTAAACACTTTAACAGAAAAAAAGACAGGATTTGCTGAGAAGGCTTTTTCTGAAAAACAAGACCTTCTGTGGAGAAATAGGATATCGGTGAGTAAGCAAACCCATCGGAAGTATTGCAACATGGCCCACTTCGGGCAATGGGTGGACAAGATTTGCACCAGCTGTTCTACACATATAGAACCAGAGTTTGGAAAGGGAGTTGGGCTAAGCATCGGAAAAATCAAAATTGCAAAACCCCCTCCAATAAGAGAGACAAGTGGAAAGAAGAGGGTAAAACCTCTTCAGAACACCCAAGAGCCGGGAGAGTCATCAGGTACCAAAGAGGACAAATGACTCTTCAAAAAAGTAAGAGCCGAATTACCTTTGTGAAAGGTAAAAACATGTGACCGACAGGAAGGATGGCCCACCAGAGTTATCCAATAAAGGAGAAGGACCAGCCAACCACTAAAGGTGGAATCCAATGAAAAGTGATGCAAGCAGTGACGTCACAAAAAAGAATCCAATAAATAAAAAGAGAACAGCCAGCTGCTAAAAAGTTTGCATCCAATGTGAAGTGACGCAAGCAATGACGTCACAAAAGATTGGGAGGCTTTGAAATCCGGATTTCAAATCCGAAAGCCTCTATAAATAAGAGTTTTTGAGGAAGCAGAAGGCATCAACCATTCCCCTCTATTTTCTCTTTCTAAATATTGTATTCTTTTATTTGTATGAGTGTTCTGAGTGCAGCTACAATAGGTAGCTAAAGGAGTTATCTCCTCTTGTTCTGTGAGGATGAGGGTGTAATAAAATTCTCCATTCAATAAATAAATAATCTTGGGCTTCTGCCCGCATGTAGCCTTCCATTTTTCTGCAACCTTAATCTTCATACTTTCCTGCAAAAATAGTAGCAGTATCATGTACACCCGGTGTAGAAAACGAACCAGGGTTATGCTAAGGTCCGCTGAAGGAATGAGACTGAACCATCATACTGCGGAGCGCATGGTTGGCTGTGAGGAGCAGCTGTAAAACCTCTTCCGGATACCCGGTGGATTGACGGTCAAAAAAGGTACTATTACTGTTCTAAGTTGGTTAGCTATGAGATTAATGTTGTTTGATTAATGTACGGAAGCATGATGAGCCTGATATGGTCGTAATGGACTATCTCTATTTTAAAAAATAAAAGGAAGATGAAAATCTGGCAATATAGATATGATATAAGTTGATTAGGGATAAAATTTTTTGAAAAAACTATGTTTTAAAACTATTTTGGGACTAAAAGTGCAATTGCTAACGGTTTCCATCCATTTATAATGGAACAGGACTAAAAATGCAACTTTTGGGACCAGAAAAAAGGTTCGGGACCAAAAATGCAACTGGGATACTCCAACGGGACCGAAAGTGCAATTATCCCTAAAACTATCAGACATAATTTCGTGTAACGCTCGGGTTCACTCGATCTGTCCGTTGTTACTGAACCATTCGAATTAAATCACCGACAATGATGTGCCACCAACGTTATATATATAGCAACCTGAATTAATGCATGTGATGATACAATATAGGTTAGGTGTTTGTGCCCGTGTAACATAAATCCTTATTTGAGATATAAATATTATTACTTTCGTTATAAAATGTAATCACTTTTTATTTATAATATAAATAAATTATTTATAAAATGGTTCACTGCACCATTATCACTTTTCATCGAGTCATTAATAATATTATCACTTTTTATCCATCACGTGTAAGCCCTTATGTGAGACGGTCTCAACAAATCTTTGCTTACAATAAAAGGGTTCACCACTAATATAATTATCCTTTTTTATTAAAAAAACTAACAAACAAATTGTATACATTTTTTTTTCATAATTGCATATGTTTTTATTCATAATTGTATATGATCTGAAAGTAGGTGCACCGTATCTTGGGGAGCACCCAGATGCATAGTAATATTAGCCATCCTTTTATATAAAATATTAATACTCACTGAATTATTTGTTAAAAACAAATAAATACCCTACCAATAAACTAAGGAGTACAATATATATACTACCATTCTAAATAATGTGCTTAATATATATGGAGTGGTTTTCAATAATATATTAAAATAGGTTTTTTTGAGATACATCTCTTCAACGTGTACCACTCAATCCGTCGGTTACTATAGCACACGACTTAAATCATTGACAATAATATGCCACTGAACAATAATAGGTTTCCACCTCATTAACACATAAATCCGGTTCAAAACTTTATTTATATAAGAATAATTCTCACTCTCTTTCTAAATTCTTATGATGTTTATATTTTTTTAAGATAGATACTTATATTTAGGTTAATTATACGGTACACCATGGTTACCCTAAGATAGAGTGCACACTTTCAAAAATGTATATAAATAAAAATAAAAATATATACAATTATGAATAAAAATGTATACAATTTAATTGTTAGTTTTTTTAATAAAAAATTGAGTGTAAAAAATATACAATTATTAAAAAATATGTATATACCATTGAATAAAAAGTTATACAATATAGACGCTAGTTTTTTTAATGAAAAACTTAATATGAAGAATTATACAATTATTAAAAAATACCGTATACAAAATAGAATAACATGTATACAAAATAAAATAAAAAGTTATATACATATGGGTGCACCCTTGCATTCGGGTACACCTAATATCAACTCTATATTTCAATTGTATTATAGTGTGTGGTTCCATAATTAAAAAAAAACTCTATAATGAAACGGATAAAATAGCAAAATAAATACATTTATAGAATTCGAATGGAGTTGAATCTTAAAATAAAATAAAAATAATACAGATTCTGCATTATCGTCAAAGACAGGTGGCAATTATCTATTTGACCCGAGGATTATAATGCATTATCGTAATAGGCAGCTATCCTTCCACATTCACAATTACACCACTCTGAAATATCTAATTAACTTGGTAGAACCAATGTCATCATGAAATGAATAGGTGGAACATGTGACACTCTTTTTAATTAATTTTTCTTTTTTCATTAATATTTTTTTAAAGGACTATTATACCCTAAACCCTACACTCTAAGAGTAAAATATACCCTAAAATACAAGAGCGAAATTACAATTATACCTTAAATCATAAACCTAAATCATAGGAGTGAAATATGCCCTAAACCACATGGGGAAAATTACAATTATATCCTAAACCCTAAACTCTAGGAGTGAAATATAGCATAAACTTAATGAGTGAAATTACAATTATACCATTAGAATTAAGAGTCTGACTGCAGTACACCTAGTGCACCGATAAACCTGGACAATCTTAAATGTTAGATCAATTTTTAATAATGTACGACGGTTGCACCACCTCATAAATATCAATAAACTTAATTTCATGGGTTCCTTCTCCTCTCTTATTTTCATATGTAAATTGCGTTGCATTATAATCAAGGCAGGTTCATTTAAGGGTTATGTGCAAAATTCTTTTTAGATCTTTTATTATTATAAAAGACATATATCAGTAATAAAAAAAATCATAATATGAATTAATTATATAAAAAAATCATAATATGAATTAATTATATTAAATAAAAATTAAAATATATCGTATAATAATAATAATAAATAAACATCACATCACTTATAAGTATAAAATATTAATTTATTTATAATTTTTGTAATTATTTATATATATACAAAAATTATAAATAAATTAATATTTTATACTTATAAGTGATGTGATGTTTATTTATTATTATTATTATACGATATATTTATATACACCAAGGAATTGAATGACCAATACCGTTGGGGTGGGAGGAATCCTCATTCCATAAAATAAGGAATACACATTCCTAATGGAATCGTGATTCTCGTTAATAAAATATATCAATCGCGAGAATGAAAATAGAATTAGGAATAATGATTCCATTCCATCCACGTTCCATATACAAATAATGACCTTATCATTTATTTCATTAAAAAATGTATAATATTATATATTATAAAATTTATGCGGAAATTAACTATGGAAAATTGATCAAGATAATAGATTTTGGCAGTGTTTTTATAACCAGATCAGAGATCGGATCGGTAGCTCTAACGATTCACGGTCGGATCGGTCCAACCGGCGGTTCAACCGTAAAAAAAAATACATAATTTTAATTATATTTAAAAATAACTATTAAAATAATTTAAAACATGCATTCTTTTTTCATTTCAGCCCAGCCCACTCACTACTAGTATTTCTTTGTTTTAAATAGCCAACTTATTATTATTAAAGCAAGCCCACTTAAGCCCACTGCCACCTAATGGCTAATATATTCTTAGGGTTTGGCTCATTGCGTCGTTATTTGTAGTAATTCATCAGAATCCTCAGCGCCGCTGTGCTCTATTCCAGTCTTCTTCTATCTCTCTCTCAATTGACAATTCATCAACCCCATCTCTTCTTCTTAGCGTAACCCCATCTCTTAGCGTGACTACCCCATCTCTTCTTCTTTTCACATTAAGCATCAATTTTCTCAGTGAAGAATACACGTCAATTTGCAGCAGAAATTTCATGGTAGATACAGTGTAAATTCACTTCAACCAAAGGATTTTTCAATTTTTTTCTTTATTTTATTGGATCTGGTATATAGTATGTGTAATTTTAAGTAATATCTTTTGAGGTTGTATTGAAATTTCAATCAATGAACATCATAGAAATGTAGATGTTTGGAAATCATTCGAATTTGAAACAAAATTGGCGGTTCTCCGGTTCATCTGGTTCTGTCGGTTTTTCGGTTCTGTTCTGTTTTTACCAGTTTATCCAGTTTAACCATAAAAGCGGTTATATAGGTTGTTTCGGACCGGCTCCAGCTCGCCAGTTCCCGGTTCAATAGGTTCAACCGGCCAGTCCGTTCCGACTGATTTTGAAAACACTGGTGTTTGCTGATGAAGTTTCCTTAAAACGTTATTCTCAATTAAAAATCAGGACAATGCTCAAAATTTAACATTATTTTAATTTGTTGAGTCTTTTGCAGATGCTCTAAGGATGAGGCAAAAGTTAATAGTAGGAGTTTGTAGATGTGTATAAGAGAGATTCGAAAAAGATTTATTAAACCTAAATATGAAATAATAAAGGCAAATCAAACATAGAACATTACTACTTCCATTTAAAAAAAAATCACTTTTGCTATTTTGTCCCGTCCCATAAAAGTTTAAGAAAGTTTTCACCTTCTTAAACAACTTTAAAAAAAAAAGAAAAAAAAGAGTCAAAACATCAACCCTCTCTCATACACTTTTTTTTAAAAAATAAACTACACTTATCTAACACAACCCATATATTTTATCATTCATTTAGTATAAAAAAATTACAACTATAAAACCCTAAAAGTTACTCCCTCCGTCCCTAGTTAACGTTTACGTTTGATTTTATATGTAGATTAAGAGATAATATTTTATTGTATATATGTAGATTAAGAGATAATATTTTATTGTATAATAAGATGAGAGAAATAATATTTAATGTGAAGTGAGTAGTTGTATTAATGTTATGTGTGGATTTAATATTTTACTATTGGCTATAATTTTATGGTAAATACTTGTATGAGAACGTCTCAAAACACGAGTTTTGTGAGATAAACATAAAATATAACATTTTAATAAAAGTAGTACTCAGTTAATAAAAACTGATGGTGGTGCATCTAACAATTTCATGAACAATTTGATGTATAAATAAAAAAATGATAACAAATTTAATGAACAATAACAACAATTTCAATGAAAAGTTATAATTCTATTGAGTTTATTGATAATTTGGTTGATTTCTGTCTATATAAAGCCTACCCTCCCATATTCAAAATTACACACTACACTCAAAAATTAATTTGTATTAAAGTCTTTCTATCACCACCTCACTCAAAATGTTTGCATTCGAATGGAGCACATGGAGAGGGGATATCTCCCACCCTGTGGTAATTTTATTTATTCATTTGCTTTTCTTGTTTTCTGTTATATAAGCATCTTCATTTCATACATCCCATTACAATTTCCTTTTTCGTCAATCTCATTTTATATACATGTTCATACTTCAAGAAAGGAAATGCTGCAACATTATAATCTCTCAATATATTTTAATTTTAATTAGTATAAGAAAATAGTATTAGAAAATCTCATTAAAATTTAGGATGGGTACATGTATATATCATGGTACTGTTTATATTTAAATTATGCAAACCATTTATATAATTTTTATATTATAAGATATATTATATAGTTAATAAATAATTATAAGTTTAATTTAATTATATTTATTATAAAACATCCTTCACATGCCACAAAGCAAGTGTTCATATCTTAATACATTTTTACAGCAGTTTCTATTTGTTGACTTGGAGTAGCTCTCTATCCTTCTTGGTGATGTGGCAAGAGGAGAGTGCTTGGAGCACTTTCTATAATATACTATTTTTTATTTTCTCATTTTCTGTATTAAAAGTGTTTTTGTAACGTTCCTATTTCATAAGTTTTTGAGATTTGATTTCCTCTCTTCCTTATGTTATTTTACATTTATTTCTGTTTTTTTTCTTCCAATCTTAATACATCTATACAGCAATTTCTATTTGCTGGCTTGGAGTAGCTCTCTATCCTTCTTGGTGACGTGGCAAGAGGAGAGTGCTTGGAGCATTTTATATAATATACTATTTTTTATTTTTTCCTTTTCTGTATTAAAAGTGTTTTTGTAACGTTCCTATTTCATAAGTTTTTTAGATTTGATTTCCTCTCTTCCTTATGTTATTTTACATTTATTTCCATTTTTTTTTCAACTTTTTATAATTAAACTTTCCTTATTTTTTTCTATTTATTCATTATTGAATTTAAATACTAATCAATAATTGAGCTATTTTTCATAGAATATTAAGGAAAATATGATCTCCTTTAATAGTCTCAATTAATTAGTATTTATTGTCATGTGTCTATATAAACACACAATCAAACAAATATTTGTATTGCATTCAAAATATTTGTACCTTTTTGTTTATGTTATAAGTTGATTTCAGTAGTTTTTCTGTCACATCCTGATTTTTCTTAATTAAAAATTATTTTATTTAAAAGAACTAAGCGAAAGCTTAAAGGAATTAAGTTTTCCACAATGAAATATTGAATGAAATGCTTAAACTTTAATATAAAATTAAATTTAATGGTGCTAGACATCCTCCAATCCCACCACGCCAGCTCCTTCATCTGAAAATTGGAGAGATAAGGGTGAGCAAAACCACGGCTCAGTGAGAAATCACTACTTATCAAACTAAACATCACATGCAATAATAATTAAGCCATGTAATTACCTCAACCAACCGCATTATAATACTTTCCTTATTCATATCCTCTTTTTATAAATATGTTCCTCTCCATAAAGGTGACAAGACATCCTCCTTTATTAAGGTCCAGAAGACCTCCTCTTTCATTAGGTTCATAAGACCTCCTCCTTTATAATGGTCCATAAGACCTAGGTACATAAGACCTCCTCCTTTATAATGATCCATAAGACCTAGGTACATAAGACCTCCTCATTTATAATGGTCCATAAGACCTAGGTACATAAGACCTCCTCCTTTATAGTCCAGAAAACATATTTTCTCTATACTTATCTTTTCATGCTTCATAAGTTAAATTTTAATATCATATTAATTAGCATCACATAAACTTAAAATCAACACATATATTGTTCACATGATCTCAAAATCATCACATATAATGTTCAATAAAAATAAGTAAGAAATCCCTCACCTCAAATAATTTGACCGCAATACTAAAATCGTTCTCCCTCTCTCTTCAGTGTCTCTGAGTGTTTTCCGATTTCTTAGGTGTATATGAGTGTATATAAAAGGAGAGAAAAATAATTGGAGAAATAGCAAACTGGTTATCAAGGATTCAGAATTGTATTTGAGGAGTTAATATTATATGTGTGCGTTGGATTGAATCCCCTTTCTTTTAGGAAAAGGAAAAGTTGAGATAATGGATAAATCCTATCATAAATCAACTACCATCGGATACTAAGTTATGTACCATATATATTTTATATAATAATAATATCCATGATCATAAATCCTTAATAATAATATTCTTAATTATTATAATATCTTGTAAAAATATCATGAAAATAATATGTCTATGATATAAATATAAATATAATTATATATTAGTGAGAGGATTATTAAAAGATACGTTGATATAGATACTTTATAAAAATAAAAAGTACATGTATATATTTATTTATATTGAAAAAATTCAGGTTATTACATTCTTACCTCGTTAGAAAATTTTCGTCCTCGAAATTTAGATTTTATTAACTGAAGAATGCATGTATAATAAAATTTACAGGATTTATTAAGGGAAAAATACATATTACAACACATTTATATGTTGGAAGGAAAGTTTAATTTCTAAAAAAAAAATACAAATTGTAAACTATTACAAATATAAATATCACGATGCACAATTTTAAGTCTAACAAAATTTTATTTTATAAATAAATAAAATATATTGAAATTCTTAAAAATTGATAATCTTGCATAAAATGAACTAATGCAAATTTCGTACCTCAACGAAGCTGTCGCAGTGTGACGGATGGATGCTAGCTTTTTATATAAAGAAGAAACGGGTATACAGAATCGTATAACCGCTCTGATACCAATTTGTCACATCCTGATTTTTCTTAATTAAAAATTATTTTATTTAAAAGAACTAAGCGAAAGCTTAAAGGAATTAAGTTTTCCACAATGAAATATTGAATGAAATGCTTAAACTTTAATATAAAATTAAATTTAATGGTGCTAGACATCCTCCAATCCCACCACGCCAGCTCCTTCATCTGAAAATTGGAGAGATAAGGGTGAGCAAAACCACGGCTCAGTGAGAAATCACTACTTATCAAACTAAACATCACATGCAATAATAATTAAGCCATGTAATTACCTCAACCAACCGCATTATAATACTTTCCTTATTCATATCCTCTTTTTATAAATATGTTCCTCTCCATAAAGGTGACAAGACATCCTCCTTTATTAAGGTCCAGAAGACCTCCTCTTTCATTAGGTTCATAAGACCTCCTCCTTTATAATGGTCCATAAGACCTAGGTACATAAGACCTCCTCCTTTATAATGATCCATAAGACCTAGGTACATAAGACCTCCTCATTTATAATGGTCCATAAGACCTAGGTACATAAGACCTCCTCCTTTATAGTCCAGAAAACATATTTTCTCTATACTTATCTTTTCATGCTTCATAAGTTAAATTTTAATATCATATTAATTAGCATCACATAAACTTAAAATCAACACATATATTGTTCACATGATCTCAAAATCATCACATATAATGTTCAATAAAAATAAGTAAGAAATCCCTCACCTCAAATAATTTGACCGCAATACTAAAATCGTTCTCCCTCTCTCTTCAGTGTCTCTGAGTGTTTTCCGATTTCTTAGGTGTATATGAGTGTATATAAAAGGAGAGAAAAATAATTGGAGAAATAGCAAACTGGTTATCAAGGATTCAGAATTGTATTTGAGGAGTTAATATTATATGTGTGCGTTGGATTGAATCCCCTTTCTTTTAGGAAAAGGAAAAGTTGAGATAATGGATAAATCCTATCATAAATCAACTACCATCGGATACTAAGTTATGTACCATATATATTTTATATAATAATAATATCCATGATCATAAATCCTTAATAATAATATTCTTAATTATTATAATATCTTGTAAAAATATCATGAAAATAATATGTCTATGATATAAATATAAATATAATTATATATTAGTGAGAGGATTATTAAAAGATACGTTGATATAGATACTTTATAAAAATAAAAAGTACATGTATATATTTATTTATATTGAAAAAATTCAGGTTATTACATTCTTACCTCGTTAGAAAATTTTCGTCCTCGAAATTTAGATTTTATTAACTGAAGAATGCATGTATAATAAAATTTACAGGATTTATTAAGGGAAAAATACATATTACAACACATTTATATGTTGGAAGGAAAGTTTAATTTCTAAAAAAAAAATACAAATTGTAAACTATTACAAATATAAATATCACGATGCACAATTTTAAGTCTAACAAAATTTTATTTTATAAATAAATAAAATATATTGAAATTCTTAAAAATTGATAATCTTGCATAAAATGAACTAATGCAAATTTCGTACCTCAACGAAGCTGTCGCAGTGTGACGGATGGATGCTAGCTTTTTATATAAAGAAGAAACGGGTATACAGAATCGTATAACCGCTCTGATACCAATTTGTCACATCCTGATTTTTCTTAATTAAAAATTATTTTATTTAAAAGAACTAAGCGAAAGCTTAAAGGAATTAAGTTTTCCACAATGAAATATTGAATGAAATGCTTAAACTTTAATATAAAATTAAATTTAATGGTGCTAGACATCCTCCAATCCCACCACGCCAGCTCCTTCATCTGAAAATTGGAGAGATAAGGGTGAGCAAAACCACGGCTCAGTGAGAAATCACTACTTATCAAACTAAACATCACATGCAATAATAATTAAGCCATGTAATTACCTCAACCAACCGCATTATAATACTTTCCTTATTCATATCCTCTTTTTATAAATATGTTCCTCTCCATAAAGGTGACAAGACATCCTCCTTTATTAAGGTCCAGAAGACCTCCTCTTTCATTAGGTTCATAAGACCTCCTCCTTTATAATGGTCCATAAGACCTAGGTACATAAGACCTCCTCCTTTATAATGATCCATAAGACCTAGGTACATAAGACCTCCTCATTTATAATGGTCCATAAGACCTAGGTACATAAGACCTCCTCCTTTATAGTCCAGAAAACATATTTTCTCTATACTTATCTTTTCATGCTTCATAAGTTAAATTTTAATATCATATTAATTAGCATCACATAAACTTAAAATCAACACATATATTGTTCACATGATCTCAAAATCATCACATATAATGTTCAATAAAAATAAGTAAGAAATCCCTCACCTCAAATAATTTGACCGCAATACTAAAATCGTTCTCCCTCTCTCTTCAGTGTCTCTGAGTGTTTTCCGATTTCTTAGGTGTATATGAGTGTATATAAAAGGAGAGAAAAATAATTGGAGAAATAGCAAACTGGTTATCAAGGATTCAGAATTGTATTTGAGGAGTTAATATTATATGTGTGCGTTGGATTGAATCCCCTTTCTTTTAGGAAAAGGAAAAGTTGAGATAATGGATAAATCCTATCATAAATCAACTACCATCGGATACTAAGTTATGTACCATATATATTTTATATAATAATAATATCCATGATCATAAATCCTTAATAATAATATTCTTAATTATTATAATATCTTGTAAAAATATCATGAAAATAATATGTCTATGATATAAATATAAATATAATTATATATTAGTGAGAGGATTATTAAAAGATACGTTGATATAGATACTTTATAAAAATAAAAAGTACATGTATATATTTATTTATATTGAAAAAATTCAGGTTATTACATTTTCATACATATATGTATTATGTGCATTTTTAGTACTTTATATATGTTCATATAATTTAAATGGTTCAAACCCTATCATGCTATTAAAAATTTTCTTGGTTCCTCTAATCTAATCATATTTTATTTAATCTTGCTCACACATCACAATAAATATTTTTTACAATTTTTTTTAAGTTTCACTCTCATATTTACCTTTGAGTATTTTCTTCTTTTCTCATATTATTACTCGCATATATATAATTATTTTAATACAGATTGTGGAGTTTCGAATTTGCATTGAAGTCATTCCGATGAAGATCTCACAACATGTGGAACGTGGATCGTGGGAATAAAGATTGGAAATAATCATAATTTATTTGCAATGATATTTCTACCAGATATGTTTACCAGCTTGATATTGAATCCTATGTTTAGGATTATAATACAAAGACAAAAACTCCTGTGCACCCGGGCGTACGGACCACATTCCGTGAGCCTTTAGAATTTTGTGTTAAATTGTATACTCTTTAGTATACAGATGTGTACCCTTTATTTTCTAAAGAAAATTATTGTGTGTATCTGGGCGCATGGACAATACTCCGTGCGCCTTTAGTATTTTGTGTTAAATTGTATACCCTTTAGTATAAAACTGTATACCCTTTATTTTCTAAAGAAAAAAAATATTAATGAAAAGTGTATACCCTTTAGAACAAAATGGTGTACCTTTTATTAATTAAAGTGTATACCATTTAGACCAAAGCAATGTACCCTTACCCATAATACTAAATTTCTAAAGGCGCACGGAATGTGTTCCCGTGCGCCCGGGCGCACGCAAGCCTCACTCTAATATAAAATGTAATTTAACAATCTTTTTTTTATATAAGTGACAAATTTTGAATTTGTATAATGCTTTATCATAAATTTACAGGATTACCCTATGTTATTTGTTTTGATTTTATGATTTCTTTTTACTATAATACTTCCTATGATTTTTTTAAATTATTATTAATACAAAAAATTATATATTTATAATTATATTAAATTATTTCAAATTTTCAATATAATATAATCATTCTTATAAAAGCAACCATGATATATAAGAACCTTTTTAATGTAATGATTTACTTATTTATTTATTTATTTATTATTATAATAGTTTAATTGTATGTTCTTATTTTTATAATAATATTCCTTGCATGTGCATAATTTTATACAAATTAAATGTGTTGTGAAAAAATATTTGTAAACAATGTTAGTTTATTAGATATTATTAGGAGCATAATTTAATTAAAAGCACATTTAAGCAATATTTGTTGGATTAAATAATAATAATAATAACTTAATTGATCCCATAATTAATTAGTAAAATTTGAAATCATGGATCAATTAACATATTCATGATTAATTAATAGTACAATTTTAATCATTTAATTTAATGATTAGATTTTGACCGTTTCATATTCTTTATACTAAATTTATATTATAATTTATCATCTCAAATTTTCTATTTACAACTTTAGATATTATGATTATTTTATATTTATATAGATTTTTATCCCTTCAAAATAATATAGATTTATATCAAAATATTAAAATTTTAAGTAAATAATAAATTGGATTTAAACGTACTTATTAAAAAATTTAAAAATTTAATATTAATTTATATTTTTTAAATAATTTAAAGAAGTGTAGAAAGCTCAAGGATTAATTAAAATATAATTTTAATGATGTAATAAGTTTTGAGAGATTATTGGCCCGGTAAATTTAATATTATAATTTTTAAAATATTTTGAATTTAGATGATTTTTTTAAATATAAAATGCGTTCATATTATTTATAAATTAGATTACAAAATATAAATTATTATTTTATTATTATTATTATTTTTTGTTTTACACATGATATTGTTGCTTTAAGGAGTGCTTTCAAATTAAATTTCTTTTTCATTGTGATGGCATTATGGAACACGAAATAAGTTACATTGAAAGCTTTGGCATAAAATTAAGTTTGAATAAAATTAAAATTTTGGTTGGGTATGTGCTTTGGCGTAAAATTATCCTGCGATGAATCTGACTTTCATTAGTGTGCTTAATAATATGTTCTTTTTTCTTAAATGATATGTCGTACAATTATGATAAAATCTTCAAATACTTGAAAACTCGTTCATGAAGTGTGAGTTGGTGTCTACACATATTAGTCAGATGTTTAATAATCTATTCATTTGACAGTAGTTGCCATTAAGTAGTATTACATGGGTGAAGTCTATTAGGGGTTCTATAAGTTTTATTTTTATATTTTTTTTTGGTATTTACTATTGGGTTGGATTTCCAAATATGTGAAGAGCTAATAGCCAACAAGGTTGAAAAGCCCAAGTATGCCTGATACTGGTGTTATCTTATCCCAGAAGTCATTGAGGGAAGATAGAAGAAAAAGAGGACAAAAATAAAATTCACGTTTTTGAGAGATAATCCAATGCAGTAATATTGAAGAGGCAATAACCGAAGTTTCAATCGCCGGATCGAGCTGAATTTTGGTCAGCACGTTCGAAACTTAAGGAAGTACATTCTGAACGTTGAAGATCATGTTTAGAGTTTTGTGTTGACGGTAATAGCCGAAAACAGGAGTCAGGTTTTTGGGCGATTCAGTTATGCGCAGTCGAGGGGAAAGAGTCGTTTCTCACAAACTAACCCTTGGATCAAGCTGTAATTTAGACAGCACGTTCAGGACTCACAAGGGTAGATTTCGGACGGTGGAGATCGGGTTCTAAGTTTTCTACAGTTGCGAACATTGAACGACAGTTGGTTTTATTGGGTGAGGTCTTTCTAATCTTATTGTTTATTATGAAGTATTGAGTGTCTTGATACGTTTGTGATAGAGCGTCTGTGGTGGCAGATTGTAATTCTTGGATTTTTTGTCTCATAGTGAAGTTTTTGGTGGGCTTCGGTCCTGTGGTTTTTACTCCTCATATTGACGAGGTTTTCCACGTTAAATTGTGTGTGTTGTGCGTTGTTGATTACTTGCTTTATCGTGCATCATATTCTTAGTATTGTTTCCTACTAGATTCACACAAGAGAGGGATAATTGATCATTCCACTGCGTAGACGAATAGTTTATTATATGATTATTCGTGTGTTTATCCCAACATTTACTTGAGAATGTTACTCACACCCCCTGCTAGAAAAAATATTTATTGAGAAATTACAGATAATTTCCATTTATTAAAATTTGGGGTGTAACAAGTACTCGTGTTGATATCAGTTGATTGTAATAATGTTTATTATTAGGGGTGAAAGCCTGCTATAGATACTATGTTTACCTTTGGTTGTAGACTTGCAGCTTAAAGTTGGTAATTGAGAGGATTTGTTATACGGAAAATATCAATTTTGGTCCTCTAGGATATGCAAAATCCATTTTTAGTCTTCAAGTTTGGTAATTTATCAAAAGTGATCCTTTTTGGTCCGCTTTTGGTCCACTTTTGGTCCTTTTTTTAGGACCAAAAGTGGACAAAAAGGACCAAAAGTGGACCAAAAACGTACATCGGAGGACCACTTTTGAGAATTACCAAACTTGAGGACTAAAAATGGATTTTGCATATCTTAAAGGACCAAAATTGATATTATCCCTTTGTTCTACTTGAATGCCAGATGAAATTTTTAATATTAAGGTTTATTTCATAACTTCTGTTTTTTTTCTTAGAAACTCAGTCTTACAGAATTTACTCCATTAATCTAAGAATTAAAATCTTGTTACTTTTCAGAATTAATCATTATTTATGGTAATGAAGCCCAGATTGCTTTTTTTACACCTTCCATTGGATTGCTCTGTCTAGTGTTCTTCTCCTAAGACCAGTTTGCAACTAGCTATTATATAAGTTGTGTCTATATAAAGAGCTACTCTCCCACCTTCACAATTACACCACTCTAAAATTACTTTCTATTCAAGTCTTGCAGTCACATCTCACTAACAATGTTTGCATTCGGAAAGAATGGCGGATTCTGGGTCCCCATGTTAATTTTATTCAGGAATAATTACTCTGCAGTACACAATAGTTAAGACTATTACTATTAAATATGTTCAACCTAAACTATTACTAATAGATACAAAATATATGTCCATTATAACCTTAATTTAATATTCAAATTAAAATAAAATCTCAATATTTATCTATTTATTTTAAAGATTTCCCAATATCCCATAACAGATTTGAGAAAGATTTGCTATAAGCAGCGACAAATCTCATTCTCGCAGAAATCACAGAAATCTTCTTCCACCCGAATTCGATGTGGAATCGCTGACGTATGCGGTGGCAACATCAACGTTAGAGACTCAGCCATCGGTGAAATTATCGGAACCGCGAGAACGTTCACCTTTAGCCCTCCGGCGGAAAAGCTAGCACTAATAGGTGGTAATTGGATCATGCACGAATACACCTATATGCTTGGATGATCGCGTGTCAGACCCAACTTGTTCAATCTCTTGCACAAACTCATCATCGAGTTGTTCATCCTCCAGTCCAATCATAACTTCACCTGCAACATGTCTTACCCATAAGTAAATATCCCAGCTTGCACCTCCTTCTTTTTTAGGGTTGTTAGGCAAGAGAAACCCCTCAATACCATATCATACAAGGTTTAGTTAACCAATTAATAGAAAAGAGTTACCTAAAAGATGTTAACAAAATAGAACAATATTTTATTTTCTAAAATCCGAATATGAAATTAAAGAGTAACTCAAATTATTAAAAAGAGTAACTCAATTAATAGAAAAGAGTAACGATGTTAACCAAATATAACTATATTTTATTTTCTGAAATTTGAATATGAAATAAAAGAGTAGCCCAAATTATTAAAAAGAGTAACCCAATTAATCGAAAAGAGTAACCTCAAATATGTTAACCAAATAGAACAATATTTTATTTTCTGAAATTTGAATATGAAATTAAAGAGTAACTCAAATTATTAAAAAGAGTAACCCAATTAATAGAAAAGAGTAACCTAAAAAATGTTAACTAAATAGAATAATATTTTATTTTCTGAAATTTGAATATAAAATTAAAGAGTAACCAAAATTATTAAAAAGAGTAACTAAATTAATAGAAAAAAATAATCTAAAAGATATTAACCAAATAGAATAATATTTTATTTTCTGAAATCAGTCTATTGACAACACAACATGTGCATTGCAGGTGACCAAAGACGAATAATATTTTTTTTCATATTTAATCGATATTATGATGAAAACTTGTATAATATCCTAACTATTTTAAATGGCTACAATGATGTCATAAACACATGTTAAAATGTAAAAGCTAAATCATTTCTTATGTTTGATACGTAAAGAAGCCTTAAGTTAACACACAAAAACCCAAAACTCCTATGATTTTTCCAAATTTAAAAATTCCAGGCTACAGCTACTTTTATAGATGACCCACCATATAATTTTCTTTCAGACAATGGCTACCACCGAGAAAGCTTAAGGATCATATTGTAATTAAGACCTCCCTTATGACAGGATTACCGTAATCCAAAAGGATTAGTTTCCTAAGTAAACCAAAAAAAAAGCTTCACGAATATAAATTCCATTACAAATGGCAATATGCTAAGAAAAATCTAACATTTCATTCATCCTCTAAATGCAGCTGCATTGGTAATCATATTAGGCAACAAGATCAAGAGAATGGAATGTAAAAACGCAATCATGCAACACAAAAATCAACTTCACCACAACCGGTAAATTCAGCAAATTCCATCAAAACCAAAAAAAAAAAAAAAAAACTGCATTCGACATATGAAATTCCCAATTTAATATATTCATAACAGATAAGGGAAAAGGTGATTGTGGAGATGGATTCCCAGGTAAATTGTTTTATATGACAGCATCTATGGCTTTCTCCTTCAATAAATAATACTTTCTCTAAGCCTGTCGTGAAATTGGGCAGGTATCAGATTTAAGCAACAAGTAAACGAATGAAAGATAGAGCCTAAACTATGGATGAAGAAACGAAATAAGAACATGAGAGTTTTTAGAGTGGTTCGGCTCACTAACGAGCCTACATCCACTATGGAGAGAGACCCTTTATTGCGGGTGCTTACAAACTGAATAAAGCTGTGAATACAGCTTTATATACACAACTTACTTGAAACGGGACCAACTTGCTGAACCAAATTTGAGCCTTCGGTTGATAGAACAAACATTTACCAAACCGAGTGAAACTACTTCACACTAACAGCTTATGTGTCAAGCTTTTCAGCCATATGCTCAACCGCTCCTAACTCATCCGTTTAGCCACCAAACAAACTCCTCAAACTTCCTTGGTCACCTTATGCACCGGTTGCACCATTATGTGCACTTGAGCTTGAAACTCATGCAACTGCTCCCCGTTGCATCTGATCACACGCATATACTCCAACCATGTGCATGCTGAACAATCCTCCACAACACTAAGGTTTATACCTCACAAAGACCCTTCTTTTTTAAACCTTGCCTTCTCCCCCACCCTCTGCGACATTGGATTATCCACGGCCACCATCTCCACCAGCCTCTTCAGGTGACCCCACTCATTGAACTTGGCCTCCGCCACCCATCTTTACCGCCTGTGTCGCCACCCCTTTTCCCCAATATTCCGACACCATCACGTTCGATTTCAAATTGGCATAGTCCAATTTGTGATTAAAGAGTTCTCTTCTTCTGATAGACAGAGAGATTGACCTCCGCCGCCATCTTCACCTCCTGCGTCACCACCCATTTCTCCTAGTACCCGACGCCACCACGTACCCCAGCTTGGCCCTGCATCTGTATATGGTGATTCCTTGCCAAGTTTCCGGCCCGTTCCACGCCACCAGAAAAGATGAGAGAAAGGAGCGTATCAGCGAAGCGAATGTATATGAACAGAAAAGAGAAAGAAAGTCTGATTGGATTTTCACCCTAAATAGATCAGGAGAAATGACCCCAATTGAAAAATATGATTTGGGCTTGAAATAGGATCTGGTTCCACGAATTAAAAAAATAAGACTGGCTCAAGCTAGTCATTGTCTTTTGTATATATATCTTTAATATACTAATTGAGAGTTTTTTTTGCCTATGTGTCGGCTCAGAAGCCTCCTTGGTGACGTGACAATTTGTGGTTTATTTGAATTAAATAATTAATTTTATTATTTAAATATTTTTATAATTAAAACATAATTTTTAACGGTGTTTATTTATTAAAATTAATAAAATTAGATTAGGAGATGATAAATCATTAACTCCCTATATATGATATATTATCTTAAAATAAATAATTAAAAAAAATCTGTGTATAAAATTAGATTAGGAGATGATAAAATCATTAACTCCCTATATGATATTATCTAAAAATAAATACTTCCTCCGTCCCAAATTTAAGTTCACGTTTACTGTAGATACGGAGTTTAAGAAAAGTCACTTTTTGACTTACTTTTGAGGATAGTATGGTATTTTTGGGTAATAAATAAATGATAAAGTATGTTATGTGTGTTAAAAAGGTGATGTCAAATTTGAAATTAAAGTATGTTAGATGGATATTAGTTTGTTGCTTTTTCCTTTTATGGAAGTGTGAAGTTGAGTTTGGGACGTACCAAAACGGAAAGTGTGAAGTTGAAGTTGGGACGGAGGGAGTAATTAAAAAAATCGGTGTTTATCTATTAAAATTAATAAAATTAGATTAGGAGGATAAAATCATTAACTCCATATATATGAAATTATCTTAAAATTAATAATTAAAAAAATCTTTAATGATATTTCCATATTAGAATTGGATTAGGAGTTGATAAAATTATTAACTATATATATAGGTTAGACACCTAAAGAGAGATAATTGTAAGGATATCTTCCCGATTTTTCAGTATTGCTGATCTTACCCCTGCTATGGGAGCATGGACAATAAGAGTTAGAGTTATCCGTCAATGGTCAATAACAAATTCAAAGAATTCAAAATCCAAAAGAGATCGTATCCATGATACTTAGGGATGGAGAGGTATTTTTCTATTAAAAACATCCCTCCTAATTTTATAGTATGAATATATGTGGAAATAAGTTTAGTTTTAATTAAAATAAATTAAAATAATGAAAAGACGTATAGTTGTTATGAATGAGAACTAGATTATATTATGAATAGGTTTTTTTTAATTAATAGTATTTATACGGATACGCATGGTTTGTTATGAATGAGAATTAGATTTTATTATGAATAGTTTTTTTTATTATTATTACTAATAGTATTTATGGGGATTTATTTGAGAGTTTTGATGTTGTTTGGATTCATATACACACTTTGCGGTGGACTTTTCCTTTATTATATTTAGTTTCATTGTATATAAAAATCCAAGATTAAGGCATCGGCAATATATAAGAATATAATAGACAGAAGTTTGCAAATAATAAAAGAGGACAATGTCGTTAGTATTGCGACTTTTAAAGTTGAATTGCCTCAAGAAGATAATTTTTCAACAAAGCATTTGTATCAACCTATCTTCCATCCATTTCAAATTCATGAGGTATATATTTAATTTATTGATTTATTTATATTTTAATTAATTAGGTATGATTTTGTATTTTTTTATTATAATATTTTATTTCAAAATTTAAATATGATTCCGATCAAGTTAAATGATATAAAAGAGATATATATTTCATTACTATTGCATTTAATAAATTTTTTAATATATATTATAAACTTCCGTATTTAAACTCTTTATGTATAACATAATTACAAATCGATTTATTTATTTAATAAAAACATATTTCTTTTTTAAAAATTTATCCCGCTTATTACGCGGGGTCCTGTACTAGTTAGTATTAATTTACTCCCTCCGTCCCCCGATGTATTTCACGTATTTGTGTGCGCGGAGTTTAAGAAAAATTTGTTTTTTAAGTATAAAGTAAGAAAGAGAAAAAATATTTTAGTTAATTTAATGAAAAAGGTGTGTAAAGTTATTGGAATGTGTGAAAAAGTGAGTATTTTGTTGGGATATGTGTAAAAAGTAGGTATTATTATAGTGTATTCATTACCATTTTTAGTAAAAGTGAAGTGTGAAATACTTTGTGGGACGGATGGAAAAGGAAAGTGTGAAATACTTTGGGGGACGGAGGGAGTAAAATTTATGTATCTAATAATAATAAGTAGATATGTATTGTACTGGATAGTAACTATATCCCTTTTATTTATTCATTTGTTTTTCTTATTTTCAGTTATATATATTTGAAGCATATCTTGAGATCGTTTTATTTAAAGAGAAAAAAAGTGATAAATTAATTTTGTAATATGAATAAAAATTGAATTGTTTTTAATAAGTGATACTATAATCAGGAAAAATCATATCTATCTAATTATACGTATTAGTACGTACATGTACAGGGTATAGGACGGGATACTCTCTGGATCAGTCCAATACATTCGAGTTAAATATTTGTTTGGTCCCATAACTTTTTTTCTTTTTAATTTTAGTCCCAAAAAAGATATTTGTTTATAATTAGTCCCATAACTTTCATTTTTCTTTAATTTTGGTCCAATTTTCGCCGAATTTGCCACCTGTTTCCGAAATTGGCAAGTGATGCTGACATGACGAGTCCAACCAGCTAAATATTGATGAAGCTTAAGAAGAAGAAGAAGGATAACACCAAAAATTGCAAAATGTTTATGTATGGGGTGACTATAAACGTTTTTGCAATCTTTGGTGTTGTCTTCATTCTTCTTCTTAAGTTTCATCAATCTTTGGTTGGTTGAGAAATAATTGGACTAGCCACGTCAGCATCGCTCGTCGGTTTCCTGCAACAAGTGGAAAATCCGATAAAATTTGGACCAAAATTAAAGAAAAATTAAAGTTATGGGACTAATTATAAATAAATATCTTTTTTGGGACTAAAATTAAAAAGAAAAAAAGTTACGGGACCAAAAAAATATTTAACTCCAATACATTCAATCACATTTCTTTTCCGCCCATCTCATACATACGTTTACAAAAAAAAAAACTTTACATTGTAATCTTTCAATACACTTTAATTTCATATTTATTATTCATTTTTAACTCACATAATTTTTTTTTTATAATTTATCTGGCTAGTACCTTAAAATAGAGTAACAAAATCAATTAAAATTCGTGAAAAAGAAGCATGCAGATTTTTTTTTTGAAATAGCGCAATTGAGCACAAAATCAATACAGAAACTATCACATGTTAGTGAGACAAATAATTGGATCAGAAATTCAATCGTTCAGGTAATAAAACGTGTGTTCTAAACTTACTCTTAATTTTTATCCAAGTCTATATTCTAAAAACATATTTCTCAAAAACATCCATTCACATACCACAAAAGCAAGTGTACTTATATATGGGTGAGAGAATGTTAAACGACCTCCTCATCTAAAACTTAAGCTTATAGAGAGATAAATCGTTTAATAATTAATCAAGTCACTCTAACACGTCCTCTTGCGTGCAGAGACGGGTTAATTTTTGCAAGCCTTGCAAGTGGAATTTTCTCATAAATGGGTCCATGCATGACTTTGATACTATGTTAAATGAGCACCTCATCTAAAAGCTTAATCTTATAAAGAGATAAGAGCTAAAATCATTTTTGGTCCCATAACAATATGAAATTTTTTATTCTGTCCCAAAAGATATCTTATTTTTAATTTAGTCACGTAACTCTCGACATTGGTCAACTTTGGTCCCAAAAATTGCCTGGAATTGATTTTTTCTCCAGAATTAGGCATGTGTCTGTCCCAAAAAATATATTATTTTCAATTTAGTCCCGTAACTCTCGACATTAGCCAATTTTGGTCCCAAAGTTTAACCAATCATATTGCCAACTCATATACTAATATATACAGAGTAATATTTATTTTTATGACATTTTCCACATCACCATCTCTTTTAAAATTAAATCATATATCATATTTTTAATTCTAAAATAAATGAACTTATTTTCCAAATTAAAAAGGAAAAGATTAAAAATATATATTAAACAAGTAAATTACTCTTGCATAACAAACTAAACCTGTTCAAGAAACATAGTTAATAAAATATGATTGGGCCTCCTAGTTCTTCGACTGAGAATATCAACTTCATCAGCCTCCTCAAGCGCATTTCCAAGATTGGAAATGTCAAAATCCAACATTTGTTTAACCGGGGGGTGGGGGTTTGAACGAGCAATTGGGGCAAATGTGTCTCCGAAATCCGGTAGCCCCGCAAGAAATCCCGGATATGGTTAGGCACCTTCGCCACCCCCGAGATGGCGGCACGTGCTCACAACGTCGCCGCTCCATGGCCTCTTTTTGTCGATGTATACCATTTTCGATGCTTCAGTCCAAGATAGTAAAGGGTGGGCTGCTCGCGATGTTGCCGGCACTCAGTATACTACGCTCAAACTTCACTATCAATAGTCTCGCCAAGAACCTATCTTTCAATTTGGGGGAAATCTTCAAGTTTTTGATTTAGAGGAAAGATCGTAATTTAGGTTTTTAGATATGAAGTTAATTTAGCTAATTGATCGTCGGACGTATTTAATCCTTTTAGAATTTAAAATCTGATACTATATTATTTTATTCTAAAATAATAGGTGATTTGGAAAATATAAATCAAATAAAAGTATTCCCTATTAAACCATCATCACGTGAGTTGGCAGTATAATTTTAGTATTAAATGGTATACCCTTTAATACTAAATTGTAAAGGCGCACGGTTTGCTCCAGGGCACAAGAGACCAACTCATATAAAAAATCACAATATATCAAAATTGAAAGAGTAATATTTTTCATTCAAAATATTAATAGTTCATCTATCTTTAAAGAATAATTTTTTATATATTAAAAAATAATCCGTAAATTAGGGTGCAATAATTTGAGTAGTAATGTTTTTCATTTATAAGAGTAATAATAGTTCATCTATTTAAAAAGTACTATTTTCAAGTATAAAAGTATAATTAGTAAATATGGGTGCATGTGTGAACCAGATTCACACCATAAAAAAATGAAAATATATGCAATCATATTAATATCTATATATAGGGTAATATTTTTCGATTATTAGCAATCGATTTCAAGAATCAAGTTAATAAATCACATTAATAATCAGGAATTTCAACCTATAATTAAAAATTATGGACATAATATAATTTGAGTTCAGATGAGACGGATTTATACGAGACGAATGGTGAGATGGGTTGATCTATTGTTAAAGTATACTCCTGTTATATAGGTAAAATATGCTTATTAGTAATTAAAGTATATTTGTAGTGAATTATACTATCACTTTAAAAATATTTTTAATTAATTATTTATCGTACTTAAAAAAAACATATACTCCTACTTTATGTACAAATTAACATACTATACCTATATAACAAACATATTTTAACAATGGGTCGATCCGTCTCACATAGTTACATCTCATATTTATTTATTTATTTTTGGGCTTTTATCACAAAATAACTGCTATCAAATGTTAAAATGTGTTTGTTGAGATCTGTTTTTCACTTTGTCAATGTTAAAATGTTAATAAAAAAGGGTGGGGACGATGAGACCAAGAAGACTTTTTAACTTCAAAAGCAGCTAGAGCGCGCCAAGGATCCTGGTAAAGCAGCTTACACTTATGTAGAGCCAAATTCGACAGGCTACACCGACCCTTCTTTTGAGGAATTCCCAACTCTTCAACGTAGTAAGGTTAAACAAAAACTTCTTCCAACCAGCTTATAAGACCAACACACGACTCCAATCGAAACTCAACACTTCAGAGATAAAACCAGTGGACAACAGGAATGCAACTATCTCGAAATTAAGAGAGGAACTTAATGACTTTGAGGGATGTCTGTTTGGTTCCCTTTAAAGCCGTGTGTGTGGCTTCTATCAAACATCTTTTACCGCTTTCAATCTGTATCTCTCTCCTTTCTCTTTTTCTTTTATTTTTAATAATATTACTGCTAAACTAGGTTGATATATATATATATATATATATATATATATATATATATATATATATATATATATATATATATATATATATATATATATCAATTCAATAATAAAGAGTAGGATCAGTACTGGATCGAAAATTCTCTTCTTCTTTTTTTGTTCTTTTTTTGTCGGTGGATGAAATTTTATCACAAATCGCTTATTTTATTTTCGTATTTAATCTCGGATTTCATTTATTAAGCTGTCATCATGTTTCCTTTAAAAGAAAATAAGTATTTTATTAAATAATAATATCACACAAGTACAAAGTGTACTATGGCGATCCCCTTCACTTTTCTAATATAATATCATAAACATTCTAATGGATTTAAAAAACCATTCTGCAACTCCATAGCTAAAATTATTTGGTGCCAATGCCTTTTGCCATGCCCACATCCTCAACTTTATAAGCTCAACAAGGTCATCTAATAGAGTTACCTTTTATTTGAATATACTTGAATTCCTTGCGATCCACAAAGACCATGTAGTGCAATGCCACAATATTATCCAAAACAATTCATGTTTCCTGTTCCATGACAATCCAAGATGAGCTTGAAATTGCCTACCAATATAAACTTGCATACTATTTCGGATGCCAACCCACGAGAAGCACTTTCGCCATACACTTGATGAAAATGGACAAAGAAATAAATAGGTGATCAATATCTTCCACACTGCTTGCACAAAAAGTACACATCAAACTGTCCTCAGAAGCTAGCACCTTACGCTTTCTAAGGTTTACCTTGTAGTAGGCAGTCTATCTTTTAGCAACCTCTACACAAATGCTTGAACCTTACTTGGAATCCCCTTCTGCCAAATTCTAATTGGTTCATAATTCTCTGGTTGATTGTTAAACCTGCCTCGTAGACTCTTGTACGCAGACTGTGTAGTGTATGCTTTTGATGAGTCTTCTTTCCATCTCCAATAATCCTGCAATTCAACGTTAGGAGAAAAACAAATTTATAGAGATGATAAGATTATTTAAAAGCTCTTCTTCCCATTGGAATAGCTCTCTTCTCCAATCCCATTTCCACCTCCACACACCTTCATCCCAATAGCCTTTGTCATAAATATTTGTATCTTTGTCATTTGTAATTGCAAACAATCTATGATACTTGATTTTCAATACATCTCCCTTATTCCAAGGCTCAGACCAAAAATTGGTGTTTTTCCCATCTCCAATCATCTTTTCACACCCTCTTCTAAACCATTCACCTTCATCACCTTGAACAACATTGCATATATCATGCCACAAATTAGACATGGCTCTATTATTCCTTCCTCTTATCAACTCTGTTGAATTTCCAAGATGAGATCCATATTTCGATTTAATCACTCTACACCATAATTTATCTTTGCCTTCCAACAATTGTCACCACCATTTAGCAAGTAATGCTTTATTAAAAAATTCCAAAGCTATTACGCCCAACCCTCCATCTTCTTTTGATTTGCAAACAATGTCCCAACTAACCCAAGCTATTTTACGTGATCCTTCCCCCACTTGCCCTCCCCATAGAAAACACCTTTGAAGAGAAATTAGCTCTTGATTCACTTTGGAAATTTGAAAATGGAGAGGTAATAGCTAGGTAATGTCGACAAAACTGACTTCACCAAAATTAATTGCCCACCAAGAGAAATTTCTTTTGAATCCCAACTGTCCAATTTTTGTTTTATTTTTTATAAAATAGGTTGCTAAGTACTGTGTCTTCTATGATTCATTCCCACAGGAAGTCCAAGATATTTGAAAGGAAGTTGATCCTCTTTGCACAATAAGATTCTAGCTGTCTCATGTAACCTTCTTCGTTCCATATTTACACCCATCAACCTGCTTTTCTGTAAATTCACCTTTAATCCAGATATCAACTTAAACAATCTCATTATAGATTTCAAGCATCTAATATTTTGCCAATCCCCATCCCCCATAAAAACAGTATCATCTGCAGATTGAAGTAAAGATATTTCCACATTTTGCCTACCAACTTTAATAGGATTGAACATACCTTCATCTATTGCTCTTCGGGTCAAGACATGTAAACCTTCTACCACTATGAGAAATAAAAAAGAAGATAGAGGATCTCCTTGCTTCAACCCTCTTTGAAGCCTGAATTCTTCCGTTGGACTGCCATTTACCAAGACTGACGTGGCTGCTATTGATATGCATTCCCGCATCCAAGTTCTCCACTTTTCACCAAAATTCATGTGATTCATCATTTCATCAATGAAATCCCACTCAACTGTGTCATAAGCCTTTTCAAAATCAGCTTTAAATATTATCCCCTGCCTTCGTATTCTCTTTAGTTCATCCATAACTTCATTAATTACAAGCACTCCTTCAAGAATCTGTCTACCTCCTACAAAGGCTGAAGTTTCAGAAATTACATTGTTTAGTGTGTTGCTCAGCCTACTTGCCAATAGTTTTGCAAGTATCTTGTATACGCATCCGATGAGCGAGATTGGTCTGTACTCATCAATTCGCTGTGGGCTTTTCTTTTTCGGGAGTAGTACGATGAATGATGGATTTCCTCCTCTCACAATGCGTCCACTGCGGTGAAATTCCTGCACAAAGTTATAAATGTCTTCTTTCATTACTTCCCAAACTTTCTTCATGAAGTGGAAAGTAAATCCATCAAGCCCTGGGCTTTTATTGCTACCACAATTCCATATTGCTTCCTTAATCTCTTCCATTGAGAATGGCTTTGTAAGCACATCTTTGTCCTCTTCTTTCAATTTTTTGAAATTAAGATCTTCTAATTTTAGTCGCATACCCTGCATTTTGGTAAATCTCATCTCGAAATGTTCTTTAATCTTGTTTTTCACTTCTGGTACTGTATCATACCACTGCCCATCTATGTGAAGCCCATGTATTTCATCTGTTCTCCTTCTTCTGTTTATGCATTTGTGAAAGAAGCTTGAATTGGTATCTCCTTCTCTCAACCACTTAATTCTAGCTTTCTGATGCAGTATGGAGTCATTTTTGTTAGTTTTGTCAAGAATAAAAGAAGAGGTTTTTTTTTTCCTTTTGTCCCACATCGGATGAAGAGTACAAGGAAGGGATCCTTGATGCTATATAAGGAGGCCCTTGGACTTGATGTCAAGCACACCAATCAAGCACACTTTAATCTTTGTATTTGATTCTATTTTAAATTCCTTTCTTGTATTCTCGGTTGTGAGAATGGGGAGAAAGGTGAGAATTAGTAAAAGATTTGTAAGAGTGTAGGGATTTGGGTCGGGAGAGAGAAATTTTATGTGATTGTAAAATTTTTTCATATATTGGTATTTTCTCGGTATATGGTTTTTCTCCGATTTTGGAGTTTTCTACGTAAATTTTTGTGTTGTGCTTTTCATGCTCTTCTTTATTTGTCCCTTAGGAATAAATGGAGATCTGTTTATCCCAACACTTTTGTCTTACCAACCTGAAATATTTTGCAACCTCTTCTCTTCTTTGCAGCATATCAGATTCAGAAAAATTATCATCCTTTGCTTTGGCATCCAGTTTTCCAATCTCTTCCACTGTTCTCTCAATGTTTCTATCCACAATACCGAATGTTGATTTATTCCATTCCTTCAGTACATATTTTAAAGACTTCATTTTATCCTTAATTATGTAGCTAGCATGCCCCTGATGATTGAACTCTTTCCAACTCTTCTCCACCAGCCCTTTAAATCCTGGATAGTCATCCCAACAATTTAGAGTTCTGAATGGTTTGGGCCCCCAGTTAACCACCTATGATTTGATCATTATTGGGCAATGATCTGACACTGTTCTCTGCAGCCCCTTTTTTGATAATCCTTGCCATTGTGTCATCCAACTCTCTGATAATAAGAATCGATCTAGTCGACTCATGCATTTCCCATTTGGTTTATACCATGTGTATCTTCTTCCCACCAAAGGAATGTCATGCAGTTCATTAATTCTGATGAAATCATTGAAGTATTCCATGTCTTTGTGGTGTTGTGTCTCACTTGTCCCCTTTCTCTCATTAGCACACCGAACTGCATTAAAATCTCCTTCTAAGCACCAACTAGTATCCGGCCTGTTCTGTATTTCCTTTCTGATACAATAGATGACCCACACACATTGATGATACCACTTTCCCAAGTATTCTGTTCCCATCTTTCAATTATGATTAGCATTCCTATGTCTTCCCATGATGTACTCATACTAAGCAATCGCTTCTCTAGGTACATAGCAATCCTCCCGCTCTTCCATCAGATTTTTGAAATTTATAATCGAAATCGATACCACCTACCCACTGGTTTATCTATCATCTCTATTTTTGTCTCTTGAATACACACAAATTCTATTTTCTTATTCACTATGATGCTGTTTATATCCTTCTTCTTCAAGAATATTATAGGACAAAATCTTCATTGATCATGAATGGAAACTCCTCCCCTCTTATTGTACATCTCACGATCTCTTTCCTCAAGAGATGTCAACAGTTTTACCAATTCCTCTGTATTTTCTGGAGCAACTATCCCCATTCTTTTTCCCATTTCCATACCTCTTCCGCTTCTTCTCTACAAGATTTTAAGTATCTCATGTTACAACATTCAATTGCATTATCAACAATTGAATTGCTAAGATGGACTTCCTTTGATGTACTCTTTTGCGTTTTCTTTTTTCGGTGGGCTTCCCCTTTCTTGATTTTACACTTTCCCTTTTCTTCTTTGTAATCCTCGCTTCCTTTATCTGATTTAGTAACCTTTTTCTCTATTTCTCCCACAAACTCTTCCCACTTCTTTTTATTCCTCAAGTGAATAGCCTTTCTACTTGCCCTTTTAGTATTGCAATTATCTTTCGTTCTTCGATGTTTTGACAGGTTCTGAGTAGAAGATTCCATTGAGGATTCCGTGTTGTTCTCTGATAGAAGATCTTCTTTATTCTGAATCGGCACCTCTTGGGAACAATGATTGTTTTCACCATTAATTTTGCTGGGTGTGGTTACCTGGTTGAACAACTCTCGTTCCATAACCTGCATTACTTTCCCTGGTAATTGGGTATCCCCTGGTCTAACTTTGTTCACATGATTTCATAATAGGGCGGCACTATCACCACCCGAGGTATTCCTTAAGGCACCCGTATTGAAGACAAAAACTATGCGAAAGGTCAATTATATCCTTATACATTTAAAAAACCCTACTCAATAAAATTAAGAAAATAAAATTGCTTTCTACACCCAATGGCCCAACACTTAACACACCCAAATACACTCACACAAAACACACGCATGCTTCAGACGACAAAAAAAGAAAAGAGAGAAGAGAAGAGAAGTTGTGTTCCATTTTTCCTAGCATCATCCTCGTCTCAAAAACCTCGGAGCATTCCAAACCTAAAGCAGGACAACTCTATCAGCTTCCCGGATCGTCAAAAGCCCCACACCAAACAATGGAACAAGCCAAACAATTGATCAAAAGTAAGTAATTTTACACTACATTCTCCCTCTTTTTCATGCTTTGTATAAGAGTATGTGGGTTAGTGAAGTTGTGTAGTTAATTGTCAAATTATTGGTGGATTGGTAAAATTATAGATGTAATTTGATTTTAATAGATGGTAGCTACATAGATTACAATTAGTAGTATGTTGTTTGAGTGTTGAAATTTGAAGCTTTATAATTTCAAATCTAGTTTGTCGAATATCTTGTTAAATTTGACTAGATGCAGCGGAAAATTTGTAAAAAAATCACTGGTATGTTGCTGAAAATTTTGTTCATATATTCATCAGAATGCTACCGAAATTTTGTCTAAATTTCGGTTAGTGGAAGCAGATTTTTTTTAGTGACCAGCAATTAATTTTTTCACTTATAATAAAGTTAGTTGAGTTTCTATAAATCTTTTATGACAACTTGTAATTTATAGGCATAGATTTTGCAGTTATACTTTGTTAAAGTAGAAGGTAAGATAGTTAAAAGAAGAGTGAAAATGAGTAGTATGATGTACAATCATACATCAATTACAACTATGATTGAGAGAATTACCACTCTCATTGTTTAGCTTCACTTCTTCATAACCATTTTGCAAATCAAAACTCACACCACGATCTCAACTTGATAAGTGTGCTCTTGGAATTTGACATATTGTAAATAATAGGCATGATGTATGATTGAGACATAACTAAAAAGACCAGAATGAATAATTTGCTGATTAGTTATCCTGACTCCACTAAAAAGCAATGAATTGAGAATATTAAGTTAATCAGGTGATTATGTACTTCTAATTAGTAAATAAAATTAAGTACTTAAAACTAATAAGCATATCTGCCTGCTGTAAAACAAAGTTACATTCACACAACATATGACCAAGTAGAACCCATTTTTAATCTCTTTTTGCAACATTCTCCATTACAATTAAACGTAGCCAGGCTCGAAGCTCTGTGCCAATATGGCGCTAGATTCTATATAATTTTTTTTTTTTGATTTTTGTTCTAATATTTTTTTTTATCCTAGAAGTTTATTCCAAAAGAAAAAGACCTACAACAACATAGAAAGAGGTTAGAAGAGGTCCAACCTCAATCACATCCACCTCAACCTATATATATGGGTCAAGATGAACAACCTCACTTCGAAAAGCAACAATACCATCAAGAACCTGCTTAGAACTGTCCTGATAATGAAGGTGAAGGTGATGACGATCAGTTCAGGGATGATGGTTGTGCTGGTGACAATGATGCTGGGGATGATGGTGATCATGGTCACAGTAATAATGGTGACGAGAGGGATGGTGGTAATGGTGATGATCCTAGTGATGAAGATGAAGTAAATATTCCTCCCCTTTTCCCAACCTTCAAACACCATATAGCTTGTGACATATGGTGTGGGATAGAGTCTCGACCCCTCAAGATTCATAGTCACATACTTATAATTCAAGGCTATAAATTGCATCCTGCAAAAAAATGTTTTATTTTTTTCTTAATATGATTTTACTTAAGTTGTTAAACTGTGGAGTCCTATGAATTGATTGAGGGTGGATATGATCTTGGAAAACAGGTGTGCTAATCTTAGCGATTGTTTGATTAAACACTTAAGAATGAAGGGGAGAAAATAATATTCTAAAGGGGAGAACACTTTTCATTAAGTTGTAATGAAACAAATTCTTTGCTCCCATTTATTATGTTACTAGTATTTTAGACGTGCGGTTTTAATTTTAAGTTGGGTTAAAAAATCTTTATTTTTAACATTATAATGCAATTGTTTTGAGTATTGAAAAAAAGAACTCAAATTACTTTAAATTTTAAAACCACTGCAAGGCTTTGTCTAGCCATCTCAGTTGTCATCTTTAGCCGTAGTTATGTACCAAGCAATAAACATTATTACTCATGTATTTAAACATTTTCATCTTATGCCAGTTATTGGAATTGAATGCAAAACTTAGTCATTGTGGTATTGAAAAAAGACCAGGGATTTCACACCATTAGGGCTCATTGAAGAAGCACTTAAATTGATACAACACAGATGTTCCAATTGTATTAATATGGGCATCTCTATGGAATTTTCTTTTCAGTTTAAATGTATAGTTCTTCCTCCAAGTGAATGTTCACATTAGAACTGAAGTTGTATATGCACTTTTAAACAAAACCTAGATGCTATAACTGCATTCATTATTTGATTGTTTCTCTTTAAAGAAGAGAAAAATTAGAGTTGTACAATCATGACTGATGATAGGTAAAGTATAAGCTTCAGCTTGCTACTTCATACTTTCAACCTAAAAATTCAAATTCAGTAGAAATGTATCTACGAAAAATTCAGATAACACAATACCAAGCCAAATTTTAGAACATAATTTTGTAAAATTATTCTGAGCAGTATATAGAATAGGAAGATGGATCAAGCTGGATGACATTCTGATCAAGTTAGAATCCATAAAGCAGGATTGGGTTTAGAGTCCCTCGAATAGCAGAGTTGACCATGATGCTCCATCACTACAATAATATTCATGTTCCATATAATCCATTGATACAAGGAACATAGAAAATTCTGAAATATATTAGCTCATAACCTGATATAGATGAAAGCAAGACCACATTTATAGAGAATACCTCCATTGAGCCAAAGGAGGAGAGGCGTGGAGTTGATGGAATGCTGAGCTTCTGCAAAGTAATAATACAATGCTTGACAGGAGAAGCGGTCCACCGTCACGTATCCTCTGTACCTGTTGAAATTAACCAGCGGCTGCCCCGGCAGGTACACAATTCTGTCATTTATACTTGTGAACAACTTTTGGAGTGAGAGAGTATAAATTCAGAACTCCAAGAGGTAAGTCCAAGAGGCAAAAAAAAAAAATATCAACATTGATTGTGATGACTAAAGATAAATATCGTCAACTTAGTACCCACTATCTAGTGGGTAAGAAAAGTTAATGATGATAAATTTAAGACCAAAGTTTGAATTTATCTCATCTTTAAGGTAGGAGATAAACGGCACCTATAATGTGTTTAATGAGATAAACACATATTCTTAAAACCTGGGATTCACCATAATACTTCTTTGAAGATAAAGTATAAGCGCATTACCCGTTTGGCTCCCTAAGTCCCAATCATTGCAAGAGTGAATATAACACACTATGAAGAGATTAGATTTCATGTATATATTTAATAGAAGCTAGCAGAGCAAGCCCAAAAGATCTCATTAAAAACACTTTTATACTAACACCGTTTTAAATTTGCATTGTAGCTGCAAAAGCAAGAATATGCTTTCACAAATACAATCATCTCAAAGCATAGTTCTTCATCACAGTATAGTATTCCGTCCCTTAACTGCTTTTTAGAAACTTATTCACTTGAACACTTGTTATAGTTGGAGTTTAATAATCGATTATAATGTCTTCTTTTTATCCCATTATCAATGTCGTCAAACTGAATCGTTGGCCCATGAGTACTGAAACCACACTAACACATTCTACAAAATATGCTTAAAAACTGTTGCTTCAAATAAGTATATTCTTTAAAATAACAGTACTGCTATGTATCTTCGTTGAATGACAAAAGAGATCACTAAAAATTCATGGGCAAAGAATATTTAAATCATACAAAATACAAACAATATGTAGCCAGATAGAGGAGAAATCTTACATACCAGTAGAATACCCCCCAACGCTAGCCCTCATACCTTCTTTTAGCTGCAACTCAAAAACTGAATAAAAAGATTGAGATAAAAACCTTACCAAAACAATAGCTGCTGAACTGTAAACAAATATATCTATTTTATAAAAGCCAAAAAACATAAACAAAACTGGTTCAATTAGACACCAAATTAACATCAAGAATGAGAGGTAAGAATAATACCAATAATGTATATGAAATTTATTCCTCATATCAGATGCAACAATAAAATCCATATTGATTGGGGGTAATCTCACCATGATGTCGTTCTGCCTCTTAGCCAAAGAGGGTACATTCTGGTTGATGCGCGATTTCTGCCGAATGGCAGATGACTGGCCGAGTTTCGGATAGAGCGGCAAATGTTGCAGGATCGAAGCACCACCTACTTGAACACATACATACTAAAGAAATAGTTTAACAAAACCATCAAACACTATTACCTTATTTTCATCAGCGTACTGCTTCTCGAGAGAATCTTACCCTTAATATCTAGTGTCTATCCATCAACAAAACAGAGAGCATGAATTCCACAGTTATCAATAAAATTCAGCCATTTAGGAGCGCTTAAGAACTTCACTCGCCTCTTTGCATCTGCGCTCGAAGTGGTCATGGCGATACTCGATAATCATACCTATTTCTGTGCTCCTCAGTCCTCACATCAGTGTCATAAACTGACAAAAAATTAGTATTGCATCACAATGTATACTTAATAATTGAATTTAAGATGTTATTTCATGTGTTCATTTCTATAACATGAATCCTCACATCATGTTTCATAAACTGACCATTGTCAACTCTAAGCCTTTAGCTGGCAATTACCTTAATTGTCTGCTTGTTCATGGTAACAGATTAGCACACGCCACTTGATATACATTAGAAATTTTTAAATTTTAGATTTCAAGAGCACATGAAATTTAGTGGTATTGAGAAAAAGAATTCGACTACAACTTGCTTCAAGAATGTAGCTAAAATATGATACTATCAGCGAAAGACATACCACATAACAGTCTCTTTGAAAATTTCATATTTTCCACAAGAATTAGTCACAATACCTCTCTTCCCCTTTTCTATCTCTTTCTCATCCACCTATCCTTCTTCTCCTCTTTCCTCCGACGCCTTATGTCCTCCCCTCCGATAAAGATTTCAACTTCGAATCGTAAGATTCATCATCTGAATCATACGATCCACATATAAGAGTCGCTATCCCTAGATCTTCTTCTTTTCGAACTCTAGTTCGGATTTTACTGTCCCTCTTCGCTCGTTTCTGCAAGACGTTTCAAATGTGATGAACAATTGAACGACTTTAAAACTTACCATTAGGACTGCATAGGTAATTTGAAATTTGTAAAGGGGACAAAAATGGAAAAAATGTTTCTCATGACTCTAGGCTCTTTTAAATAAAGGGGCAAAAATGTAGTAGGTGAAAATAGGCAAGGACAAAATTGGGAAAAAATATTAACCAAGGCTAAGACACTTTTAATATACTAGTTTTTTTAGACGTGCGATGCACGTCGCATGCACGTCATATTTTATAGTGTTTTTCTTATTTAGCCTTTTGTACTTATTTTTTATTTTGAAAAGTTATTTTTTAATATAATAATGAATAATTTAAGTAAATTATCAAATTATTAACTGCACCAATACTTCTTTATAAACAATGTTTTTCTTCTGACAATATTCATCCAATTTATCAATAATCGTTATATAAACTATTAAATAAGTAAATTGTTGTATGTATATTTTTTCGTCCCGTGTCTTTTCTTTTGTTTTTTGGTTTTATATTATGAATTTTGCATCTTCACTTTTTTAGTAATAACATTGAGAATCTTGATTTTTTATTTGATAATTCATACTCTCTCCGTCTCAACTTATATTTCACCTATAGATACGTAGTTCAAGAAAAAATGCTTCAACTTTCTTGACTTTTAGAGGGTAATGTAGTATTTTTAGATAATAAATAAATTTAAAATATATTATGTGTGTTAAGTGAGACTGATAAATTTGTAGTAGAAGATTGATGTAATATATTTTTTTTTAAGTGGTAAAATTTGGAAAGTGTAAATTTTACGTGCTTTATTAAATTTTTTCATATAAATGAATTGTTTAAATTAATGAAATATATAATTTGAAAAGATTTTTTTTTGGCAGAGACAATTATATGTTAATAGTTATTAAATTTTGAGATGGAAGTTTAAGGGTAGTTCTTAATTTTATTTTTCTATATATTATGTGACGAAGGACTTCATTATTAAATAATTTTAACCCATAAAAGTTTTTTTTTGTCTTTAACTACGCATGTATATTAAGTTAAATGAAACTTTTGGAAGTATTATAGCATTGTTTTAGTATAAATAAATGATAAAATATGTTTAGACTGTGTATTAAATAGAAGCATTTTTTTTAATAAAGTGTATGAGAGATTATAATTATTTTTATTTTTTTATATTTTTTGGAAGCTGAAAATTTGTGAGTCTAACCAAAATAAAAATGTTGTTTATTTTGTGAATGGGGAGAAGTATGTATAATTCTTGTGATATTATTATAGATTGTCTTGATAATAAATTAACGATTCTATTTCTTTTTTAAATTCATTTTAATTAATTGTGATAAAGTGTAAGTATTTAAGAAAAGAAGCTGATTTGAGGTTTTTTTTTTCTCTCTCTTTTTTTAATACTTTAAATTTAAATGATTATGTGATACATTGATATTGATTGTGAAAAATAGTTTATACTCTTCAAATGATATTAATAGTGAAAATTAGTAAAGGTATTCAAATAATTCATCATATCAAAAGTATCATTTTAAATTTTAATTAATTTTCATACAATCATATCTATTCATTAATGTACGTAGTCCTTTAATCTTTTATATATACTCCATTTCTCATAAAAACATTCTTATACTTAAAATTATTTCTTACATTATCACGTTTTAAGAATATAATCTATAAAATATTATAGTACTACAATAAAATTAAGAACTAAAAAAAAGTTTAAGAATAGAAAAACATAATAATATTTCTACTTTTTTTAATATCATAAGAAATAAGAAGTAGTTTAACTCTTCAAATTCTCTTCTTATTTTAAATTTTATACTCACCTATTTGCAATTTAATTTTGTATAATTAATTTTCATTCTACTATTCATCTTCTTCAATTAAATTTAGTATTTTAATGTTTTACTATAAGAGTCAACCATAATATATAATCTTAGTATTAATTGAAACTTTTTCAATTAATTACTCTTTAGGATAGTTTTTATATTTTCACATTCTTACATTAAAAGAAAAAAAAATCTAAATACTCTCATTTATTTACTTTTAAAAATACCATTAACATCGTATTACTGCATATATTTATGTATAACCACAAAAGAGTACATCACCATAATCAAGTTAATAAAATATAATAGAATTCAAAATTTTATATTAGTAAAGTATAAAAGCTCTCGAAAATAACACATTATATATATATATATATATATATATATAATTTAACAATGCCGTCAAGTTTCTTATTAGTATTACATACAATAACATGATGTCAATATTGATTAGCAATGAGGAATAACTCTTCAGTATCTAAACAATAAATAAAACAAAAATGAAAGGATTGTTTGACATCAAGAAAACATGTCGTACGTAAGTGTGAATATTATATTTTGTCTAGATTGGCATCCTTGAAATCTTACCACCTTCATAAGCATAAACATGCACTGCACCATCTTCCATTTTGAATAAATATTGTTTGCACATCATCCAAATAATTAAGCTTTACATGTTTAGGATCAACCACACCACCACAGCCCTCATGCTCGACGAAATCCCTCTCAACTGAGAAACAACATATAGGTAATAAATAGATGAAAATATACAATATAAAACTGCATTAGTTACGAAACATGGATTGTTAAATAGCAAGAAATAAACAAACAACAAATATATTGTAATACAATACGAAACAAATAAATATTAGAAAGAATTGATATAAAAGTCATCTATATAAGCTTAAATATAGAGAAATAAAATTAAAGAAGATAATGTAAACATAAGAACACAAAGGGCAATCAAATTCTCTCTTCCTTGGTAAGATATTAGCAAGTATATATATATATATATATATATATATATATATATATATATATAAAATAAGAATAATATCAAGAGTCACATAAAATATAAATTCAAGAATTGTGTTAAATAGAAAATTAATTGTTTTAAAAAATAATCCAAGAATTGCTATTCATGAATAAAGTTTAAATGAATCATGAATTATTAGTAAAAAATATATTAATAAGATATTAGAAAGTATATATATAAATAATAAGAATACAATCAAGAATCATATAAAATAAAAATTCAAGAATTGCATTAAATAGAAAATTAATTGTTTTAAATAGTAATCCAAGAGTTTCAATTCATGAATATGAATTATTAATAAAAAATAAATAAATAAATTTATTAATAATTAATAAGTAAAGGAAAATAGATGAGGGCAAAGTTAAAAAAAAATGTTAACACTTGCTAAGTCACTTTTAACATATTATGATTATGATATGATTTATACCATACTAGTAATACAAGTGACTGGAGGTTGAATATTGAAGAAGCGTCGTTGTATAAAATCTGCTTATTTGGTCAATCATATGTTTATGACATCGATGGAACCATTATTACATCCATTTATTCTACTACTTTGTTTTAAAACAATAATCTTTATTCTATGAGTTTTAGTGTGGTTTTATTATTGTGATTAATATATTATTTTATCTTTGTGATTTACATAAAATTTATTAATTTTAAAATTTCCCCAAAAATATTGTCATTAATTTGAGAGCATAATTCTATTTTTATTTTATACTATTTGTTTCATTTTGATTATGTTGTACGTGAGTGGATCTCCGCATAATCACCTCATCATTAATTTATTAGTATGAGCATCAAATTATTCCAAGAAAAAAAAAATGGAATAACTACTCTAACATATATATTAAGGATAATTATTACTCTAAAATATGTTTATCCAATTATATTATTATTGGATACCAAAATTTAAAATAATATACCTAATATAACCCTATTTTTAATTAAATATTTATACATTTGAAAATAGATATATTATTGCAACGTTGTTGCAGAACACAAATAAACTCTTCATTTATATTTTCTTAATCTATCGCAGTGTCATTGCACACCACGAATAAACTCGTAAAAAATTTTGGGATTCGAAAGACACACCCTCTTTGATTTTTTCTAGTAAATGAGTTGTTGAAAATCTATTTAGAACTCCAATCTTGAAACTGAAGTTAGATTGGAAATTAAAGATTCCAACGACGCGGTAATATAATTGATTGTGCATACTATTTAACATATTGTGCAATAATATAATAGATTGTGCAACAATTTAATTTGTTGTATAACAAACTAATGTACGTACAAAAATAAAAACTGATATTTATCAAATAAATATATACGTATAATTTATTTCCAGTAAATAAATACACTTTAATAACAGTAATGTTGTGCAGTCTTATACACAAATTGTGCAGACATAAAGCCAGTTGTGCAACCTTAATCACTAATTGTGCAGACATGAAGCTTATTCAAAAATCCATTCGATGCAAATTATGTACACCTAATTATGACTGATTTTTAAAAATAAAATTAAATATCATTTTAATCACAAAATGGTTATAATGTGGGATGATACAATCTGTTGCAACTTTTATGGTAGACATGTAGAGAATAAATAGGAAGGGTAAAATCGGGTTTGTGCAATATAATTTTATATCTGTTAGTATTAATTTTAAGTCCACATATCTAATAGTAATATCCTAATATCCATTGCACTTAATAATAAGTCTTCCAAAAAAAATTAATAACTTTTGTTAGAAAATTATTTTTCTCTACTTATAAAAACTTTCAATCAACATCGACCAAAATTTTACAATATTTTCGCTCAAGGGTTGCCGAAAATTTACAATATTTTCGTTAAGGTTTAGCCGAATTTAGTAAAAAAAATTCAGTCATCGATGGCCGAAATTTGTCTAGTATTTCAGCCACTAATAGATGAAATTTATGAATTTTTTCAACAGGCCAGAGATGAATTATTTTTGTGATTTTTAGACATTCTCAAAAGGGAAAAAACATAAAAATCGCACAATACATAATTTGTTTAGGAAAAAATAGGCTAAAACTTACCATTTCCATTGGGTGATCATCTTTATGCTACATATTGTTAAGAAATATTAATCTCTTTCAAGCTCTAAACTATAAACTAGGGCTTTAAAAATTTAAACCATTGATCACAACATCCTGATTGGATGAAAACAAATCTTTTGAGAATAAATCGAATTTTGGTATACTTGATAAATTTACAAGAATTATGGGAATGAGTGAGGTTTAGCTTTAGTTCTTTCAAAATCCTTTCTCTTCCTTCTTGTTTATTGCGTATGATGTGTGTGTAATTAGTGTGTGTTTATGGTGTATTGTATGTGAGTGAGTGTTTTGTGTGATTGTATAATTTTAGTGTATGTTTTAGTTGTTGGGTGTACGAAGTAAAATAATTTAATTTAACACATGAGTTAGGGTTTTTAAAATGGATAAGGATATAATTGACATTTCACATAGTTTTTGTCTTAAATACGGGTGCCTTAAGCGAAACCCCGGGTGGCAATAGTGCCGCCCTTCATAATATTATTCTCTAATACTAGCCCATTAGGCCCAATACTCGTATTCTGTTCTTTGGGCTTCTCCACATCATTGTTTGAGTTTTGTTGGGCTGAGGTATTAGAGTAATTAAGCTGTCATCATGTATTATACAATCTTTGCTTAAATTACCGTGTGTAAGGAGTTATTGTACAATACTTTCATAGAAAAACGTCATAGAAATGGAATGAAATTCCATTGCAAAATAGAAAAATCTCAATAGGTTATAATATAATGACGCGGGGATTTTTGGTATAGAGTTTAAGTCTGAAGTCTTGATAAGGAACTCATCAATAAGACCTTAAACTCAGCACCTTTGAGCAAGATGGTCCAACTATGCTATGCCAACTCAACATGGAGATCACCAACAGTCAGTCAATTTCAAGACTTTATCTGTTTTGATTGGAAAAGATTTATGGTTCATGCCATACACCATTGGAAAGATCTTGAAGTCTAGTGTTCTACAAAATTTACGGATCTCAAAAATAATATTCCTACAGAAAGTTATGGCCGTTTGACTACAGTGTGGCAGACTGTGCACCATATGAAAGTTGCTGGACCAACTTCGACTTTGCTGGTTTTTTATGGTTCGTCTCCTCATGAAGAACCTTGGTATCTACATATTCTTAGTCTTTGATTATCTTATATTTATTAGAGTCTAAGTTCATATTTTCTATGTCTTGAGAATGTTCAAATCTCATTTATTTCCTTTGACTCACTTGGAGGGTTATTCCAAGTCATACCTATATAATGGCATCATTTGTAAGCTCTTAAGCAACCAATTTTGAAATTAAACTTATCTTGAGATTTTAAGCTTGTTTAGAAGATGTTATCTTCTTGTATCTTGCTCTAAACTCTTTTGGTGGATTCCTAGATTGGTGAGTGTGTCTCTTAGTCTTTCGGTGGATTCCTTAAGGCGACGAGATTATTCCAAACTTGTGGTGGATTCCATAGGTGAGAAATTGTATCCGAGTGTGTGCTTGTGTTACCTCCTACTTCTCTAAAATCCCGGTATCAAAGTGGTTATCAGAGCTTTGGTTAGCAATGGCAACTCATGATATTGAGTTAGAAGATTTAAGGAGACAAGTGCAATAACTCAATCAACGCCTTGCGCGTGGCGAACATCTTGAACGTGATGTTGAGTGTCATGGTTCAGATGGTGGTTCTGCAAGTTATGATTTGGATTTCAATCCATTTCATGGTGATGGAAGTAACGATTCAAGTGGCAATACATCTCGAAATGTACGGGTTCGAAGGAGCAGTGTTCGTAGTAAATCTCTTGGTTTTAAAGTTGATATTCAAGATTTTGATGGAAGAAATGATCCCGAAGAATTCATTGATTGGCTCAATTCGATTGAGAGAGTCTTGAATTCAAAGATATTCAAGAAGAATACAAGGTGTAACTTGTGGCTAACAAATTAACGAAATACGCATCCTTATGGTGGGAGCACCTTAAGAAGCAGCGTGCTCGTGATGGCAAGCGAAAGATTAGAACGTGGGACAAAATGAAGAAGGAGTTAAGGAAGAAATTCTTGCCAGATTATTATCTGCAAGATTATTTTCTTAAATGTCACAACTCCAAACAAAAAGAATCCAATTGTTTTTGTGGACGTTTCTCGTCGAGTGTTGGTGCTTCTAACCGGGGGAGTACTTCTACTTCCAAGAATGTTCCAACTGAAAAGGATACAGGACAAAACGCTGCTGCCAAAAAGGAAGATTATCCAAATCGGAGAATCATTGTTCTTGTTGAGGAAGAACAAGAGGATGAGAAGCCAATTTATGACGAAAGTGAAGATAAGTATGAAGAAGAGGAACATGATGAATCAACACCAATCTATGATGAGTATAATGAAGATGTCGATTTCGAAGATCATGGAGAAGATTTGGTGATATGGCGTAGCCTCGATGCCACATATGTTGAGGATGATCCGTGGCCTCATAACAATATTTTTAACACAAGTTGCATGACAAATGACAAGGTACGTGCTATTATTGTTGATGAGGGAAGTTGTGAAAATGTTGGGGCTACTTCTATGGTTGAGAAGTTGAGATTGAAAACCGAAGCTCATACTCAATCTTACAAGTTGTTATGGCATGATGGTAAGAAAAGTTTTGGGAATTCAAAGATGGAGAATATTTTTGAAGCATCAAAAGAAATACTCTTTTATTCACAAGTATATGAAAATCCTATGGAGGAGTATGAATTGATGGCTTTATATGAAGAGGGTGATGCCATATCACTCCAAGTTCAAACTTTTTTGCAGGAGTTTCATGATGTGGAAGAACAGATTCCACTAGGCCTTCCTCCAATGAAGAACATTCAACATTGCATTGATTTTGCAAGCGATGCTTCTTTATTGAATAAGGTAATTTATTGAATGAATTCGAAGCATCATGTCGAGTTGCAAAGGCAGGAGCAAGAGCTCGTGGATAAAGGCTTGCTAAGGAAAAGTTTTGGAAAGGTGTTCGAAGTGGATCGATATGCTTCAAATGTGGGGTTCAGAGGAGTTCTTAGCCAAGAAGATCATGAAGCTTTGAAATACTTGAATTCAAAGCAGAAGTTGAATCCATGGCATAGTAAATGGATTGAGTTATTACAAGCATTCAACCTTGTGATCAAGCACAAATCTGGTGTGCTAAATCAAGTGGCTGATGTTCTTAGTCGAGGACACTCTTTGTTGACCAATTTGCTATTGAATGTGATCGGGTTTGTGGTAAGAAAAGATATTTTCAAGGATGATTCATACTTTGGCAGAATGTGGGAGAAATCTTTAAAAGCTACATTCAAGCTTTTCTTGATTCATCAAGGTTATCTCTTCAAAGGTAACTTGCTATCTGTTCTTGATTGTTCTTTAAAGCTAACAATTATTGATGAAGCAAATAGTGGAGGTCATCTTGCTGGATATTTTGGAAGAGATGTCAAGAAGAAGTATGTTGAAAGATGCATGAGTACTTGTCATGGAAAAAATTCAGGACTGTACATTCTTTTGCCATTATTGCTATATCCATGGGAAGATATAAGTATGGAGTTTGTTTCGCCTCTCACTCAAAGGAACAAAGATTTGGTTATAGTGGTTGTTGATCAGTTCTCAAAGATGGCACATTTCATTCATTGCATCAAAACAATAAATGCAAATCATGTGGCTGATCTTTACAACAAGGAGTTGCATGGGAAGGTTCGTAAGGATATTGTCAAGCAAAATATAAGATTTAAAATGAATGCTGACAAGCATCGAAGGATGAAGGAAACTCAAAAACGAGTTTGCGTGCAGCGGAAGCGATTGATGCGGAAAAGATTCCAGTGCATATGGGGTAGCTTCACAAATATTCTGGTACTGATTCAGAGGGAGTCAGACAATGATCAGTATATGATTAGAAAGCTCTTTCAGTCTAGTTTCAAATGCAACAAACGGAGAGTCGTTTCAAGTTTTCTACAAAGAGTTATGTCCATTTTTCTGGAAGGTGGCAGATGTAGCCGAAAACCTGTCAAGTTCATGGATTTGAAGTCTTTTGAGACTTTCCAACTATCCTTTCATGGTTAAGTGATCCTATTTTCTATATTAACAGCTGCAATAATGTTGTACATTGTTATTAGTGGTCAAAGAGGGATTAAAGTTGGAGTTGCTGGTGTCTCGACTACTTTCAAAGTTGCTGATCTTTCTTCATATATTGATGATGATGAAGGTCCAGATTCGAGGACGAATCTTTTCCAACCAGGGGAGAATGATACGGGAATTTTTGGTATAGAGTTTAAGTCTGAAGTCTTGATAAGGAACTCATCAATGAAGAGCTTAAACTCAACACCTTTGAGCAAGACGGTCCAACTATGTTATGCCAACTCAACATGGAGATCACCAACAGTCAGTCAACTTCAAGAATTTATCTGTTTTGATTGGGAAAGATTTATGGTTCATGCCATATACCATTGGAAAGGTCTTGAAGTCTAGTGTTCTACAAAATTTACGGATCTCAAAAATAATATTTCTACATAAAGTTATGGCCATTTGACTACAGTGTGGCAGACTGTGCACCATATGAAAGTTGCTGGACCAACTTCGACTTTGCTGGTTTTTGATGGTTCGTCTCCTCATGAAGAACCTTGGTATCTACATATTCTTAGTCTTTGATTATCTTACATTTATTAGAGTCTAAGTTCCTATTTTCTATGTCTTGAGAATGTTCAAATCTCATTTATTTCCTTTGACTCACTTGGAGGGTTGTTCCAAGTCATACCTATATAATGGCATCATTTGTAAGCTCTTAAGCAACCAATTTCGAAATTAAACTTATCTTGAGCTTTTAAGCTTGTTTAGAAGATATTATCTTCTTGTATCTTGCTCTAAACTCTTTTGGTGGATTCCTAGAGTGGTAAGTGTCTCTTAATCTTTCGGTGGATTCCTTAAGGCGACGAGATTATTCCAAACTTGTGGTGGATTCCATAGGTGAGGAATTGTATCCGAGTGTGTGCTTGTGTTACCTTCTACTTCTCCAAAATTCCGGTATCATATAACAACATCTAAATAATGTGCTTTATATAGAGTGGTTTAAATAATATTAAAGTAGCTGTATTTGGGATAAAACTATCGGGGTAGATGCAGGATTAGTCCCATTGGAGATGGTCACTTGCAGAAATAGTTCCATAGCCTACAATTTTGGTCCCGTTGGAAATTTTCTTTAAAATTCCGTTAAGATTAACAGAATATTCTACTCCGTCAATGGGACCAAAAATGTAAATTTGCAAAATTAACCCGCAAAATGTGCAAAATTAGTCCCAAGTCAGAATTTATACTATACCTATTTTATGCCAGATTTAACTCTACCTTCCGCGCTTCAAAATGGTATCAGAGCCCTAGGTTTATTTATGATTGGATAAATTTATTATAAACTTATTTATCACTCAACGAGATGAGAGTTTCAAGAAAATATAGATCCGAACGAAAGTTCGACATCCGAGAGTAACAGGTCTATCAGCCCTGTTCAAAGCTGGGGCAACAGGGATTTCTGGCCTGTTAACTACGACGAAACAAGCGGCTCTATACAATAATACTATTGTATATTGTATAGACAATATGCAGATAAGGAATACGAGGACGCCGATCTATTTTGGGATAATCTCGATTGAAGGTGGAAACTGGCAGATGCCCGTGCTAACCACACCAAAGTGGAACACCTAGAGGATATCCGTCAAGATCAGATAAGATATTCCAAAGAGGTACCAAGGAATATCGTGGAAATTCGGGGTTTCACCAAAATCCATGGACATGCCCCCTAACAAGAACAATGGAGAAGACGACCAAACCAAGGTCCACGGGAGTTCTGCAAGCCATATCACTTTTCACACTGGACGGAATGAAAGAGTGGAAAGAAATTGAGGCAGATAACTCTAAGATGAACCAAGATCTTAGAGAATTACAGAAGACAGTGAGATTCTTTGGAGAATATTGCCAAACATGTCCAAGAGAGTAGCTGAGATCAACTTCCATATGGACAAGATAGAGACATTGCAAAACAAACAACTTGATCTCATCAAGAAATTGAAAGATCACGTAATGTCTCTGGAAACCAAGATGACGGGGAGAAAGTCAGGAGAAAGGTTGCCAGCAACTTTCACGATCGAACCCCTTTTACACCAAAAGGGAAAGACGACAGAGGTCACAAGGCCAAAGTCCGAAAGCGAGAAGATGATTGCTATCCTTCGAGGGGAATCCACATTCCCAAATGGAAAGAGCTAATCTTGAAAATCTACAAGATCTATATGAGTCCTTCCAAGGACTATCAATTGTAGATCTAAAGATGAATGTTGAAGAAACGTCAAGCTCACAACAGCAGTCACAGGCTCCTCAATAGGAACGGAGCCAAAATGAAGGAACCTCGGGACTACATGGAGTCCAAGGAATGAGACAAGAAGAGACAACCCAACAACAAGGAAACTTCAAGATGAAGGCATTGGGATTATCAACAGGAGCAAGTCAAGTTCGAGGATCTAATCCATAGAACACCACATATGGTCGATCTCATCTTGAACCAATAAATCCATACGGGTTGATCTTAAACCTCGACACTCTGGACTTCAAGAATAGAGAAACCTTGATCGATGAATGGACGAATGCCATGAAGATTGCAGGAGGAGCACAAGATCTGGATAAAGAAGGGTTCATAAGATTCCTAACTCTGAGGAAGGATCAGTAAAGTGCGCCTAGAAGCTCTCAGACGAGGTCAAAAAGGAGGCCATGGAAGGCGAAGATCTAGGCAATATTGTCGATCGCATGGCCAAGATATTCAAGATCCACTTCATCAGAATAGGTTATTTCGAAGGAATGGAAGAGAAAAAGAAGAAAAAGTATAGGAATGCCCTATACGGCTTGGAACTACTTGACATTTGTCATGTAGATGAATACATCAAACTCTTTACAGAGTATAGATGGAAGTCGAAGGTTAAGGAGGAAGAAGTAATCCACCTGTTCTTTGCCAAGATGCCAAGCCCATGGAGAGAAATGCTGATTAAAGAATATGAACCATGCGAGCTGGATTCGATAGCAAGGAGAATGTCCTTCCTCAAGGCCAAGATTGTGGAGTGGTGTCATCAAGCATCGCTACACAAAAACTACAAAAGACTAAGGGGAATTAATAAGACAGTCCCCTTATGCTGCGAAAGTAACGATCTTCCAACCATCATTGGAAGAAATCTGAGAAAGCAGAAAAGGATGAAGAAAAGTCATCCTTACACACAAAAAGCGGAGGATGGAGGTCCAGAAGACCAAGATCCATTTGGTATAAGCAGAAAGCCCGAAGCTATAATTCAGGGCAGAGATCTGGACCATCGAGATGGAGTTTAAGAAGCCAAGCATCGTCCTAAGGGTCAAACCAGAGGAGTACATGAAGAACTCCCACAAGAAAGATGTTTCGAAGAGCGGCCACACGAGTCAATGAAAGATTCAAGGATTGCAACTGCTACACGTGTGGAACAAGAGGGCATATCTCACCAGATTGCCCAGAAAACCAGAAGTGGGGAGTGCGACAGTTCAAAACAACTCTATAAATGGAAGAAGTTGTTTACTTCCAAGATTTGGTACAGGTATATCAGTTCAAAGATATACCCTCAGACGAGAGCATCTATGAAGAAGAATACTTCAGCCAAGACGAATCCTCCGAAGATGAGTCGGAGTGAAGAAGAAAACTTCAGGCAAAAGATGCAAGAACATATGTCTGGATTCTTTTCCCAGACATCCATTTCTCATAAAACCCTTATGAGAATTATGAAGGAGGATTCAAGACTCAATCTTTACGATGGATTCACTGTGGGAAAGTTGGAGAAATTTCTTCCAAGCTTCAAGAAGATAAAGCATAACATCATATATAAGGTGACCGAAGGGAAAATTATCATCCTAATGGAACTCACGAGTAATATGATGGAGATGCAGCTGGTTCCTGTTGAGGAAATCAAAAGGGAGCTTAGCAAACTCAAGGAAGGAATGTCTAAAACCATGTCCTGGATCCATATTAGAGCAATTCAGATCTTGATCAAAGCAACGTTCAAAGAATGTATCAATACACCAATCGATATTGCTATCTTTGACAAAAGAATAAAGAATACAAGAGATGCGTGTCTGGGAGGAATCTCAGGAAATTTATACGCAGGAAAGGTGGCATCCTACATATACCCAAGGATTGCCTGGCAGATAGAGACTTCAGTAGGGCACTCACCCTTCATCAAGATTTCAAGAACAAAGATTTAATGAAAGAATGGAATAGGCATTACTCTATCACTTATAGTATCTCATATGTTCTGTCCAATACCCATCATTCGGATCTATTCCAAATGAAGGACTATATTGAGATAATGGAGTTACCGTTGATTCATGATATGAATTTGCGGATCAAGGATAAGCCAGTCTGGAGCAGACAAGATAGCCTCAGATTCGAACAAAGAATCTTTCCAAGAAGATAGAATGATCAGTGAAATATGGGGAAAGAAACCAATTGTGGAGGTAATCCAAGAACCGAAAAAGTTCACAACTAAAGATGAACTAAAATGCCCAGAAGGATGGCAAGAAGTCGAAGTAATATTTGATATCACTAAAAAGGAAAACTCTATTCCTTGTGATGTCTTGTATTATCTTCAACAACCAACAATTGGGAGATATCAAGGACAACTCAAACTTGGTGATCTTGAGTTAATCATCGAGGGAGTTGCAGGAAGATTCCCAGAACAACTAGTGCTGGGATTGGAGTTTCTTGAGGATCACAAACCTTAGGAAAGACTACAAGATGGAATGGAGTTCACGGTCAAAGGGAAAAGATACAAGGTTTACTAGTAGAGGCTCGGGCTTATAAGCTCTGATCCACCCATGGCCACAAGCCCATTCTCGATATATATCACCATTGGGATGATATATAAGGATATCGTGCGGAGTATTTTGCAGCATACATTGATTCAAGAGCTGGAATCTACACAGCAAAAGAGTGAGTCTTTCCTAAAGACTCAGGTGAAGAATTGCCAACGGTACTAGGAAAGAATTTCTCACAAAGGGTGCTAATCCTTAACAGAGTAATCAAGCAAGCGAAAATTATGATTGGAGGAGTAGATCGCACCTGCACCCCGTGGTACAAGGTAAAAACTCCACCAATATATTTTCACGATACCAGAACGGATATTCTATTAGGAAATAACTTCCTACAGACATTCAAGCATTTTACCCAAGAAAACGCAACAAGAAGGCTTATTATCACAACCCTTTGAGAACATAAGATCATCGCACCAAGACTGCGTAATGCATTTCAAAAAAAATGCCAATCAGATTTCGCAGTAAGCGTGGTGATGAAGGAAAACTTAGCCATCCGAAGATAAATGATCGAAGGAGATATGACGAAGCAGTCCTTCAGATGAGAATCGAGACTAAAGGAGGATGAAAGATGGAGAAACTCAATGAGTTCTTTGCAGTGTGGAAAGCGTTCAAAAAATGGCCGCTATTTCTTCTCGTAAAGAAATTCATCCTTAAAGTTGATAACACAAGCGTCAAAGCCTTTTTGAAAAATAAAATTGAATCTAAACCGAAAAAGGCTAGACTTTTAAGATGGCATGCAGAGTGTCAATATTATGATTTTAATATTGTCATTATTAAATATGTTGATAATGTTTTGACAGATTTCCTGACGAGAGATGGAAGGAGTTGAAATAGACTCCATCCAAATTGCTTCAAGACACCTGACGGACAACCTTGAGTTGCTCCAACGGGAATTCGAGAATCTGGTGCTCAATGTTGGGCGTGCCAGAAAAATACAAGAAAGTAATTGGACCAAAGTGTCTAATTGCATACGAGACTATACCCGTAACAATGCGAGTCTATTCGAGATAATACGAGAGCCTCTACTTCGGGCTGTTGATAACAATCGTTACCAACAAAAGGAGTGCGTAGAGAACGGGCCTCTAAACCCGAAGCAGGGGATTCAAATACCTCTGGCACGAGTTCTGGATTGGATACTCCGAAAGGAAATCTGGTCCAAGAAAAATCAAAACTCAGAGTCATATCTTGAGCCTTCGAGTCAACCCAGCACCTCTGGGGTTAAGGAGGGAGAGATCAACCTTAGGCCCATGACAGGCACTGCTAAGGTTGGTATTAACTTAGCTGATTTCTCTTATTGGCAGGATTACCAGGCCAGCTGGGAGAAATTAAACACCAGACAGGGAATCCGACCGGAAAAATGCCAGGTGGATATATCTGGAGAATATCCCCGAGTGTGGATGCGAGAAGGATCAAATCCAAATGATGTGAAATAATGGTATAATTTTGGAGCACTAGCTTCAATATATACTGTTGCACCAGGCTTCCTAGAGCTTTCAAAACTACCAGAATGGTTGGGACAAACAGTTTTCAAAGCATGGGAAAACAATGCAACTCTATCCAGAACCGATGTATTGGAGCTCTACTTCACCAGTGCAGCTCCAGAACCAGTTGGGAAAGGCAACCATGAGGCCTTTCATTTCATCAAGCTAAGAAAACCCGATGTTTCAGCAGCAAACATAATCATTGAGTCTTCTGAAAAGGAACTAGTCTTGGATTTTATATTTTCTGAAGAACAAATATCCACGCGAAGAGCGAAGGGTTTGTATGCCTGTATTCAGGCAATGATTCAGGTGAAATATCCATTCAAGTTCGAACATAAGACCTCGTATGGATCTTTTCTATTGAACACTTTTACAGGAAAAAAGATAGGATTTGCTGAGAAGGCTTTTTATGAAAAAAAAGACCTTCTGTGGAGAAATAGGATACCGGTGAGTAAGCAAACCCATCGGAAGTATTGCAACATGGCCCACTTCGGGCAATGGGTGGATAAGATTTGCACCAGCTGTTCTACACATATAGAACCAGAGTTTGGAAAGGGAGTTGAGCTAAGCATCGAAAAAATCAGAATTGCAGAACCCCCTCCAACAAGAGAGACACGTGGAAAAAAGAGGGTAAAACCTTTTCAGAACACCAAAGAGCCGGGAGAGTCATCGGGTACCAAAGAGGACAAATGACTCTTCAAAAAAGTAAGATTCGGATTATCTTTCTGAAAGGGTAAAAACATGTGACCGACAGGAAGGATGGCCCACCAGAGGTATCCAATAAATGAAAAGGACCAGCCAACCACTAAAGCTGGAATCCAATGAAAAGTGATGCAAGCAGTGACGTCACAAAAAAGAATCCAATAAAGAAAAAGAGAACAGCCAGCTACTGAAAAATTGGCATCTAATGTGAAGTGACGCAAGCAGTGACGTCACAAAAGATTGGGAGGCTTTGAAATCCGGATTCCAAATCCGAAAGCCTCTATAAATAAGAGTTTTTGTGGAAGCAGAATGCATCAACCATTCCCCTCTATTTTCTCTTTCTAAATATTGTATTCCTTTCTTTTCTTTGTATGAGTGTTCTGAGTGCAGCTACAATAGGTAGCTAAAGGAATTATCTCCTCTTGTTCTGTGAGGATGAGGGTGTAATAAATTTCTCCATTCAATAAATAAATAATCTTGGGCTTCTGCTCGCATGTAGCCTTCCATTTTTTCTGCAACCTTAATCTTCATATTTTCCGGTAAAAACAGTAGCAGTATCCTGTACACCCGGTGTAAGAAACGAACCAAGGTTGTACTGAGGTCCGCTGAAGGAATAAGATTGAACCATCACACTACGGGGCGCGTGGTTGGCTGTGAGGAGCAGCTGTAAAACCTCTCCCGGATACCCAGTGGATTGACGGTCAAAAAAGGTACTATTACAGTTCTAAGTTGGTTAGCTATGAGATTAATGTTGTTTAATTAATGTATGGAAGCATGATGAGCCTGATATGGTCATAATGGACTATGTCTATTTTGAAAAATAGAAGGAAGATGAAAATCTGGCAATATAGATATGATATAAGTTGATTAAGGATAAAAATTTTCGAAAAAACTATATTTTAAAACTATTTTGGGACTAAAAGTGCAACTGCTAACAGTTTCCATCCATTTATAATGGAACGGGACTAAAAATGCAACCTTTGGGACCAGAAAAAAGGTTCGGGACCAAAAATACAACTGGGATACTCCAACGGAACCGAAAGTGCAATTATCCCTAAAACTATCCGACATAATTTCGTGTAACGCTCGGGTTCACTCGATCTGTCCATTGTTACTGAACCATTCGAATTAAATCACTGACAATGATGTGCCACCAACGTTATATATATAGCAAACACCAAAGTTATATATATAGCAACCTGAATTAATGCATGTGATGATACAATATAGGTTAGGTGTTTGTGCCCGTGTAACATAAATCCTTATTTGAGATATAAATATTATTACTTTCGTTATGAAATGTAATCACTTTTTATTTATAATATAAATAAATTGTTTATAAAATAGTTCACTGCACCATTATCACTTTTCATCGAGTCATTAATAATATTATCACTTTTTATCCATCACGCGTAAACCCTTATGTGAGACGGTCTCAACAAATCTTTACTTACAATAAAAGGGTTCACCACTAATATAATTATCCTTTTTTATTAAAAAAAACTAACAAACAAATTGTATACATTTTTTTCATAATTACATATGTTTTTATTCATAATTGTATACGATCTGAAAATGAGTACACCGTATCTTGGGGTGCACCCAGGTGCATAGTAGTATTAGTCATTCTTTTATATAAAATATTAATACTCATTGAATTATTTGTTAAAAACAAATAAATACCCTACCAATAAACTAAGGAGTACAATATATATACCATTCTAAATAATGTGCTTAATATATATGGAGTGGTTTTCAATAATATATTAAAATAGGTTTTTTAGAGATACATATCTTCAACGTGTACCACTCAATCCGTCGGTTACTATAGCACACGACTTAAATCATTGACAATAATATGCCACTGAACAATAATAGGTTTCCACCTCATTAACACATAAATCCGGTTCAAAACTTTATATATATAAGAATAATTCTCACTCTCTTTCTAAATTCTTATGATGTTTATATTTTTTTAAGATAGATACTTATATTTAGGTTAATTATACGGTACACCATGATCACCCTAAGATAGAGTGCACACACTTTCAAAAATGTATATAAATATAAATAAAAATATATACAATTATGAATAAAAATGTATACAATTTAATTGTTAGTTTTTTTAATAAAAAATTGAGTGTAAAAAATATACAATTATTAAAAAATATGTAAATACCATTGAATAAAAAGTTGTACAATATAGACGCTAGTTTTTTTAATGAAAAACTTAATATGAAGAATTATACAATTATTAAAAAATACCGTATACAAAATAAAAAAACATGTATACAAAATAAAATAAAAAGTTATATACATATGGGTGCACCCTTGCATTCGGGTACACCTAATATCAACTCTATATTTCAATTGTATTATAGTGTGTGGTTCGCCCCCAGGACATAGCTCAAGTGGTAGAGGGGAGGGTGGAAAGGTCTTCCAGCTGAGCTTGGTTGCTGCAGGGTGGGGGTTCGAATCCTGCCTTTGGCATGGGCCCCTAATGGTGGGGTACACCATTTTATAGTGTGTGGTTCCATAATTAAAAAAAAAACTCTATAATGAAACGGATAAAATAGCAAAATAAATACATTTATAGAATTCGAATGGAGTTGAATCTTAAAATAAAATAAAAATAATACAGATTCTGCATTATCGTCAAAGCCAGGTGGCAATTATCTATTTGACCCGAGGATTATAATGCATTATCGTAATAAGCAGCTATCCTTCCACATTCACAATTACACCACTCTGAAATATCTAATTAACCTGGTAGAACCAATGTCATCATGAAATGAATAGGTGGAACATGTGACACTCTTTTTAATTAATTTTTCTTTTTTCATTAATATTTTTTTAAAGGACTATTATACCCTAAACCCTATACTCTAAGAGTAAAATATACCCTAAAATACAAGAGCGAAATTACAATTATACCTTAAATCATAAACCTAAATCATAGGAGTGAAATATGCCCTAAACCACATGGGGAAAATTACAATTATATCCTAAACTCTAGGGGTGAAATATAGCATAAACCTAATGAGTGAAATTACAATTATACCATTAGAATTAAGAGTCTGACTGCAGTACACCTAGTGCACCGATAAACCTGGACAATCTTAATTGTTTGATCAATTTTTAATAATGTACGACGGTTGCACCACCTCATAAATATCAATAAACTTAATTTCATGCGATCCTTCTCTCTTATTTTCATATGTAAATTGCGTTGCATTATAATCAAGGCAAGTTCATTTAAGGGTTATGTGCAAAATTCTTTTTAGATCTTTTATTATTATAAAAGACATATATCAGTAATTAAAAAAATCATAATATGAATTAATTATATTAATTAAAAATTAAAATATATCGTATAATAATAATAATAAATAAACATCACATCTTTAATTTATTTATAATTTTTGTAATTATATATATATATATATATATATATATATATATATATATATATATAATTACAAAAATTATAAATAAATTAATATTTTATACTTATAAGTGATGTGATGTTTATTTATTATTATTATACGATATATTTATATACACCAAGGAATTGAATGACCAATACCGTTAGGGTGGGAGGAATCCTCATTCCATAAAATAAGGAATACACATTCTTAATGGAATCGTGATTCTCGTTAATAAAATATATCAATCGCGGGAATGAAAATAGAATTAGGAATAATGATTCCATTCCATCCACGTTCCATATACAAATAATGACCTTATCATTTATTTCATTAAAAAATGTATAATATTATATATTATAAAATTTATGCGGAAATTAACTATGGAAAATTGACCAGCTATGGTCTAGTTCAGTTAGTTTAGCTCCACTTGGTCAACTCAATCAACCTCAACTCAGGTATCCCAGCCTGGCTGGTTTAGCCTAGCTGGCCTAACTCGACTAGGTCAGCTCTTCTAGCTCAATTCAATCGACCTCAGCTCAGGTGATTCAGCTCGGCTTGACTAGCTAAGGTGGCTCACCTTGGTTGAATCATGTAAACTACACTGAATATCATCGTGCCACGTGTCCAGGTTTAGGTGGCAGCTAGCTGGTTTGGCATCATATGAGAGTGTTGACTCATGAAGGCTAGGGGTATATGATTATAGACCTAATGATTACACTCCCTAGGCTTTTTTGCCTATAAATAGCCCACACATTGTGTACATAGGATAAAATTGAAAATTTTGATAAGGAGTGGACATCATGCCAATTCTCTGACTTGATTTATGTGCAACTAGCTAGCTACGCTACTCCTCATCCTATCTAATTAACAACTTGACTAATCATTATGAATATCCTTTGTGTTTAATCAGTCTCGATTATCACCTAAGCTAAGGTTAAAAACTGATTATCAACATTTATGTATTCTGCATAGGTGGTCTACTCGTATGTAAATAAGATGGTATTTCAAGTCACATAATATGACGCATTAAAAAATTCACAAAATCAAAACATTTAAATGTATAATCAATTATACACTTCTAAAATGTGTGCATGTATTATAATGTAAGAGTCAATAGATTTTACGAAATAATCAAATAACTCATTATGAAATTCACGCAATTATCAAATGCTCAAATGAGACTTCACGATTTAATTAATATTAAACCTTTATATGCATGGAGTAAATAATGAACATCATATCCAATCTCAAAATCTAATTACACAATCATGACGTGGAATAATTTTAGTATTCAAATTCCTTAGTCATGATTGCAATAAGGCATTATCATTAATGAAATTATTCATTAAAATAAATTAGTATAATTCATAACATACTTCCAATTTTCTTAATTGGAATAATGCTCCATAAATAAAAGTCAAATGACTGGATCCATCATGACACCATCAACAATAAAATCACGATACCATTAATTAATAACACAATATTGAAATGAAATTCAATTAGTCAGAAGTATTGAGTGATTACTCCAAATCGTATGGGAATGTCACACAAGCTTTTCGCGTATATATATCATCAAACAAGAATTATATTACTGAATTCGAAAACTATATCCATAGAATGAATTCTTAATCTAAAAATATGAATACTGCTTTAGGTGTGTGAAATCAACCATATGTTCATGTATATCTTTATGAGCCATCAAACACATAATCTCATAATCTTGTATTAACATAACAAAACAAAAATTGGCTTGATCCGATCTAAAAAAATTATGACATATTCCACACATTCAACAGTAATTCATCAGATCTCAGAGAATCATAAGATAGGGTGACTCTGATACCACTGTAAATAAGACATTTAGATCCAAATACTTTAAGCCCTAACATGATTAATGAGATCATACAAATTATTGAAGAAGAGAATAACTGGATCGATTGATTTTCTTGTGATCTTCTTGTCAATCTCTTGTGATCTTCTTGTGCGGAATCCAAACTAAAGATCAGTAGGTATAAGGTCTTCCTCACCTAAGCTTCTTAATTTCCCTCAGGACCATCGTAATCTCTTCCGATGGGGAGAAGAGAAGACCGTGTTTGACTTAGATCATAACCTGGGAGCCTTTATATACTACTTGACTAGACCACCCATGATCACCTAGTCATGTAGTATTGAGTATCTAATCAATTGACCCATATCAAAATATTATAGTTCATGGACTTATCAACTTAATTGGATCACTTAATTAAGTACATAAAATAATTAAATAGCTAATATAATTTCATAATAATATATTGCTCATAATTAGATTATATAGGAAATCAAAATTTCCTAACAAGAGGGAGTATTCTTTTAATTCACATGAAAAAATAAATATAAATATTTTAACGAGATGGAGTTCTATATTCTACATCATCATCTGAAGCCAGCAAGTAGCTAAAAGAATAGTTTTGGGGCGATTTTAAAGAAATTAAGTTACATAGTTAAGTTACTTAAAATGATAGTGTAAATATGTATTATATAAATTTGGAATAATAAACGACAAATAAAAAATTAGAATAGTACTATATTTTGCGTGACACAAAAGTTTTCACTTTCTAAAAATATAAAAGAAGTTAAATAAAAAAAAAAACAGCCTCCTCATACACTTTATTAAATTAAAAAAAAGAAAAAGTCATCATTATGTAACACACATAACATATTATATCATTTATTTATTTTTAAAAAATTAATACCATATATAAAACTGGTTCGGTTCTCCTGTTATATTTTTTTGTTACATTTCCTGTTGCGCTCCGTTAGATAATTGACACGTATGATATAATAAAACATATACTCTAAAAGAAAAGTTTAAACCCTATGGGCAATGGTTGAGATTTTTTTCCACGTACACGTGTCACTTATCTAATGCGTGTAACAAGAGATGTAACACCAAGTGTAACAGAACATTCAAAGATCATATGAAACCCCAAAAGTTATACTTTTCTTAATATCTGTACTCAATGAAAGATTGAAAACTTTATTGGAACGGAATATTAAGTACTGTGCATGTAAACGATAAAAAATACTCCCTCCGTCCCAATAACATTTGTGCATTTTCATTTTGGGCGTCCCATAAAAAGGTTTACACTTTGATCCCTTTATAGTAAATCAGACACACAAAATATTTAAATATCTCAATGGGACCCACAACACTACACTAATACAACTACTTAATATACATTAAAATATTATATCTCTCACCTCAATACATATTAAAATATTATATTCCTTAATATTCGTGCAAAAATCAAATGTAAACGTTTTAGTGAGAATTAGGGAGTATAAATTCAGCATTATTATCCGAGCCAGTTGGCAAGTAGATAATAGACAGTTGGATTGTGCAATAATTATTAAATTGTGTCTATATAAAGAGCAACCCTCCCACCTTCACAATTACACCACTCTAAAATTAATTTCTATTCAAGTCTTGCAATCACATCTCACTAACAATGTTAGCATTCGGAGCATTTGGCGCAGTTTTACCTCCCGCGGTAATTTTATTTATTCAATTGCTTTTCTTATTTTCAGTTATATATATTTGAAGCATCTCTTGTGATCGTTTTATTTAAAGATCGAAAAAGTGATAAATTAGTTTTGTAATATGAAAAAAAGTGAATTGTTTTAATAAGTGATAGTAGATATTCAGGAAAAAATCATATTGTCTAATAATACATACAATCACACATTTACACCCAAAGAAAAAAAAATCACTTTAAATTATAATCTTTCAATACCCTTCGATTTCAAACTCATTAATTATTTTCAACTCACTTAATTTATTTTATAATTTAACCATAAAAATATATAAATATATATATAATTAATGAGTATTACCCAAGAATGGGTAGTCCGAGTATATTAATAAATGACTCTGGATAGGTATTAGTATCATAATAATAATAGATTATTTAAATAGAACGATTATAAGTACAGGTAGTTGATATTTAAATGAATATGCTACGGGTGCTCCTAAAAGTTATATATATGATCAAGAATTTTTTCAACTTTTCAGGTGTTGGTGAAACGCCGTGCTTAAAAACTTTTATAGGAGAGGATGAGGATGAAGATATATGGTTTCATATCTTTGCTTGAAGAATTTCATGAAAGGCTTGGTTGGGCTGAATTACAACATTAAATGATTCCACCTTTCACCTTGTCCTCTCCATCGTGTTTTTTTTTTTTTTTTTTTTTTTTTTTTTTTTTTTTTTTGATACCGAGGTTCCGGGCTTACGCCCGACTAGTCCTCGAGGAAACAGTCCCGGCCCCTCAGAACTGCCTCCAAGTAAATCGCGGTAACCACACAATGGATCACAGGTTTCTTGAATCGGTTTTATGTGTGTTGCTACGTGTTGTTCGTCTGTAATAAAGTATGAGGGTTTTACCACCTCATAAATATCAATAAACTAAATTTTATGTGTTAATCATTCTCTCTAATTATTTGCATAGACTGCGTTGCATTATAATCTTTTATTTATGGTAGGAATTAATTAAATTAATTGAATTTAATTGATTAGTAAGGGTTGATTATTAAATTAATCACCAATTAAATGAGTGTAGTGGGTGAGTGTAATTTGTCTCATCTAATGGAGAGGTTATGTGAGGCGTAATGGGAATTAATACAAAATTATTGTCCCATCTAGTAGGGATATCCTCAAAAATCGGATTACGAATTCTTTCATAAATGATGATTGGAGTAGGTTCGTTGAATATGGTCGCTATAACCCTCCATAATTGTTGATTAGAGGAAATCACGCAATCAAATCAAATCGTCATAATCGCTGATTAGAGGAAATCACGCAATCAATAATTAATACGTCACAATCACCATTATGGCTAAGTGGAATGGTGCACCTATAAATAGGGTCATTCACCATTCATTCAAACACACCACAATCAACAAGCATTTGCATCACAAAGCATTTTGCATCATTGTTAACGATCCAGTTCTCCATCTTCTTTCGTTCGTCGGAGTTCCAGCGATTGCGGTGCTGCCTCGCCGGAAAGGAAAAGCCGTTTTACCTTGACTTGGCTTCTACACGCTGTTCTCTTGAAGATTCTGTAAAAAGGTGTAAGAAGATCCTCTGCTTCTTCTCCTTTAATTTCATTTGTAATCTTGTTAGTACTATATTTAGTACATTCTCTCTTCTAAACCAACATTTATTTAGTTGGCATGCTTTAAAAATTGGGATTAAATCGTCGTAGTTTACAATAAATAAATAATTTTTTTTATAATTATTGGCGTATAATTTATTTATGAATTCATAATGGGATTGAGAATTTTATAAATAAAATTCATTGTATACGGACTTGAGATCATTTTGAATACTTTCAAGAATATAATTAAAATTTTAAAGAGCTTAAAATGTGAAATATTTCAAAACTTGAATAAATATGTAATAAATTTAAAGGAACATTACACACAATGATTGGTAAAGAAAAAATAGGGATAATCCAGAGATTTTTCTACACCTAGACGCGTAAATAAATACTAAAAAAAAAGTACCCTACCAATAAACTAAGGAGTACAATATATATACCATTCTATATAATATGCTTAATATATATGGAGTGGTTTTCAATAATATTAAAATATTTTTTTTTGAGATACATCTCTTCAACGTGTACCACTCAATCCGTCGGTTACTATAGCACACGAATTAAATCATTGAAAATAATATGCCACTGAACAATAATAGGGTTCCACCACATTAACACATAAATTGGGTTCAAAACTTTATTTATATAAGAATAATAATTCTCACACTCTTTCTAAAATCTTATGATGTTTATATTTTTTTAAGATAGATACTTATATTTTAGGCTAATTATACGGTACATCAGGATGCACCCTAAGATAGAGTGCACACACTTTCAAAAACGTATACAAATATAAATAAAAATATATATAATTATTAACAAAAATGTATACAATTTAATTGTTAGTTTTTTTAATAAAAAATTAAGTATAAAAAATATACAATTATTAAAAAACATGTATATACCATTGAATAAAAAGTTATACAATATAGATGCTAGTTTTTTTAATTAAAAACTTAGTATGAAAAAGTATACAATTATTAAGAAATACATATACAAAATAGAATAACATAATAACATGTATACAAAATAAAATAAAAGGTTATATACATATGGGTGCACCCTTGCATTCGGGTATACCTAATATTAACTCTATATTTCAATTGTATTAATAGTGTGTGGTGGAGCCCCCAGGGCATAGCTCAAGTGGTAGAGGGGATGGTGGAAAGGTCTTCCAGCTGAGCTTGGTTGCTGCAGGGTGGGGGTTCAAATCCTGCATTTGGCATAGATTTGGCCCCTTGCAAGCACAAGTTTAACAGTGAGCCCTCCCTATAAGCCACTTGAGGCACATCCTGCGATTTACCTCCTCCACCAATCCCCAGGGCAGGGGCGGTGGGGGCCCCTAATGGTGGGGTACACCATTTTAATAGTGTGTGGTGGTTCTAATGGTGGGGTACACCATTTTAATAGTGTGTGGTTCCATAATTAAAAAAAAATCTATAATGAAACGGATAAAATAGCAAAATAAATACATTTATAGAATTCGAATGGAGTTGAATCTTAAAATAAAATAAAAATAATACAGATTCTGCATTATCATCAAAGCCAGGTGGCAACTATCTATTTGACCCGAGGATTATAATCTAATTAGGCTATTATTGAAAAGAAAAGAGTACAAAGGTAGAACATAAAAAAGATATTTGTGCAATGAAAAAATCAATAGCGTAGCCAAACAGGTGGCTTTAAAAGAACCGAACAGGTAGCCCTATTAATAAAATTAACCAATTTCATTTTTTCTTCTTTTTAACTCCGTGACCGCAATAAGTTGCATCTAATCAATCGATTCTATCCCTCTCACTTGAAGACCCGAGGATTATAATGCATTATCCTAATAAGCAGCTATCCTTCCACATTCACAATTACACCACTCTGAAATTTCTAATTAACTTGGTAGAACCAATCTCATCATGAAATGAATTGGTGGAACATGTGACACTCTTTTTTAATTAATTTTTCTTTCTTTCATTAATATCTTTTTTTTTTAATTTACTAACTTAAATGACTATCATACCCTAAATCTTACACTCTAAGAGTAAAATCTACCCTAAATTATAAGAGCGAAATTACAATTATACCTTAAATCATAAACCCTAAACCGTATGAGTGAAATATGCCCTAAACCACATGGGTGAAATTACAATTATATCCTAAACCCTAAACTCTAGGGGTGAAATATAGCATAAACCACATGAGTGAAATTACAATTATACCATTAGAATTAAGAGTCTGATTGCAGTGCACCTAGTGCACCGATACACCTGGACAATCTTAATTGTTAGATCAACTTTTAATAATGTACGACGGTTGCACCACCTCATAAGTATCAATAAACTTAATTTCATGCGTTCCTTCTCCTCTCTTATTTTCATATGTAAACTGCGTTGCATTATAATCAAGGCAGGTTCATTTAAGGGTTTCTGTGCAAAATTCTTTTTAGATCTTTTATTATTATAAAAGACATATATCAGTAATAAAAAAATCATAATATGAATTAATTATATTAATTAAAAATTAAAATATATCGTATAATAATAATAATAAATAAACATCACATCACTTATAAGTATAAAATATTAATTTATTTATAATTTTTGTAATATATATATATATATATATATATATATATATATATATATATATATATATATATATATATATACCAAGGAATTGAATGACCAATACCGTTGGGGTGGGAGGAATCTCAATTCCATAAAATAAGGAATACACATTCCTAATGGAATCGTGATTCTCGTTAATAAAATATATCAATCGCGGAAATGAAAATAGGATTAGGAATAATGATTCCATTCCATCCACGTTCCATCATACAAATAATGGCCTTATCATTTATTTCATTAAAAAATGTATAATATTATATATTATAAAATTTATGCGGAAATTAACTATGGAAAATTGATCAAGATAATAGATTTTATATCAATCGCGGAAATGAAAATAGGATTAGGAATAATGATTCCATTCCATCCACGTTCCATCATACAAATAATGGCCTTATCATTTATTTCATTAAAAAATGCATAATATTATATATTATAAAATTTATGCGGAAATTAACTATGGAAAATTGATCAAGATAATAGTTTTTGGCATTGTTTTTATAACCAGACCAGAGATCGAATCGGTAGCTCTAACGGTTCACGGTCGGATCTGTCCAACCGGCGATTCAACTGTAAAAAAAAATTACATATTTTTAATTATATTTAAAAATAACTATTAAAATAATTTAAAACATGCATTCTTTTTTCATTTCAGCCCAGGCCACTCACTACTAGTATTTCTTTGTTTTAAATAGCCCACTTATTATTATTAAAGCAAGCCCACTTAAGCCCACTGCCACCTAATGGCTAATATATTCTTAGGGTTTGGCTCATTGCGTCGTTATTTGTAGTAATTCATCAGAATCCTCAGCGCCGCTGTGCTCTATTCCAGTCTTCTTCTATCTCTCTCTCAATTGACAATTCATCAACCCCATCTCTTCTTCTTAGCGTAACCCCATCTCTTAGCGTGACTACCCCATCTCTTCTTCTTTTCACATTAAGCATCAATTTTCTCAGTGAAGAATACACGTCAATTTGCAGCAGAAATTTCATGGTAGATACAGTGTAAATTCACTTCAACCAAAGGATTTTTCAATTTTTTTCTTTATTTTATTGGATCTGGTATATAGTATGTGTAATTTTAAGTAATATCTTTTGAGGTTGTATTGAAATTTCAATCAATGAACATCATAGAAATGTAGATGTTTGGAAATCATTCGAATTTGAAACAAAATTGGCGGTTCTCCGGTTCATCTGGTTCTGTCGGTTTTTCGGTTCTGTTCTGTTTTTACCGGTTTATCCAGTTTAACCATAAAAACGGTTATATAGGTTGTTTCGGACCGGCTCCAGCTCGCCAGTTCCCGGTTCAATAGGTTCAACCGGCCAGTCCGTTCCGACTGATTTTGAAAACACTGGTGTTTGCTGATGAAGTTTCCTTAAAACGTTATTCTCAATTAAAAATCAGGACAATGCTCAAAATTTAACATTATTTTAATTTGTTGAGTCTTTTGCAGATGCTCTAAGGATGAGGCAAAAGTTAATAGTAGGAGTTTGTAGATGTGTATAAGAGAGATTCGAAAAAGATTTATTAAACCTAAATATGAAATAATAAAGGCAAATCAAACATAGAACATTACTACTTCCATTTAAAAAAAAATCACTTTTGCTATTTTGTCCCGTCCCATAAAAGTTTAAGAAAGTTTTCACCTTCTTAAACAACTTAAAAAAAAAAAGAAAAAAAAGAGTCAAAACATCAACCCTCTCTCATACACTTTTTTAAAAAAAATAAACTACACTTATCTAACACAACCCATATATTTTATCATTCATTTAGTATAAAAAAATTACAACTATAAAACCCTAAAAGTTACTCCCTCCGTCCCTAGTTAACGTTTACGTTTGATTTTATATGTAGATTAAGAGATAATATTTTATTGTATAATAAGATGAGAGAAATAATATTTAATGTGAAGTGAGTAGTTGTATTAGTGTTATGTGTGGATTTAATATTTTACTATTGGCTATAATTTTATGGTAAATACTTGTATGAGAACATCTCAAAACACGAGTTTTGTGAGATAAACATAAAATATAACATTTTAATAAAAGTAGTACTCAGTTAATAAAAACTGATGGTGGTGCATCTAACAATTTCATGAACAATTCGATGTATAAATAAAAAAATGATAACAAATTTAATGAACAATAATAACAATTTCAATGAAAAGTTATAATTCTATTGAGTTTATTGATAATTTGGTTGATTTCTGTCTATATAAAGCCTACCCTCCCATATTCAAAATTACACACTACACTCAAAAATTAATTTGTATTAAAGTCTTTCTATCACCACCTCACTCAAAATGTTTGCATTCGAATGGAGCACATGGAGAGGGGATATCTCCCACCCTGTGGTAATTTTATTTATTCATTTGCTTTTCTTGTTTTCTGTTATATAAGCATCTTCATTTCATACATCCCATTACAATTTCCTTTTTCGTCAATCTCATTTTATATACATGTTCAAGGAAATGCTGCAACATTATAATCTCTCAATATATTTTAATTTTAATAGTATAAGAAAATCTCATTAGAATTTAGGATAGGTACGTGTATATATCCTGGTACTGTTTATATTTAAATTATGCAAACCATTTATGTAATTTTTATATTATAAGATATATTATATAGTTAATAAATAATTATAAGTTTAAATTAATTATATTTATTATAAAACATCCTTCACATGCCACAAAGCAAGTGTTCATATCTTAATACATCTTTGCAGCAGTTTTTATTTGCTGACTTGGAGTAGCTCTCTATCCTTCTTGGTGATGTGGCAAGAGGATTTGCTGACTTGGAGTAGCTCTCTATCCTTCTTGGTGATGTGGCAAGAGGAGAGTGCTTGGAGCACTTTCTATAATATACTATTTTTTATTTCCTCCTTTTCTGTATTAAAAGTGTAAGTTTTTTAGATTTGATTTCCTCTCTTTCTTATGTTATTTTACATTTATTTCTGTTTTTTTCTTCCAATCTTAATATATCTATACAGCAGTTTCTATTTGCTGACTTGGAGTAGCTCTCTATTCTTCTTGGTGACGTGGCAAGAGGAGAGTGCTTGGAGCACTTTCTATAATATACTATTTTTTATTTCCTCCTTTTCTGTATTAAAAGTGTTTTTGTAACGTTCCTATTTCATAAGTTTTTTAGATTTGATTTCCTCTCTTCCTTATGTTATTTTACATTTATTTCTATTTTTTTCTTCCAACTTTTATAATTAAACTTTCCTTATTTTTTTCTATTTATTAATTATTGAATTTAAATACTAATCAATAATTGAGCTATTTTTCATAGAATATTGAGGAAAATATGATCTCCTTTAATAGTCTCAATTAATTAATATTTATTGTCATGTGTCTATATAAACACACAATCTAACACATATTTGTATTACATTCAAAATATTTGTACCTTTTTGTTTATGTTATAAGTTGATTTCAGTAGTTTTTCATACATATGTTCTTTCTTCTTCTCCTCTCTCTCTCTATATAGTCATATGAGGATTTATGTATTATGTACATTTTTAGTATTTTATATATGTTCATATAATTTAAATGGTTCAAACCCATGCTATTAAAAATTTTCTTGGTTCCTCTCATCTAATCATATTTTATTTAATCTCGCTCACACATCACAATAAATATTTTTTATAAATTATTTTTAAGTTTCACTCTCATATTTACCTTTGAGTATTTTCTCCTTTTCTCATATTATTACTCGCATATATATAATTGTTTTAATACAGATTGTGGAGTTTTGAATTTGCATTGAAGTCATTCCGATGAAGATCTCACAACATGTGGAACGTGGATCGTGGGAATAAAGATTGGAAATAATCGTAATTTATTTGCAATGATATTTCTACCAGATACGTTTACCAGCTTGATATTGAATCCTATATTTAGGATTATAATACAAAGGCAAAAACTCCTGTGCACCCAGGCGCACGGACCACATTTCGTGCGCCTTTAGAATTTTGTGTTAAATTGTATACCCTTTAGTATACAGATGTGTACCCTTTATTTTCTAAAGAAAATTATTGTGTGTATCGGGGTGCATGGACAACACTCCGTGCGCCTTTAGTATTTTGTGTTAAATTGTATACCCTTTAGTATAAAAATGTGTACCCTTTATTTTCTAAAGAAAAAAAAATATTAATGAAAAGTGTATATCCTTTAGAACAAAATGGTGTACCTTTTATTAATTAAAGTGTATACCATTTAGACCAAAACAATGTACCCTTACCCATAATACTAAATTTTTAAAGGCGCACGGAATGTGTTCCCATGCGCCCTGTCGCACGCAAGCCTCACTCTAATACAAAATGTAATTTAATTTATATAAGTGACAAGTTTTGAATTTGTATAATACTTTATCATAAATTTACAGGATTACTCTATGTTATTTGTTTTTATTTTATAATTTCTTTTTACTATAATACTTCCTATGATTTTTTTAAATTATTATTAATACAAAAAATTATATATTTATAATTATATTAAATTATTTCAAATTTTTAATATGATATAATCATTCTTATAAAAGCAACCATGATATATAAGAACCTTTTTAATGTAATGATTTACTTATTTATTTATTATTATTATTATAATAGTTTAATTGTATGTTCTTATTTTTATAATAATATTCCTTACATGTGCATACTTTTATACAAATTAAATGTGTTGTGAAAAAATATTTATAAACAATGTTAATTTATTAGATATTATTAGGAGCATAATTTAATTAAAAGCACATTTAAGCAATATTTGTTGGATTAAATAATAATAATAATAATAATAATAATAATAATAATAATAATAATAATAATTTCTCCCATAATTAATTAGCAAAATTTGAAATCATGGATCCATTAACGTATTCATGATTAATTAATAGTACAATTTTAATCATTTAATTTAATGATTAGATTTTGACCGTTTCATATTCTTTATACTAAATTTATATTATAATTTATCATCTCAAATTTTCTATTTACAACTTTAGATATTATGATTATTTTATATTTATATAGATTTTTATCCCTTCAAAATAATAAAGTTTTATATCAAAATATTAAAATTTTAAGTACATAATAAATTGGATTTAAACTTACTAATTAATAAATTTAAAATTTTAATATTAATTTATATTTTTTAAATAATTTAAAGAAGTGTAGAAAGCTCAATGATTAATTAAAATATAATTTTAATGATGTAATAAGTTTTGAAAGATTATTGGCCCGGTAAATTTAATATTATAGTTTTTAAAATATTTTGAATTTAGATGACTTTTTTTAATATAAAATGCGTTCATATTATTTATGAATTAGATTACAAAATATAAATTATCATTTTATTATTATTATTATTATTATTATTATTATTATTTGTTTTACACATGATATTATTGCTTTAAGGAGTGCTTTCAAATTAAATTTCTTTTTCATTGTGATGGCATTATGGAACACGAAATAAGTTACATTAATTAAATATTTGATTCGAAATTTAATTATTATTTATTTTATTATTAATTTTTTTAAGTTTTTTTTGTTATTTATTTAATTTTTAATGGATAAGCAACTCATTGAAAGGATCATCACTCAAATTAAAGAATACTTTATTAACACATCAAAGAACAATCATGAGCGGCTTTATACCTATATCAATAATTTTTAATATATTTAAATAAAAAAATTATTATGACCATTTTGTTTTATTTTTAAGATAAATCAATACCAATTCAAATTAATTAAATTAATATTTTTTTTCTTTATACTCGCTCCATTTAAATAAAAATATCATTATGACAATTTCTTTATAAATGTGTCAATTAATCTATTTAGGTGGAATAATTATTTTTGCAAAATTAATATTGTTGATTATTTTATTTAGTGGGTGATTAATTTCTTTTATTGTACAATATTTTAATTGATTAGTTTCTGTATATTTTATTTAGTATATCTTTCTAAAGTCAAATAATCGAATAAAAATTTAGTATATAAATAAAATATAACATTGCTATACTAATTATTTTAATAATTATAAATTTTTATGATATTTCCTTATTTAATATTCTGTTATATTCTTTGCAAAGTCAACTTATCTAATAGGTAATAATAATTTTATTAATATATTTTTTAATTTAATATTTATATAATCAATTAATGTTAATATAAATCATCATAATTAATATATCAATAACCATATTTAACTTTTGTAAATCGCATTAAATATTTTCCTCATTTAATTAATTTTAATTCTATGATAATTTAGGAGCAATCCATTAGGATTGATTTTGAAGAATTAAACTTTTCTAGAATCAAGAATTAATGTTTATTTCAATACCATTACCAACTCTGTTTTCCATATCAAGTAGACATGCGCCACCACAAGAATAAGAATTCAGAATCTAAATTGTCTCATACAAAATTAATTTATTCAAAATTATCTCAAAAAATTTAATTTTACATACAAATAAAACCATAACTTTTAACTTTTAATATTTTTTTAAATTAAAAATTTAACATCAATTTAAGACACACAATCATGAATTGTACATTGTGGGGAGAATATGCAAGACAATTGATGCAATACAAGAGGAACAATCCAAACTAAACACTTATTATTGTTCTTGAGTATGCCAAATCAACAATAAATATAGAGGTATATTTTTTTTTAAACCCATTTTATTTATGTATAATTCTGTATGTATTTAGATGTCATTAGATGTTTATTCTAATATATTTAGCCATTAATCATATATTATTTGTCCTCTAATTTCTTAGATATGTTTTAACAATAATAATAATTATTATTATTATATAAAAATTTAAATCATACTTTTTTTTAAATATGATATAGGAAAAAACATATCAAATTCTTGGAATGCAACAAGGATAACAATTAATGAAGATATAAAAGAAGTTCATGATTTCCGAAAGAGGTACGCGCTCAATCTATACATTACATTTAGTGATTTTTTCTTTTAAAATATATATATATATACCTATAAATTTTAATATTTATGCATTTGGTAATGTAGCATGGGTTTAATAGGTCATGATAGATTGTCTGGACAGTCTCATATAAATCATATTGGTAGAAGCTTCTTCTTTGAAGAATTTACACCAGATGTAGAAGTGATCTATCTTGCAGAAATTCAAGACATCAAGGATATAAATATTCCATTATAACTTTTTTGTTTTAAAATATTTTTTTTACAAAGATTAAAATGCATTAAAATTATTGTATAACTTATGTTAATTTATATTTTCATCATGGATTTTTAGGAAAGCTATTGCATTGTTGTTGCAAATGCTCAAAGGATCCAAATTCAATTTGGATGGTACTATAATGGATGTAACAAATGCACCAAGAAAGTTATTGATAAATCTGGAGTCCCTTATTATGAGAAGTGTAGGCAGGACATACCAGTGCCTGTGCCACAGTAAGTTTATTTTTTTCTTTGAAAGTTTTAACATATTATTTTTTAATTTACTATTTTCTTTTGAAAATGACAAATAAAATTTTATTAAGTTATTTTGCATTTCAACATATATAAAATTTATCTCAAGGTTACCAATGAAACTGGGAGCACTTCCTTTATAGTATTTGATAGAGAAATTAGGCCAATCATTGAAAAAACAGCAGCCGAACTCATTGAAAATCTTGAGAAGGTATTTTATAATTTTCATATACTGACATCTATAAAGAATAGAATTGCATTAATCAAATTTCACATATTACAAATTTTCACATGACTGAAAGATATGACATAAATTAGAATTTAGTTTACAAAATACAACATACTTGTTATACATATCCTATGTTTTATTATAATTCTTTTTTGTTCCGGTAAATTTAATATTATAGTTTTTAAAATATTTTGAATTTAGATGACTTTTTTTAATATAAAATGCTTTAATATTATTATTAAATTAGATTACAAAATATAAATTATCATTTTATTATTATTATTAATTTTTGTTTTACACATGATATTGTTGCTTTAAGGAGTGCTTTCAAATTAAATTTCTTTTTTATTGTGATGGCATTATGGAATACGAAATAAGTTACATTAATTAAATATTTGATTCGAAATTTAATTATTATTTATTTTATTATTAATTTTTTTAATATTAATTTTTTGTTATTTATTTAATTTTTAATGGATAAGCAACTCATTGAAAGGATCATCACTCAAATTAAAGAATACTTTATTAACACATCAAAGAACAATAATGTGCGGCTTTATACCTATATCAATAATTTTTAATATATTTAAATAAAAAAATCATTATGACCATTTTTTTTATTTTTATGATAAATCTATACCAATTCAAATTAATTAAATTAATATTTTTCTTTATACTCCCTCCATTTAAATAAAAATTTCATTATGACAATTTCTTTATAAATGTGTCAATTACTCTATTTAGGTGGAATAATTGTTTTTGCAAAATTAATATTGTTGATTATTTTATTTAGTGGGTGATTAATTTCTTTTATTGTAAAATATTTTAATTGATTAGTTTCTATATATTTTATTTAGTATATCTTTCTAAAGTCAAATAATCGAATAAAAATTTAGTATATAAATAAAATATAACATTTCTATACTAATTATTTTAATAATTATAAATTTTATGATATTTCCTTATTTAATATTTTGTTATATTCTTTGCAAAGTCAACTTATCTAATAGGTAATAATAATTTTATTATTATATTTTTTAATTTAATATTTTTAATTTAATTTTTATATAATCAATTAATGTTAATATAAATCATCATAATTAATATATCAATAACCATATTTAACTTTTGTAAATCACATTAAATATTTTCCTCATCTATCTATACATATATAAAAGCAAACCTGAATTTCTACTTTTGTTTTTAATTTTTTTTCAATTTTACTCGATTTAGAAATAATTCAATTTTAATATTGATCGTCCAATATTTTTTATTTCAATCATAAAATCTAATTATATTAATAATGAATTTTATTATTTAAATTTTACTTTTTTATTTAAAAATATAAATTTAGTAAATATGAGAGATATTTTTGATTAATATATGCTCAATTTCCATTAATATATCAATCAATATTCATTTAATAATTATAATTATAATTTGATTTAATATACAAGACATATGATTCTCCTTAAAATAATTTTATATAAATCTCTTCATTACACTACAAGAAATATGGCTTATAATGACGGGAAATCCTGTCATTAAAGATCAAAATACTATCATTAAAACTCTTTAATGACAGGAATTTTCCTGTCATGAGCGCATCATTATTGGCTCTCTAGATAAAAGTCATTAATGACAGGAATACTTCCTGTCATTATTGACGTTTTACCATTAATGATGGGATTTTTCTCTCATTAGATTAGATATATCTTTCAAATAATATTATTCCCATCATTAAATCACAATTTTCCTGTCATTAATAGTTACAATATCCCGTCGTTAAATCACAATTTCTCATCATTAAATCACAATTTTCTGTCATTAATAGTTACTATATTAATATGATATATTTATTAAAATGGCTAAATTATATTAAGAATTAAAATTGAATACATAGCAAGCACAAAAGTGCAAGATCAAAACTAGTTACCAAGTGTAACTAGATCAAAATATTGTTCATGCCTAGCAACTAACCTCTAATACTAGTAGGCTGCTTAGTTACAATCTACAATAACAAAAAGAACGGTTGCTTCAAAAGTTGAGGTAGAAACCCATAAGCTTCAGCTCCAAAACATTATCCCAACAATAAGACTAATAAAGCATCTTCAAAAACCAGCAGGATCAAGCAACAAAAACAAGCAGTAGTATCCAGGCGAAAGCAAGCTACCTGCTACATAAACCCAAAGCCAAAACAAAGTAGCCTGAATCAATTCTATCAGTAAGAAAAATATATCAGCCTGGCAACAGAAAAATGCACCATTCAAGCAACCTAGGAAACTAAGAAAAAACAGAAACCTAACAGCTAGAGAATAGCAGCAAGCATATACTGCTGCAAGATTGTATAACCAGCATAAATTAGCAACAGATATACTCAGGAAGAAACACAATCCAGCAAACTGAAACTACATTTCCTTTATATACAACTAGGCTACTATTATTATAGCATGGACACTAGAAAATCCAGCAGGTTCTAACACATAGTAAACTAGAGAAAGTGTATGTAGGACAAAATAAAAGCAGCGGAAATCCAGCAGCCTTAGGAGGATGCACAACAAAATTCTAGCAACAAGAAAACACTAGAAAAAAAAACAGCAAAAAAAACCAGTAGGAAGCAAGCTATTTACTAAAAACTCCAACTCTACATTATGCAAAATTCCAACAACTTTTCATAATGGAAGAACAGCAAAAAACAACATAAAAACACAGCTGAAAAACCAACAGAAATTCCAGCAACCTGTAAGTTAAATTCTAGAAAATTCATCAACTTTGCAGACCAAGATAAAATAGACCAACTTTAACATTAATAGGTGATACTTAATCTAGCCACAACTGGAGCATCAAAATGTGAACAAAATTTTACCATGTATCATAAAGTCGAGAAAGTTAATATCTTCGCAAAATTCTGCCCTATAGTCTTACAAGTGTAAACAATTTTACTGCATGATTCGTAATTTTATTGTACATATTACATAATGAGAGTATATATAATTAAACATGTCATAAATTGGTCTAAAAGTGAAAAATGCATACTAAAATGCTATCCCAACATTCAAATCACATTAATAAGCTTTTATGAATTTCAAGTGTTAGCTGCTAATTTTTCTAAGTGTGTAAAAAAATAATGAACCTCTACTATCCATATGTGTTTCAAATTTCTAATATGTTCAGGATTGACTATGACTAAGCTCCCTTGCCACTCTTAAGTATAATAAATCAACTATTCAAATAATGTGAAATTTGAAGAAACTTACAGGAGATGTGCAGATGGACTGAAGGGTAACAGGAAAATAAAGCGCTCATGGAAGACTTGATCATGCAACATAAATAGAAAACCCATTATGTTAAATCTTAAGTACAACATAATATTCCCAAGTAAGAGAAACAGAAGTGGAGTTATGAATTGCAGACATCATAAAAAGGAAAACCAGTTAGAATAAGCCGAACCAAGGAGGATAGAGAATTGTATGTTCTCACATGTGTCGCGTCTTAAATCAGCAACTTGATGGATAATTGGTCATTTTCAACTGATTGCCCCTTTATATAGCATAGATATACACAAGCTTAAAATAGACTACAAAATAACATTAAAAAAAAAAAGTGAAGACTTTTGGAAAAAAATAGAAATAATTACAAGGTGTATAGAGAAATACCAGCAATATAAAAGTTCTTACTTTCTAGACCATACCCTTTTCAAGCTACATTGAGCATATGCAGACATATTTCTCTATGATATAAAAGTCGTAAGAGCTTGTTTTTTTACTAAGATTGCATACAAAGAGAATTTGAATCTATTTAAACTAGCGTTAACAGGTGATTTAGCACGAATTATAAACAAGAACCCCGTTATGTTTATCTCTCCAAATTTAATAGTGATTAGTGTAAAAGTGGTCAAGTTCTTTCAGATAGTTGTTCTAAATTAATTCATAAATGAGGATTGTGATTTGGCATACAAGTGTCTAAGCAACACCACATTTGTGCACCCCAAGCAACAACCAACATATTACTGGGCAAATATCCAACTAGAAATGACAGCAATGCTGGTGAAAAAAAAAGAGTATCTACGGCATCCTTTAGCGGACTTAAAACATTACTGACTCAATAAAACTTAACAAAATGCAATTAATCATTCAAGTGATAAACCTATAACTTTGTCATGCTTTAAGGTCTCAAATTCATTCTAAGAAACAAAATAGAGCATCCTCTCAATCAGCATAAATGCTATAATGCTTGGAAGCATGAACTTACATCAAAACAAAACAACTAAATTATTTTTTCTCATCGCATCATGGCCTCAACTCATCTTTGCTGACCAAATTCACCTAAAAATCGATTACAAGCAGAACTTAGATTGTAAATATGAATCTCAGAATCTCAAATCAGTAATCATTCGACAGGAATAAAAAATCATAACAAATACAAGTAGAAAAACCAAACTCTCTCAGGAAAGAAGGATGTTGATGATGAAGACTAGCACTGACTAAAAATTCAAAATAATGCAAACGCTAATTATAAATAAAAAAATAAATAATTAATTCACCCAGAAAAGAACTTAGCAATTACCTTTATGCTGTTGAAAAAGATCTTAGATTAGGATTTTCACTTTGCCGGCTATTGATTGTTTATTTACATTCAATTTTTATAAGTTCTGAAAAGATACAAATACATGGGTTAATAAAACAATGAAAAATTTTATAAGTAGAATAGAGAACCAGGGAGGTTAAGAGTTAATCTCTATAAATAATGAAAAGTAAATGATACCTAAAACCCCTAAGGAAATGGCCTGAATTGCTGAAGTACTCTTACAGCACTTGAAAGAGCTATCTATAACTTGTTTAAGCTTTCTTCTAGCTGCATTTTGGGTAAGAATGGTTTCATAGAAAAAAAATTAGCAATATACCTGCAACTTACAAACTCAAAAGAAAGATTAGTAGCATTCCTATAGGCTATAAGCATTACTTTTTTCATATTCAATGATGTTATATATGTATGTCATCTCCATTACAATATTTTTATCATCATCTTCATGACCATATCCTAATATATTATACACAGGAAAATTCTATACATTAGCAATTTTTACTTAGAAGCGTCATTCAATTAATATCCCCTTTGGGGTAATTGACATAGCAAATGTTGTTTCTATTCAATCTCACTAAATAAGAAACTCACAACACAAATTTGATTCATCAAAATTGGCATCTATTTTATAAGTTCATGATATAAGGAGAAAACGCCTTTCCTTATACTGTAAATACAATTTAAATGTAGTAAATCGTCTAAATACAACTAGCAGAAGAGTCACAAACCCTCAATGTCTTCTAAAATAGTTTTTACGATTATAACTTCATCTAACAGGTCAGAAAGATAGTGTCATATCAATACAACCAACTACTTCACCATAGTTTTAAACAATATTTTTTAGAATTTTCTTGCAAATGCTTCCCAATCCCACAAATTAAATTACATTAAGACCTTATTCTTGATTTTATCAGATGCCAATATGCTTATCAATGTTTGTTTGCAAAAATTTCAACCTAGAACATAGGATACCTATATGAAACAGCCAATTAAGGCTAATTGAAACACAACCGGAGAATTCATTTAACTTATACTTACCTATATCAATTTAGAAATTATCAAAAAAAAAGGACTTTAACTTTCAAAAGTGAAAATGAAGGAGGGATGGCGACGGCTGGGTGCACAACAGCCAGAAGAAGATATGTTGGCAGACATGAATTGAAGAGAATCCACCAGTTTTCTCCAGCGTATGAGCAAGAAGCTACCAAAACGGTGGAGGAGTCGGCGCGGCCGACAGGACAAGGAAGAGCCCTAGGCGGCGCTGGATTTTCCCTAGCGCTGATGGCTTCATCCAGCCATACCCGTGAGATTTCTGACCCATCCAGGTTTCATCGGGCTTCCATCGCACCTATTTCTGATTTGATTCCAGACGGCGCCCGTTGCGAATTTCCGCCGCCCTCTCAGCAAGATGAGGTTCGTGGAGCTTCTAGTGCTTCGACCTCCGCTCCGCCGCGGCCTATTTTGGATTCCCCCAAATCGGCGCCCCACATCAAAACCCTACTTCGGCGCCGCCGTCCTTTAAGCACGCAGTTTGCTCTGCGGCCCGTGGTGGCTCTTCCCCTCTCCTCGGTGAATCCTCAAATCTGTCCAGAACTATCAAAGAGGTGATTCAGGATGCTTCTGACGCGACTAAGGTCTTCCCTTTCGTCAGCTCCAGGGAATCAATTTCTATCGATTTGTTAACGACTTCGGCGATTTGGAATTTACAAGAATTTCTACGAGAGTTTATTAAAGAGGAGGGTTCATTGAGTATGTTTAATTTGAAGTTAAAAAAAATTCTACCACAAATGAAAATATAAAAAACAATTCACCCCAATAATGAGAGGAAGTGAAATTTCACGCAAACAATAAGAGGAAAAAAATTCTCTCATTATTATGGCCCCTTTTTTTATATTTTTCTTTTCTTTAATATAAATAATTACTTTTTAATGATAGGATTGTGATCCTGTCATTAAAATTTCATCATTATTTGCCTAGTTTTCTTGTAGTGTTACCTAATTAAATTCATATTCTCTCTTTTTTTCCTTCTAATGCTTCTCTTTTTCTTCTCTTTTAAAGATTCTACTTTCATATTATTCATATTCATATTCTCTCTTTTTTTCCCCTCTAATGATTCTACTTTCATATTATTCATATTCATATTCTCTCTTTTTTTCCCCTCTAATGCTTCTCATTTTCTTCTCTTTTACAGATTCTACTTTCATATTATTCATAATTTACTCTAATTTTTTTTAGTTTTTATAATCTTATTTGATCTTATATTCAGGTTCAATAATTCTTAATGGATGTATCATTATACTTTTAAATTTTTTTGTTATCTTTTTTTTCGATATTTTTGTTTTTTTTCTTATAATGCTTCTTCTTTTTCTTCTCTTTTATAGACTCTACATTCATATTATTCATAATCTACTCTATTTTTTTTTAAGTTGTATACTTTTATTTGATCTTATATGCAGGTTTTATCATTCTCCATGAAGGTATGATTATACTTTTTAATTTTTTTGTTTTTTTTTATTCTTATTATTTATTCTCTTTTACAGATTCTATTTTCATATTATTTATAATCTACTCTATTTTTTTTATCTTTTATACGTTTATTTGATCTTATATGCAGATTCAATCATTCTACTTGGAGGTATCATTCTACTTTTTTTATTTTCTGTTATCTTTTTTTTCGATTTCAATTTTACTCTATTAAGAAATAATTCAATTTTAATCTTGACCGTCCAATTAATATTTTTTATTTCAATCATAAAATATAATTATATTAATAATGGATTTTATTATTTAAATTTTATTTTTTTTATTTAATAATATAAATTTAGCAAATATAAGAGATATTCATTTAATATATTATAATTATAATTTGATTTAATATACATAAGACATATGATTCTCCTTAAAATAATTCTATATAAATCTTTTTATTGCCTAATTAAATCTTTTCATATTCAATTTTTTTTCCTCTAATGCTTCTTCTTTTTCCTCTCTTTTACAGATTCTACTCTCATATTATTTATAATCTACTCTATTTTTTTTATACTTTTATTTGATCGTATATGCAAGTTCAATCATTCTTCATGGAGATATCATTATACTTTTTATTTTTTTGTTATCTTTTTTTCCCCATTTTTGTATTTTTTTCTTTTAATGCTTCTTCTTTTTCTTCTCTTTTACTGATTCTACAATATTCATATTATTCATAATCTAATCTATTTTTTATAGTTTTTATTGTCACGCCCCAGTTTTCAATAAATAGAAAGTGAGATTTATTCGCAATTCTTTGATAATATTATCCTTCAATGCGGGTGTGAACCATAAAATAAAATTTAATAAAATATCATAAACAATGAAAATTATACAAAAGTATATCATTAAAAACTATATAAAAATATTTTGGCACAGCACATTAATATAAAAAGCTTTCACGCAACGCATCCGACCTCAGTACGTCGACGCAGCCTCAACCTGAAAAGAATTTGGAGTGGAAGGGATGAGCATTTGAAATACACTCAATGGGTTAACTTAAATGATTGGACAGTTAAAAATAAATATGCATGCCAAATATACCATAAGATGTAACATATGCCATTTAATAAAATAATTTGCACATTGTCGTTCGATAACTCATTGAAATATTTTAGACCGAACCGTCGTCCGATAACTTGTGTTAGTTGGTCTGTGCGCACCGGGCCGTCACCCCAGTACGATGTTAGCATACTTTGAAATACATTTTAGTACTGAACCGATATAGCCAGTAACTTGTGTTAGTTGGTATATGTGCACCGAGTCATCACCCCGTATAAGTGTTAGTAAATATATTTGTCATCGAACTAAAAGCACGCATGGCACATAACATGACATATCAGAAACACATATCACATCTTAACATAGCAATCATGACATAAAAATGTAGCACTCAGTAAAGAGTGAAAGTTACCCCACCTTGGAAATTGTAGAGTGGACAAGGCTTGCTCTTCGATCTCATAAATCCTTGAAAATGATATACTAATTTTATTACAAATATAAAATAAATATTTTTCACTTAAAATAATAATATTGATAAAAATTATAATAATTCTATTTAATGAAAAATTATACTTAAAAGTAAGATAATAATAATAATAATAATAATTAAAAAAAAAGTTAAGATAATAATATAAAATTATAATCATAAAATAAAAAAAGTTAAGATAATAATATAAAATTATAATCATAAAATTAAAATATATAATTATAAAATAAATATATATAATATGTACTACAGCTTGCATAAAACCTACAAAATTGTTATTAAAATATATAATTTTATAAATTGCAATCAAGTCCCTGCATTATATTAAATTCTTATTTAAACTTACCCTAAACTTTACACTTATTATAAAATAACACAACTTGAGTTATACAATTTCGTTTGAAATTCCGAAAATACCGTTGGAATTCTCGTGAGGTGAGGATCACATCATTACTAATTTTGTATCAAAATGTTGAAGTTTAGAAAATATGAAATTATACCGTGAAGTGGGTTTCTTCCCAACTTCTTCATTTTACGTCAAAACTAAAAAATAATTATACCTTTGTGATCCTCGTGAGGAGAGCTTCAAAACGGACTATAAAATCAAAGCTAACTCACACCGAAACAAAATCTTCCATTAAAGGGGTTAAAATTTTGATGGGGCTTTTTTAGCTCAAAATGACATCTATTTTATAAAAGAATTATATATTTGAAATCTACGCTTCGAGACAAACATTTCTGTATATAACATGATAAGATTAAATAACGAAATGAGGAAGCTACAATGTGAACATTGTGTATGTATATGTGTGCGCGTGTGTTTTTAGATACATGAGAAAATATGTATATGCGTAGTGTATATATACGTATATTTATATAGAAAATAAATGGATAAGTGTAATAATTTTTATGTTCAAATCTCCCAAACTTATCCAATACCCATGTCATCAAACTTATCTAATCACGATAATCTTATCTATAATTAGTCTTTATCCAAAAATGCAACTTGAGAAAATATCTTACATATATTATTATTATAATATATATATATATATATATATATATATATATATATATACACACATTTTTGATTAAAGATATAACTATATAATTTATTTTATTTAAAAGAAAAAAAACTTAATGAAAATATAGATTATGAAATACTGGGGTGTTACAATCTATCCTCCTAAAAATAATTTTGTCCTCAAAATTCAGAAAAACTCTCATTTTAAAGAACTGAGGTAAATAATAAAATAAACACTTATATACTTTGAAGCTGACGTCGTGTACCAGGTAGATGCGTAGCGAGTATCATTAAAAAATTATTTAAATACAAATCCTCCAAAATATAGATTCATAAATAATTTATTTAAAAATATGAGTCCACAAAAACGTAGATCCATAAATAATTGATTTTTTAAAATACGAGCCCACAGAAACGTAGACCCGCTCCGATATCATCTGTCACGCCCCAGTTTTCAATAAATAGAAAGTGAGGTTTATTCGCAATTCTTTGATAATATTATCCTTCAATGCGGGAGTGAACCATAAAATAAAATTAATAAAATATCATAAACAATGAAAATTATACAAAAGTATATCATTAAAAATTATATAAAAAGATTTTGGCACAGCGCATTAATATAAAAAGCTTTCACGCAACGCATCCGACCCAGTACGCCGACGCAGTCTCAACCTGAAAAGGGTTTGGAGTGGAAGGGGTGAGCGTTTGAAATACACTCAGTAGGTTAACTTAAATGATTGCACAGTTAAAAATAAATATGCATGCCAAATATACTATAAGATGTAACATACGCCATTTAATAAATTAATTTGCACATTGTCGTTCGATAACTCATTGAAAATATTTTAGACCGAACTGTCGTCCGATAACTTGTGTTAGTTGGTCTGTGCGCACCGGGCCGTCACCCCAGTACGATGTCAGTATACTTTGAAATACATTTTAGTACTGAACCAATGTAGCTAGTAACTTCTGTTAGTTGGTATATGTGTACCGAGTCGTCACCCCGTACAAGTGTCAGTAAATATATTTGTCATCGAACTAAAAGCACACATGGCACATAACATAACATATCACTAACACATCACACCTTAACATAGCAATCATGACATAAAAATGTAGCACTCGGTAAAGAGTGAAAGTTACCCACACCTTAGAAATTGTAGAGTAGACAAGACTTGCTCTTCGATCTCATAAATCCTTGAAAATGATATACTAATTTTATTACAAATATAAAATAAATATTTTTCACTTAAAATAATAATAGTGATAAAAATTATAATAATTCTATTTAATGAAAAATTATACTTATAAATGAAAAGTAAGATAATAATAATAATAATAATAATATTTAAAATAAAAAATTAAGATAATAATATAAAATTATAATCATAAAATTAAAATATAATTATAAAATAAATATATATAATATGTACTACTGCTTGCATAAAACCTACAAAATTATTATTAAAATATATAATTTTTTAATTGCAATCAAGTCCCTGCATTATATTAAATTCTTATTTATACTTACCCTAAACTTTACATTTATTACAAAATGACCAAACTTGAGTTATACAACTCCGTTTGAAATTTCGAAAATACCGTTGGAATCCTCGTGAGGTGAGGATCACATCAATACCAATTTTATATCAAAATGTTAAAGTTTAGAAAATATAAAATTATACCGTGAAGTGGGTTTCTTCCCAACTTCTTCATTTTACGTCAAAACTAAAAACTAATTATACCTTTGTGATCCTCGTGAGGAGAGCTTCAAAACGGACTATAATATCAAAGTTAACTCACACAGAAACAAAACTGCCATTAAAGGGGTTGAAACTTTGACGGAGCTTTTCTAGCTCAAAATGACATCTATTTTATAAAAGAATTATATTTTAGAATCTACACTTCGAGACGAATATTTCTGCATATAACGTGATAAGATTAAATAACAAAATGAGGAAGCTACAATGTGAACAGTGTGTATGTATATGTGTGCGCGTGTGTTTTTAGAAACATGAGAAAATATGTATATGCGTAGTGTATATACATGTATATTTATATAGAAGATAAATGGATAAGTGTAATAATTTTTTATGTTCAAATCTCCCAAACTTATCCAATACCCATGTCATCAAACTTATCTAATCATGATAATCTTATCTATAATTAGTCTTTATCCAAAAATGCAACTTGAGAAAATATCTTACATATATTATTATTATTATTATTATTATTATTATTATTATTATTATTATTATATATATATATATATATACATACATATATATATATATATATATATACATATATATATATATACATATATATATATATATATATATATATATATATATATATAAAACACACTTTTGATTAAAGATATAACTATATAATTTCTTTTATTTAAAAGAAAAAACTTAATGAAAATATAGATTATGAAATATTGGGATGTTACATTTATACTTTTATTTGATCTTATATGCAGGTTCAATAATTCTTCATGGAGATATGATTATACTTTTTAATTTTTTGTTATATATTTTTTCTAATTCTTATTATTTCTCCTATTTTATAGATTTTATTTTCATATTATTTATAATCTACTCTATTTTTTTATCTTTTATATTTTTATTTGATCTTATATGCAGGTTCAATCATTCTCTTTAGAGGTATCATTCTACTTTTTAATTTTTTGTTATCTTTTTTTTCGTTCTTCAATTTTACTCTATTTAGAAATAATTCAATTTTAATCTTGATCATCTAATTAATACTTTTTTTATTTAACAATATAATTTTAGTAAATATGAAAAATATTGTTTACATTCATATTATTCATAATCTACTTTAATTTTTTTTTTAAGTTTTTATATTTTTATTTGATCTTATTTGCAGGTTTAATCACTCCATACAGGTATGATTTTTCTAATGCTTCTTCTTTCTTCTCTTTTATAGATTCTATTTTCATATTATTTATAATCTACTCTATTTTGTTATTTAACAATATAAATTTAATAAATATGATAGATTTTTTATTAATATATGCCTAATTTGAATTAATATATCAATCAATATTCATTTAATATATTATAATTATAATTTGATTTAATATACATAAGACATATGATTCTCCATAAAATAATTCTATATAAATATTTTCATTACCTAATCAAATTCATTTTCTTTTTTTTCTTTTTTTTTTCTAATGCTTCTTCTTTTTCTTCTCTTTTACAAATTCTACTTTCATATTAATCATAATCTACTCTTTTTTTTAATTTTTATACATTTATTTGATTTTTATATGAAGGTTCAATCATTCTCAATGGAGGTATCATTATACTTTTTAATTTTTTGTTATCTTTTTTTTTTTCAATTTTTGTGTTTTTTTTGTTCTAATGCTTCTTCTTTTTCTTTTCTTTTACAGATTCTACATTCATATTTTTCAAAATTTACTCTAATTTTTTTTTTAGTTTTTATACTTTTATTTGATCTTATATGCAGGTTCATTATACTTTTTAATTTTTTATTATTTTTTTTTCCTAATGCTTCTTCTTTTTATTCTCTTTTATAGATTCTATTTTCATATTATTTAAAATCTACTCTATTTTTTTTCTTTTATACTTTATTTAATGTTATATGCAAGTTTTATCATTCTCATTGGAGGTATCATTATACTTTTTAATTTTTTGTTATTTTTTTTTTCAAATTTCAATTTTACTCTATTTAGAAATAATTCAATTTTAATCTTGACCGTCCATTTAATATTTTTGACTTCAATCATAAAATCTAATTATATTAATACTGGATTTTATAATTTAAATTTCACTTTTATATTTAACAATATAAATATAGTAAATATGAGAGATATTTTTTATTAATATATGCTTAATTTCAATTAATATATCAATCAATATTCATTTAATATATTATAATTATAATTTGTTTTAATATACATAAGAAATATGATTCTCCTTAAAATAATTTTATATAAATCTTTTCATTACCTAATCAAATTCATACTCTTTTTTTTTCTCTAATGCTTCTTATTGTTCTTCTCTTTTACAGATTCTACTTTAATATTATTCATAATCTACTCCAATTTTTTTTTTAGTTTTTATACTTTTATTTGATCTTATATGCAGATTCAATCATTCTTCATGGATGTATCATTACACTTTTTAATTTTTTATTATCTTCTTTTTTTTTTATTTTTGTGTTTTTTTTATAATGCTTTCTCTTTTTCTTTTCTTTTATAAATTCTACATTCATATTATTCATAATCTACTCTAATTTTTTTTAGTTTAGTTTTAGTTTTTATACTTTTGTTTGATCTTTTATTCAGGTTCAATAATTCTCCATGGAGGTATCAATGTATCATTATAATTTTAATTTTTTGATATCTTTTTTTTTCTAATACTTCTTCTTTTTCTTCTCTTTTACAGATTCTATTTTCATATTATTTATAATCAACTCTAATTTTTTTTATCTTTCATACTTTTATTTGATCTTATATGCAGATTCAATCATTTTCCTTAGAGGTATCATTATACTTTTTAATTTTTTGTTACCTTTTTTTTTCAATTTTACTCTATTACGAAATAATTTAATTTTAATCTTGACCGTCCAATTAATGTTTTTGATTTCAATCATAAAATATAATTATATATAATGGATTTTAATATTTAAATTTTACTTTTTTTATTTAACAATATAAACTTAGTAAATATGAGAGATATTTTTTTATTAATATATGCTTAATTTCAATTAATATATCAATCAATATTCATTTAATATATTATAATTATAATTTGATTTAATATATTATAATTATAGTTTGATTTAATATACATAGGACATATGATTCTCCTTAAAATAATTCTATATAAATGTTTTCATAAGCTAATCAAATTTATACTCTCCTTTTTTTTCTCTAATACTTCTTTTTTTTTCTTCTCTTTTACATGAGATTCTACTTTCACATTAATCATAACTAAACATAATTTTAATTGTGTATAAATTGTGCAATTATATGTAGATATGTACATGTATTTAGAAATGACTATCAAACAAAACAATTCAAATTAGATGATCAAGTTATTTGATCATTAACAAAGAGATGATATTAATGTTTGGATTAAAAAAAAATTCTAAAGATAAAGTCCAATTATTTATGTTAATATTAATATATTTAATACTAAGAATATAATTTTGTGAGACCATTGAATTTAAGCCATGTTGCACTCCGACTACGCAAATTTTATTGAAAAGGTCATTATACTTTTTAATAATTTATTATCTTTTTTTTTTCGATTTTTATATTTTTTTTTCTAATGCTTCCTCTTTTTCTTCTCTTTTACAAATTCTACATTCATATTATTCATAATCTACTTTTTTTTTTAGTTTACTTTTAGTTTTTATACTTTTATTTGATCTTTTATTCAGGTTCAATAGTTCTCTATGAAGGTATCATTATACTTTTAATTTTGGGTAGGTCTTGCGTGAGACCGTCTCATGTGAGACCATTTTTTACTTTTTAAAATAGTTATCACTTTCGCTACAAATCATTATCACTTTCGCTATATATAAAATGTTATCACTTTTTATTTATACTCTAAATTGTTAATGAAATAACACCTATATATAAAAATTATCACTTTCTGGCCGTCTCACGTAAGCCCTTATGTGAGATGGTCTCACACAAGTCTTTGCCTTTATTTTTTTGTTATTTTTTTCTAATTCTTCTTCTTTTTCTTTTTTCTTTTTTTTACAGATTCTATTTTCATGTTATTTATGATCTACCCTAATTTATTTTTATCTTTTACACTTTTATTTGATCTTATATGCAGATTCAATCATGGTATCATTATACTTTTTTATTTTTTGTTATCTTTATTTTTTCTATTTTTGTGTTTTTTTTTCTAATGCTTCTAATTCTTTTTCTACTCTTTTACAGATTCTACTTTCATATTATTTATAACCTATTCTTTTTATGTTTTATACTTTATTTGATCTCATATGCAGGTCCAATTATTCTCATTGGAGGTATCATTATACTTTTTAATTTTTTGTCATCTTAATTTTTTTTTGTGTTTTTATTAAAAGTCAGACTCTTACTCTCTCCCTCTTTTTGTTTTTTTTCTAATACTTCTTCTTATTCTTTTCTCTTACAGATTCTATTTTCATATTATTTATAATCTACTTTAATTTGTTTTGTCAATTATACTTTTATTTGATCTTATATGCAGGTTCAATAATTTCCTTGGAGGTATCATTATACTTTTTAATTTTTTATTATCTTTTTTTTTTCTCTTCGATTTTTGTTTTTTAAATAATTCTATAAACCTATTTTTATAATTTAATTTATTTTATCTTCGTTTATACTTTTATTAGATATTATTTTTAGGTTCAATCATTCTCATATTTAATCTTATTTGTAGGTCCAATCATTCTCAATAGAGTATCATTCTTTTTTTTATTATTTTTTTGGCTATCTTTTTTTCCTTCAATTTTTGTGTTTGCTTTATAATTCTATGAACTCTAATTTTATATTTAAATATTTTATCTTTTATTCTTTTTTTTAAATTTAATTTTCAGGTTCAATCATTATCATTTGAGACATCATTCTTTTTTTTTCATTTGTCTTATGATTTATGTTTTTTTTTCTATTTTTTTTGTATTTTATTTGCATTCCATAAACTCTATTTTTATATTTTTTTAAAAATTTTATTGTTCTTATATTTATTTACAGCTACGATCATCATTAAAAAAGTTATTTGTGTATGTATTCAGAATTAACTTAAAAAATTTCACCATATCCGAACAAGACAAGCTCAAACATATTCGTAGAGATAAAACTATTAAAACTAAAATATAATTAACAATAATCCTATAATAAAATGTTTAAAAATTATTCATAAAATATAATTATTTTCGTGCAAAATAGATACGGGATTATTATAAATTAAAATAAAAAATAATGCTACAATAAAATTCAAATCAGACCAAAATCGAATGAGAGAAGTTTAAACGTATTCATACAAATTCATAACACTATTAAAAAATCAACAATCCTATAATAAAAAGCTTTCCGTGCAACACACGGACGAGAATGACTAGTTTAATTAATTTTAATTCTATGATAATTTAGGAGCAATCTATTAGGATTGATTTTGAAGAATTAAACTTTTCTAGAATCAAGAATTAATATTTATTTTAATACTATTACCAACTCTGTTTTCCATATCAATTAGACATGCGCCACCACAAGAATAAGAATTCAGAATTTAAATTGTCTCATACAAAATTAATTTATTCAAAATAGTCTCAAAAAATTTAATTTTACCTACAAATAAAATCATAACTTTTAACTTTTAATATTTTTTAAATTAAAATTTTAACATCAATTTAAGGCACACAATCATGAATTGTGCATTGTGGGGAGAATATGCAAGACAATTGATGCAATACAAGAGAGGAACAATCCAAACCAAACACTTATTATTGTTCTTGAGTATGCCAAAATCAACAATAAATATAGAGGTATATTTTTTTTAAACTCATTTTATTTATGTATTATTATGTATGTATTTAGATGTCATTAGATGTTTATTCTAATATATTTAGCCATTAATCATATATTATTTGTCCTCTAATTTCTTAGATATGCTTTAGCAATAATAATAATAATTATTATATAAAAATTTAAATCATACTTTCTTTGAAATATGCTATAGGAAAAAACATATCAAATTCTTGAAATGCAACAAGGATAACAATTAATGAAGATATAAAAGAAGTTCATGATTTCCGAAAGAGGTACGCGCTCAATCTATACATTACATTTAGTGATTTTTTCTTTTAAAAAATATATATCTATAAAATTTAATATTTATGCATTTGGAAATGTAGCATGGGTTTAATAGGTCATGATAGATTGCCTGGACAGTCTCATATAAATCATATTGGTAGAAGCTTCGTTTTTAAAGAATTTACACCAGATGTAGAAGTGATCTATCTTGTAGAAATTCAAGACATCAAAGATGTAAATATTCCATTATAATTTTTTATTTTGAAATATTTTTTTTACAAAGATTAAAATGCATTAAAATTATTGTATAACTTATGTTAATTTATATTTTCATAATGGATTTTTAGGAAAGCTATTGCATTGTTGTTGCAAATGCTCAAAAGATCCAAACTCAATATGGATGGTACTATAATGGATGTAACAAATGCACCAAGAAAGTTATTGATAAATCCGGAGTCCTTTACTATGAGAAGTGTAGGTATGACATACCAGTGCTTGTGCCACAGTAAGTTTTATTTTTTTCTTTGAAAGTTAAACATATTTTTTTAAAATTTACTATTTTCTTTTGAAAATGACAAATAAATTTTATTAAGTTATTTTGCATTTCAACAGATATAAAATTCATTTCAAGGTTGCCGATGAAATTGGGAGTACTTCCTTTATAGCATTTGATAGAGAAATTAGGCCAATCATTGGAAAAACAACAGCCGAACTCATTGAAAATCTTGAGAAGGTATTTTATAATTTTCATTGATCGGTGTCATTTTCACCTAGGTTTTAGTGTCTTTTGTTATATATTTTTGTGTGTTTTTATTCATTTTGTATATCATTTGATGGTGTTATATGAAGATATGGAGATTTGTGCTTTGAAATGATAAATGTGTGATTTTCATGATTAAGTGCCTTAAATTGTGCTATATTTGTGAATATTTAGAGAATGGGTAATTGGTGTAATTTGTATGATTTTTAGATAAAAATAGATTCTAGACACGATAAAGAAGATTTGGGAAAGAACGAAGCTCAATTCGGAGTTGAAACGGGGGAGAACGACCAAAGCAAAGCTGAAAAACACGCGTCCAATTTGTATAATTTATCTATATTCATGTGGATCTCAAAACTGGACGTATGAAATATTGTTAGAAAACCACGGAAGAGAGGGTCGCGTGAGCGCAAGAATCACTTGAATCAGAGATCGGATGTGAAAGTTATGCGTGAAACGGTGAGACTGCGCAACACGCGATGCTCCTACATGCCCCGTGTACCGAACACGCCCCTGTAAGGGGTGGCTGTGTTCTGACACCAGAAAATGCTACACGCCCACCCCCATGGCCGTATTCTGCACACGATCCGTATTCTAACAAAAATCAGTTTTATGATTTCCACACATTCTAGAAGCTTCCATGGGGGTATAAATACATGTTTTGACCACAAAATCCGAGAGGAATCGTTTGAGATCAGTTTCCACACACATTAGACACCAAAATCACACACATTCATCTCCATCTCTTCCATCCTTCACTTCATCCATCCAATCCACTTGATCTCCTCAAATCCATCCAACATTCTATCAATCCACCAATCTAAGAAGAGGAATATGCATTAAGGAGTGAAGATTTTAGCATGTTGAAGGAGGAGAAGGCCTAGTTTGCAAGGGAAGCCAACTTACCTTTAATTTGTGATTTTCTTCATTATTTAGTTAAATTAGAGCATGCCATGGATTGTAATGAATTATTCATGATTTGTAGTGGCTAGTTCTCATGTGAGCCTAGCAATATGATTGGTTAGGAATTATGTAGATTTTACACACCACATGTTTGATGAAATGAGTGTTATGAATATTTTCTATCATGAATGCTTATTCTCATTTTATGTATGATTTGTGTGATTAAATTCTCTATTCATAGTGTTAGGATGGCCATTTCAATATTATGCTTAGTGGTTTAATTGAATCATTGATTGCATGAGATGTCTTAGTTAGTGTGAGGAGAGGTAAGCCATACCCTTCAAGTGCTTAGAACCTCATGATAGGACATTAGTGAGAACTAGTGAGGGGAACCAACTTATGATCATAGTATCTTAATGGGAATTGAGAGTAAGAACAATCCTAGGAGATTTAAACTTGTAAAAGAGTTGATAACCTAGTCACCTTGGCCATAGGGATTAGGGGTACAAATGTGATTGCCCTTTATATCATAACATGAAAACCATCAATGTATGTGTGTGTGTGTAGTCTATATATGCCTTGTCCATGAATGTTGATTGTCTTACATACTTCTTAGATTATTCACCTTCATCCATTTTCCATCACATTTGTACATGTTCTATCTTTAATTGCTTTATTAGTTGTTAGTTGTAGTTAATCAATTCTCATTTTTTGATTACTCCTACTAGAGTGAAATATCTTTCAACTACGGCTACCCACTTTCGCCCTTGGGTTTGATATTATATAAATTTTACACTTGGTCGCTTACGTGCTACACACGATAGAGTACACTTGCTCTAAATCAATTTAACCAAAATTAAAACCAAGTTCATGGTGCCGTTGCCGGGGCGAAAGCCTTCGGTGTAATGTGTTTGAATTTGTTAGCTCTACTTAGGACATTTTTCTTATTTTTGCATCTTATATTTATTTTGAAAATTTTTGTTCTTACTTGTTCTTCTTGATAGGTACATCAACCTTTAATGAAGGGGAGAAGGAGCAAAACCAAAAATAGTAAATGAAGGAAAGTTGTAGCAAGCCTTGAAAAGAAGAGTATGAACATAGATGGGTGGAACCAATACTTGGGAGGAAATTATGAAAATCTACTTGGTTTGGTTCCACCACAACAATCAATAGGCTATAAGAATGAGAGCAACTATGGGTATAGTAGTCAAATGAGTCAAGCAAGCTCTCAAGGCTACAACAATGAGAGTTATGAGGAATGACAAGGAGCTTACAATGTTAATACATTCCAACCATATCAAGGAAACACTTATTCCGTTCCAAGTTCTTACAACAATCTAGTTCCTACGGTTACTCCTCTATCCGAAAATAATGTCTTGATGGAGTTGCTTAGAAGATATGCTTATGGAAATGATACAAGGCAAATTTTTCAACCAAGTCTTTCAAGTTATGAGCCTCAAAATACCTACTCAATGCCTACTTCCAACTTTAATGGGGGACAAGTATTGAACATGCCCAATTACCAAATGGGAAATGGAACATGTATGCAAAACGGGTATGTCCACGGGAATTTCCAAGAAGAGTGTCCTCCATATGATGAGGGTAAACATTCATTGCAAGATCAATTAAGTCAAATAATAAAAATGCTTGAAGAAGTAAGGGAAGAAAGAAAGAGAAAAGTTAAGGAAGAGGAGAGGAGATTTGAAGCCATAGAACGTCAATTGAGTCAAATGATAAGTGAACGGAATACTCTCTACGATATGGAAAATTTTGATGAAAAGATTAAAGATAGGTTAGAGGTAGAAGAGTGTTCGGGGAATAATGAAGGAGACTCAAGAGATGTTGAGCTTATTGAAGATAAGGAAGACAAGGTAAAAAAAAGCTTAGAGGAGGAAAGTGAGAGGAGTAAAGAGCTTAAGGTAGAAGAGAGCTTTGAGAATAAAGAGATTATCCAAGATTTCTTGTCTCTTATTGATGAGAAAAATTCAAGTGAAGATGAAGAATCAATTGATGAGTATGAATTTGATGAAGTGGAACAAGGTATAAGAGCACTTGATTATGAGTTTGGGAGTGAAATGATCATTTCTACATCTTTTAACTCTTTAAGTTGTATTGAATTTCAAAATATTGTTTATATTGACTTTGTTTTACCTATTGATTCTTCTCAATGCCTTAGGTACAAAAGAGAGCTTGAAGAGATGTTGGGAACATATTTGGTAAAAAAGAATAAGTGGTGTTCTCGAAAGGAGAGGTCAATGGAATGCAAGCTCAAGCGAGTTGAGTTTTTAAAGCCAATCTCGAAGGATGCTCTATGGTCGTTACTTGTCACAAATGCCTAATAGAGGAAGAAGTCCAAAGATTAAAATTTGATGGCAAGAACGAATGATATCCTTGGCCATTCCGATGAGTTCTCCATAATTCGTCCTGCTTGAAGACGTTAAACTTAGCCCTAGATGGGAGGCAACCCATTGTTTGTTTAATTACTTTCAATTAAATGCTTTGATTTAGTTTTCTTGTATTTTTGGCATGTAGGTCGATTGTGGTCATAGAGAAGAATGCGTATTGAAAATACGAGAAGTGCTTGATTTGAAGTGTGAAGGGACGTCTCACCACTTTTTGCAAACTTAAATTGAAACTCTTGTTTCAATTTAAATTTGGGGGGATAGTGCATGGTGGACGTATCTTGAGTGTTGTGATGCATATGCTTCTCTACAAGAAGATCATTGGCGGAAACTACAAGGGTAAGTCCCACCACTTTTTGCAAACTTAATTCTCAACTTGTTTCGATTTAAGTTTGGGGGGAGAGTGCGTGGTGTGACTCACCACTTGAGCATGCTTATTATGTTGATTGAGAGATCTTCTTGTAAAATTGGGTAAATTTTAAAAATTTTCTCTTGTGTATTGGTTTGATTTTGGTTAGTTTGGTTGTGTTGAAGTGCATGCTAGTTCATTATTGATAGTAATTGTTGTGCTGATGGTTTTGATGAGATTTTGAGCATGGATAGGGTGTATTAGAAGTGCAAAAACAGGGCAAAATGAAGAGTGAAGTGTGAAATTTGGAAAAAAATAGGGGAGATTGCTACACGAGCCGTGTTCAGTACACGACCCTGTGAGGATTGGCCGTGTACTGACATCAGAAGAGGCTAATCGCCCAGAGTCGAGGGTGAGCTCTAAACTCGAGTCGCGCAGGGGACAGAAACACGGGCCGTGTGTGGAACACGGCCCTATAACATGCAGCCGTGCTCGAGCATCAGAAAATGCTACATGGCCACGACTGAGGCCGTGTAGCAGAACACTAGCCGTGTAGTGTTCAAAGGCAGAATTTAAAAGCCTAATTGTAGAACAGTTTCAAATGCACCCATTCACTCCATACGCATCCCAAGGTTCTAGCTCATCTTGTATGCAGCCCGTTTGTCCGTGCTAGCCATTTCCACCTCCAGATGTCTTTTCAGGGAGTTCACTTTACTACTCATCATTTCAATTTGCTTAGCATAGATTTGAATTTGCTTGGATTGGCATGGTACTTCATTTGTGTTTTGTATCTTGGAAGGTTTCCTTGCTTTATTTGCTTTATATTTTTGAATAAGGTGGTAAAATTTTGAGCTTACACGTTATCGGATGATGAGGATATATGCTTGAATTTCTTTTGATGGATGGAATTTTTGTTTTTGCATGTTATGTGTTTTTGTGTAATTTCTTGCTTGGTGAGTCTTTTCTTATGTGTTTTGTTTGTATTTTTATCCTTGTATAGGGATGTTTGGTGGTTTGCTTCAGGATATTGTGAGTCATTTTTGAATGTGAGTAATGACATGTTGTTTGTGATAAGTGATGACGAACTATGTTGAGAATCTCTACTCTTTAAAATTGTGACATGTTCTATTTAACTTGTTCAATTTTGAGATGAATTGAGGTGTAATGAGTTCCTAAAGGTCCGAGCAAAAGCTTGTGAGCGTTTGAGCCTCAACAGTGCATTCATGGTTAATTTCTTAATGAGTGGATCGATTGAGCCTTGATAAATTAGAACTTGCTCATGGACTACAGGAATGAGCCCGATTGGTGGAGGTTAGTGAAATGATCTTAGTCCATCCTTGTAATTTCATAGTCATTGTCATATATTTCCTTACCTTATACATCATCCCTAGTTAACCACTTTGAGTCTTAAAGCCTATTTTTGTGATATAAGCACATTACAAGCCTTGAATACCTACTTGAGAATTACATATATAACCTTTGTGTGGGTGATTGAGGAGATGATGGTTTACAAGGTTTGATAGTGAAGTTGTGCAAAAGAAAGAAGAAAATGGTAAACAAGCAAGAAAAAGATGAACTACTAGAAAAATGCTGATAAACATTGGTGCTGCACCGATGTCTATTTCACCATAGAGATGATGTATCCCATGATGTCTAAACTCACGCTGATAGACATCGGTTATCCACCGATGTATTTTCTAGAAAAGACATCGGCTCGGACCATTAGACATCGGTTATCCACTGATGTCTTTTCTAGAAAAGACATCGGCTCGAACCATTAGACATCGGTTATCCACCGATGTCTTTTCTTGAATAGACATTGGTTCGGACCATTAGACATCGATTATCCACCGATGTCTTCTGAAGAATAGACATCAAGTTTCACCCATTAGACATCGGTTTTCAACCGATATTTTTTCCGTAAAAGACATCGGCTTGAACACATTAGACATCACTTACCCATTGATGTCTTTTCCATGAGAATCTTTTTTTTTTAAATCTAATTATACATAAATATAAATTATTATTAAAATTAAATTAAATTGTTATAACTAAAAAATTCTAATAATGATAAATTATATTTAGAAAAGTAACTGTACAAAGTGCACTGCATTAAAAGTACAATAGTGTAAAACCAAAAACTCTTCCTTAATGAACACAATCTATACAGTTTTAACTTTCCCAAAACATAATGTTAAAATGACCAACACAATCTGTCTAAGTTTAACTTCCACTAACAATAACTTACCTAACACATAATGTTACAACGAACACAATCTATACAATAAACTACCAAGCACCATATGTAGAAGAAACCAACCACACAAGCAGAGAAAGTGATTCCATTTCTGTTTTGATTCCATCTCTATTTTTGCATCGTCCAAGTCCACCAAAGCTCTTTTGACAAAGTCTGCTCCAATCTGCATGAGGTCATCAAACCTATTAGAACTACTAAAATAAAGTTTGGAGCAATGAAGAGATATTTACACCTTGCACAAAATTTTGAATTTTCTTACACAAATGCCAGCTTAAAGAATCATATTAATATCTTACAGATGTTAAATAAAATTTAGATGAATAATAAATCCATTTAGTAAAATCTGATACAAACCAATTTGAGGATTTATCAGTCAGCATATACAGTTCAGTAGGGAGTATATCTTACGATCTATCGGAATTTAGTTGTTTAAATCCTCCTTTTTAATTATATATATTAAGCTATTGAGATATTCATCCACAAAAAACTGAACTAAACAAATCAGGACACAATGAAAAAAACATGAGAGGCTAGTGCATTAGTCGCATATAACAACTAAATTATACCAAACAAAAGCTCATGCATACAACCTATCTCAACAAGCATCAAATGAAAATATGTACCAAAGAAAACCAGAATGTATATTCTTCTCAGTTACATTAATATTATATGAGGCCTTACATTTGAAAAAGACATTGTACTGAGTAGCACTGATTTCCTTCGTAGAAAATTGGTTTAGCAGATTGATAATAGTAGAAGTTATCTGCAACCATATATAGCAAAATTCAGGAATGAGTAGCAAGAAACATTGAGTTCATTAATGATGACCATAATATATTTAGCTTCATAACACAGAGCGCTTGGAAATAGTCAAAAGTCTCATATTCAAGCCAAATTACAGAAAACTAACACAACCTATGAGATAGACAACCACAAGATCAGAAGGAAATCCGATGATAGTTGGCATCCTACAGAATGTAAAGTACTGTAGAGCATTACTCAGTAACTCAACACGAAAGAACATTAATTCAGCAGCATGAGAAGCTCAACAACAACTAAAACCCGCATTAGAAATGTAAAAAACAGCAAAAGAGCTAACAACAAACATCAAAGTTGCAGCAGCAACAAAAACAATCTAGAAAAACCAGTATGGAGAAACCAGAAAAATAAGCAAATATAGCTCCATTCAGCTCAATAAAAGGCATCCCCTTCAATAAAAACTTAAACTATAGGCAGCACAGCTGCACAATTTGGAAGGAAGATAGATAACCGGTCAAACACCAAAGATAATGAGGAAACAACTAAGTGGCAAACATCTATGTAAACAACTAAGTGGCAACCATTGCTCATTGAGTTTGATATAATAATAGCATGTTATTAATTATGCAGAATGCATAGTGATACTTAACTGTTCTAACTGAGCAGCAAATTGTGAAACTTTCTCTTGCTTGATTGGCTGATGATGTTGCTTCTTCAATTTGGAAGAGATCAGCAACTCTCACATTGTAAACAATAGCTTGATCCAAGTTCTGCTCTTGCTCATATAGTCAGCTATTTCTTACAAAGTGAACAAAACCAGTTATTATCTTCAAATAATTTAACTTCATTAACTTCCAGAATGCAAGATCGACATGAAAAAACACAAGGCAACAAATAATTATTTATTGTAAATAGCTCATAAGATTTAGAATTCGACTTGTAAAGAAAATAGTAATGTCTCACAACACATATGGACATATTTCAAGGGTTTTTACCTTGCAATATATGGCAGACAAATTAAGCCTTCCAATTTCCATAATAGAACTGATGATATATACTGCTTTAATAAAATTATTACATGTTCATAGTGATCCTTTACTACTATTATTATTGCAAAAACAACTACCCTGGACTGATTCTTGACTCGGTACTCCACAACTTTCAATTTCCAGAACCTGAACTGCAGTTGTAGCTAATGCAAGATCCTTCCGAGCTTTGCTCCCTTAATTAATCTATGAAGTAGTTTGGCCATTAAATGAGTGCAACAAGAAGAAATATAGTTGAAATATTTAAAAGACTTAATAATAACTAGCAAGATTGAATAACTTTAACTAAAAATATATATATATACAAGTATCTTGGCCACAAAATTAAATATTTGAGCATTCTTCAACAGTTAATGAAACTATCAAATATTATTTTTCCCCAAATTATCAACAATAATGAAGCAAAACACTATAAAAAGTCAAATTCGATAGTCTAATTTACTTGTGGAAAGATTAGATAATAGTTAATACATCATGTGTAATTGAAAGAAGATACTTTCTTACCCCATTTTCAGCTAGTGGCTTCAAGGGAGCCTGATAAACTCTTGCAAGGCCAAAATTAGCAATTTTTACTACTCCAAGTTCCTCCCCATCACCCATTACCTTGTTGTCAAAATTTAAAGACAAATTAAACAAAGAGATCAGCATTAGACAATCAATAGACAGTTGCACCAAAAAAGTTATGTTCAATTTACATAATATGATAAATCTACCCTTCAATCCAATCATAACTTAATTCCTAAACATATTTTTCTCCCCATGTAACTATTCCATAGGATGATAAATCTATCCATCTCCATATTCTAATGGTATGATGATATATCCATAAGCATACTTTAGCATTTCTTAATCTAAAATTTAGAATAGAAACTTGATTACCCATAACAAAAAAATATATATGTTGGTCTTTTAAAGCATTTCATCGAACACTTAATGGACAAAAAAAAATAGATTCATTTACTAAACAACATGAAGAATCACCCATACGAAAAATTAGAAGCAACAATTTAGAATAGAGAAACAACGAATTGAAGGTAATGGATTACAACATTTCTAATTACTAATGAGTATATTCATTTACGAAAATTCAATAACAACTCTCAAATAGTTCAAGGAAGTCTAGAGCAATATAACTAAAAAGCCAACAAAGCAAAGCAAAGCAAACAGATAGGGATAATATCAATTTTGGTCCTCTAGGATATGCAAAATCCAACTTTAGTCCTAAGGTTTAGTAAATTTTAAAAAGTGGTCCTCCTGTGTCCGCCTTTAGTCCTTTTTGTCCACTTTTGGTCCTTTTTGTACACTTTTAGTCCTTATTTGGCCTATCCTAGAGGACCAAAAGTGGACAAAAAGGACCAAAAGTGGACCAAAAGGACCAAAAGCGGACATCAGAGGACCACTTTTGAGAAATTAACAAACTTGAAGACTAAATTTGGATTTGGCATATCATAGGGGACCAAAATTGATATTTCCCCCAAACAGATACAAGAATAAAAAGATAAATAGAAAAAACAAACCATTAAACAAGGACTGCTTCTTCGAGCTATTGAGCCTTGGCCACTACCCGATCGAAGTTGGAATCCATGGATACACATGTATATGCCAAATTCAAATAAATATTGCATCAGGAAAATAAAATCTTCGGTCCTTCTCAACTACAAATACAAGGCACAAGTTTATCATAACATTATGCAAGTAGTCAACAATTCTGGGCAATTTCCATTCAAACAAAAAGAAGAGGAAAACAACTTTGAATAAAATAAATAAATAACCTGGTTCTAAAACGAATTCGAGCGAATCAAGGTAAAGAAGATAAAGCCCTGGAGCCGAGGTTACCTTCTTTACTTAATTTTGCGAGCTCTTAAAACTTTGATATTGACACGCTTCTCCGCATCCTCTTCCGTTTCTGGTATTTTCGATGCCCAAAGAATAGAGGAACGACACTCAACAATGAGGTGGCACTCTCGACCCCTTCACGTCATCCTTCTTCTCAATCCGGTGGGCCTGCGGGATAGGATGATAGTGTTGCAACAGGCGGGAGTCGGTGGTGATAAGGAAGAATCATTGGGAGAGGCGGCGTAACACCACCAGGAGCCGGCATAGGCGACGTCGAAGGAGTGAAATAACCAAAAGAAAAAAACCCTAGTTTCCACATTGGAAATATCGTGAAATGAATTGGGGGAAATTACCAGGTTTTGGTGAAATTTTATTTTTGTGTTAAAATATTAATTAATAAATAGATATAACATCTACGAAAATTTTTAAAGAGGTTAACTAGCTTCAAGATATTTATTTTTTTAATATAAAATTCGAAAAGACATCACACAATAGACATCGATTATTCAACCGATATTTATTTCAGAATAGACATCACTTGAAAGACATCAGTTTGTAAAAATCGATGTCTATCAGCGCATTTTTTTAACTTATGAATAGACATCACTTGAAAGACATCGGTTAGTAAAAACCGATGTCTATCAGCATTTATTTTCGCTGATAGACATCAGTTTAGGAAAAGACATCAGTTTTTCATGAAAAGACATCAGATTTTATGGTTAACCGATGTCCATTTAGTGAAGTCTATCAGCGAATTTGTAGTAGCAACCTCAACATAAGAAAAAAGGAGCAAATAAAAAAAATGCTCAAGCAAATGCCAAGTCAAAGGAAGGTAGAATGAAATCAAAAGAAGCTCAAGAAATTTCAAATGAATGATAGTGATTAGTACTCGTGATGAGAAAAGAAAAAAAAGGAAGATAGAAATGTGAAGAATTTGAAGAAGCTGATCATCTCTTCGATTATCTATACTTGAATAGTCACTTTTATCCAAATTTTCCTACCCTACCAAAGAGCCTAACATTACATCCAAAGATAAAGACCTTTTTGATCACTAATTGAAGTTATGGTGGCTTATGAATGTAGTCCGTGAGCAAGCCTATAAAGTCGGGTTCAACCGGTTGATGAGTGTTGATATACCTTACCTCATAGAGTGTTAAGTGAAATAAATCCTATGTAAGGTTTGGACTGAAAGGAACTTGATTGCCCTTTATTTTCTTGGACTTGAACTTGTTAATTTTTCATGTCATGATTTTAATGTTGTAGGATTACTTGATATGATTTGTAGTCCTTGTTACTTATGATGTTTTGTTGCTTATGTTCTTTAGGTCTTTCTCTAGGTGAAAATTCCCCCTCTCGTTTTCTCATTTTCGTTGCTCGAGAACGAGCAACACTTTAAGTTTGGGGGGGTTGATCGGTGTCATTTTCACCTAGATTTTAGTATCTTTTATTATGTATTTTTTTGTGTTTTTATTCATTTTGTATATCATTTGGTGGTGTTATATGAAGATATGGAGATTTGTGCTTTGAAATGATAAATGTGTGATTTGATTAAGTTTCTTAAATTGTGCTATATTTGTGAATATTTAGAGAATAGGTAATTGGTGTAATTTGTATGATTTTCAGGTAAAAATAGATTCTAGACACGATAAAGAAGATGTGGGAAAAAATGGAGCTCAATTCGGAGTTGAAACGGGGGAGAACGACCAAAGCAAAGCTGAAAACACACATCCAATTTGTGTAATTTTTCTGTATTTTTGTGGAGCTCAAAACTAGACGTGTGATATATGGTTAGCCACGGAAGAGAGGGTCGCGTGAGCGCAAGAATCACTCTAATCAGATATCGGATGTGAAAGTTATGCGCAAAACGGTAAGACTGCACAGCACGCGATGCTCCTACACGCCCCGTGTACCAAACACGCCCCTGTAAGTGGTGGCCGTGTTCCGACACCAGAAAATGCTACACGCCCACCCCCATGGCCGTGTTCCGCACATGACCCGTGTTCAGAAAAAAGTCAGTTTTATGATTTTCAAATTTTCTCGAAGCTTCCATGGTGGTATAAATACATGTTTTGACCACAAAATCCGAGAGGAATTATTTGGGATCAGTTTCAACACACACTAGACACCAAAATCACACACATTCATCTCCATCTCTTCCATCCTTCACTTTATCCATCCAATCCATTTGATCTCCTCAAATATATCCACCATTCCATCAATCCATCAATCTAAGAAGAGGAATGCATCAAGGAGTGAAGATTTGAGCATGTTGAAGGAGGATAAGGCCTACTTTGCAAGGGAAGCCAACTTACCTTTAATTTGTGATTTTCTTCATTATTTAGTTAAATTAGAGCATGTCATGGATTGTAATGAATTATTCATGATTTTTAGTGGCTAGTCCTCATGTGAGGCTAGCAATATGATTGGTTAGGAATTATGTAGATTTTTCACACCATATGTTTGATGAAATGAATGTTATAAATATTTTCTATAATGAATGCTTATTCTCATTTTATGTATAATTTGTGTGATTAAATTCTCTATTCATAGTGTTAGGATGGTCATTCCAATATTATGCTTAGTGGTTTAATTGAATCATTGTTTGCATGAGATGACTTAGTTAGTGTGAGGAGAGGTAAGTCATACCCTTCAAGTGCTTAGAACCTCATGATAGGACATTAGTGAGAACTAGTGAGGGAACCAACTTATGATCATAGTACCTTAATGGGAATTGAGAGTAAGAACAATCCTAGGAGATTTAAACTTGTAAAAGAGTTAAGAACCTAGTCACCTTGGCCATAGGGATTAGGGATACAAACATGATTGCCCTTAATATCATAACATGAAAACCATCAATGCATGTGTGTGTCTGAGTCTATATATACCTTGTCCATGAATGTTGCTTGCCTTACATACTTCTTAGATTGTTCACCTTCATCCATTTTCCATCACATTTGTACATGTTCTATCTTTAATTGCTTTATTATTTGTTAGTTGTAGTTAATCAATCCTCATTTTTTGATTAGTCATACTAGAGTGAAACATCTTTCAAATACGGCTACCCACTTTTGCCCTTGGGTTCGATATTATATAAATTTTGCACTTGGTCGCTTGCGTACTACACACGATAGTGTACGCTTGCTCTAAATCAATTTAACCAAAATTGAAACCATGTTCATTCATATACTGACATCTATAAAGAATAGAATTGCATTAATCAAATTTCACATATTACAAATTTCACATGACTGAAAAATATGACATAAATTAGAATTTAGTATGCAAAATACAACATACCTATTATACCTGTCCTATATTTTATTATAATTCTTTTTATTTTTTTATTAGCTGGACTTGGTTGGATCATTTCCTAAATAGCTTGACATTCTTATTGGTTTGAAGTTCATCTTTAGATTCCATATCTCTGAAAGAAATATAAGTACGTAGTCAATGGAATGTATACACTGTGATGAAAGTATCTTCAGATCCTACTATGATCAAGGCTATAATGAATAGATCAAAAGCGAAAAAGGTATTGAAGTTCAAAATTTAAAATGAATTTATGGTGATTTACTCCATCTTTTCTAACTGTTATATTATATTGTTATTTTTATGTTTACATACAGCCTTTAGGATCCTCCATGAATGATGTTTTTTCAAATAAAATGAGTACTCCAAAAGGGAAGCGTAAATTAGTTGAATTTGAGACTATTGATGATGATGAAGATAGTGCTCTGGATCAGACTCAAATGCCGGCCACGAATAAAAGGATGATTCAAGTAAAAGTTGAAGATGATCAATCTTAAGAAACAAAACCTATTACTTCATGAAATACTTAGGATTTATCCATAAATTAAATTATAACTGCATATTTAGATTATCATAATTTTTATGAAACTATGAATGATTATTTTAATTCTATTATCAATTCTATCCTTCAAACTTTTCTAGAATCAAGAATTAATGTTTATTTCAATACCATTACCAACTCTGTTTTTCATATCAAGTAGACATGCGCCACCACAAGAATAAAAATTCAAAATCTAAATTGTCTCATACAAAATTTATTTATTCAGAATAGTCTCAAAAAATTTAATTTTACCTACAAATAAAACCATAACTTTTAACTTTTTTCTAAAATGGTCATTTAAACCTAAAAATGATCAATTTTATTTATGAGTTTTATAGAGATAAAAAGTAATATTTTGAGATAAAATTACAACAAGTAAAAATTAATAATTAAAATAAAATTATGGGACAACATTGATAAAAAATGAGCATTGTATTGAAACAAATACTATATAGCAAAACTTAAAGGTTCCAGGTTTGGAACGAATATTAAGCTCTTAATTAATATTTTATTTAATCTTGCAATTAACATTAATTTTAAGTAAGTTAATATAATATTTCAAATATTATTTTATTTAATGTCCTATTTTAAGTAATTTATTATGACAACCACAATAAAATTTGTACATGTGGCAATCTCGCATTAATCTTATAATTAATATTTTATTTTAAATAATTTATTATTCTGAATATAAATTTTTTATATTCTCTTATTTATTTATAATTTTAATAACATAACTAACATTTTATTTTAAATAATTTAATATGAACTCCATAATAAAAAAAATATTGTATTGTATTATTTAATATTTATATAACCATAATTAAAATTTATTGGTGATACTATATATAGACAATATATTTTAAGATTAATATTTTATTTAATCTTGCAATTAATGTTTGATTTTAAGTAATTTAATATAATATTTCAAATATTATTTTATTTAATATGTCATATTATTTGAAGTATTTTATTATGGCTACCACAATAAAATTTGTGTATGTGGCAATCTCAATCTCACATTAATCTTATAATTAATATTTTATTTAAATAATTTATTATTTTAAATGTTAATTTTTATATTCTCTTATTTGTTTATAATTTTAATAACATAACTAATATTTTATATTAAGTAATTTAATATGAATACCATAGTAAAAAAAATCATATTGTATTATTTAATATTTATTTAACCATAATTAAAATTTATTGGTGATACTAAATATAGAAAATATATTTTAAGAAAAGATTCGATTAAAATTATTTCGGGTATGTAATCACTATTATTTTGGTAAAGGATATAATAATACTATAATAAAAGGTTTGTTTCGAAACTTAAAATATGTGAGATTAGATACATTCAAATTTAACAGAATAATGATGAAGAATCACTCAAAAACTGACAGCGGACGCCATATGAGAAAACAAATATTGATGAAAAAATGGAACCTTTCTTCATCCAGAGGTAACACTTATTACAACAATTACACATTCACGTACTTACAAAATTTGAAGAAAATTAATTATAACTTGGAAAACTATGTTGTAATTTACAATTTTTTTTATATTTTCATACAAATCAGGTAAGAGCAACATCTGTAGATACAGTATTTCCAAGACCCAACAATTAAATTATGAAGTATTTATAATGAAAAGTGCTTCATGTTCAACTGTGACAGAAGAATTTTATATAGAACGTACACATGCTACAACGTATATTTGTATTGTTATTAATATTAGGCAATATCTACAGTAAATATAGAGTTCTTAATTGCAGGCTTTGAGGACGAAATGCTTGATGATTCATGCAATCTTTATGAAAGCAAGGAAACATCAATAGCACGCTTAAACAGAAAAACCATTATCCAGGAGGAAAAAAAGTAGTTATTATTATTATTAATAATAATAATATATGTTTAAAGGGAAAATATTAATTTGGCATGTGAATGAATATACCAATAGTCAAGAAATGAAAAGGAATTATCATTTCATAATTAACTTATATTATAATTCAAATATTTAATATAAGTAATTGAATATTATTAGAAATATAACTAATATTTATTAGTTTAATGAGTTTTGTAGACATATAGAAAAGAAAATAAGAATTTTAGTCCCATAATTTTATAAAAATAAATATTGACCCTATAACTTATTACATTTTTCATGTTGTCATTTAGTATTAATTTTATTCCTATAAGTTTTAAATCTATTTTTCATTTGGTCCTTGAGCAAAATAAATAGTGCAAATCTAATACAATTTAGCAGTGTAAATTTCATCCTATAACATATTACATTTTTCATATTATCATTTAGTATTAATTTTATTTCTATAACTTTTAACTTGAGCAAATTAAATATTGCATAGCTTACACACAGTTTTGGCTGTAAATATTATAAAAATAAAGACAAATGACAAAAAACTAAAAATTATTTTATGATATAATAACTTGGCTATAATATTTTATGTGAACTAAAATAATATATTGATGTTCGATAGTGACAAATATAACATATTAACAAAAACATAAGAACCATATTTGAATCATAATCTACAGCAACTTCCTAAGTTAAAATGCAGACAAATCATTTTAACGAAAAATATCAATTGCTTAAAGTGCATAGAAAATATTATTCACAATCTTTAACAGAATCTCTTTTTTCCCTTCTTCGAAGATTTCCATATCTCAAGGATCAATTGAAGAATTACACCTTGATTGAGTTTGAAAAACTATTGCTGAAACATGGTAGTAGTCTAAAAAGGTTTAGTTGTATGCCATTTTCAGATTTCAATGCCTCGACGGATGGACGAAATAAGCTTATTCTGGAAGAGAAATGTTATGATAGAGCAGAGATGAATCAAACCCATAACAGATTATATGGATCTTTAATGGATGAGCAACGTACCGTGTATGAAACTGTGATGAGAGCAGTTGCCAACAATAACGGAGGAATGTTCTTTCTTTATGGATTCGGGGGAACAGGGAAAACTTTTATATGGAACACATTATCTGCTGCTTTGAGAAAAGACGGGAGTATCATCATTAATGTAGCTTCGAGTGGAATAGTGCTTCTTCTTCCAAGAGGACGAACCGCCTACTCCAGGTTTGCAATACCTTTGAAGGTGAATGAAAACTCACGTGCAATATTAAGCCCGAAACTGAATTGTGCACATTGCTTCAAAAAAGAAGTCTCATTATATGGGATGAAGCGCCAATGGTAAAGAGGTATTGTTTTGAGGCTCTTGATAGGAGTTTGAGAGACATTATGAGGTTGATTAACCCTATTCTAAAAGAAAAACCATTTGGAGAGAAACAGTGGTTTTTGGTGGAGATTTTAGTAAAATTTTGCCTGTGGTTACAAAAGGCACATGCGAGGATATAATATCAGCAACAATCAACTCTTCGAGCATATGGGATGATTGTACGGTGCTAACACTCACAAAAAATATGAGGCTACGTTCTGAAAGAGATGATCTTGAAAATAATGAACATGATATTGCTGAGTTCTCTGATTAGATATTGAATGTTGGTAATGGTGATGTTGGGGAAGGTAATGATGGAGAGTACATAATTGAGATCCCTTCGGACCTACTAATATTGAACGATGAGAACCCAGTGGATGTTATTGTTAACAGTATATATCCATCATTATTGAAAAATTGCAATACACTAGGATATTTTGAGGATAGAGCAATTCTAGCTCCTACACATAGAGTGGTAGAGACTAGAGACTGTCAATGACCACATGCTGAATATGTTTCCTGGGAAAGCAAGAGAACATCTTAGTTCAGATAAAATCTGTCCAAATGATAGATCACCCAACAATAATAGTATACATTCGGAAGATTTTTTTAATTCTCTTAAGTGTTCTGGACTCCCTAATCATGTTTTGGTACTTAAGGTAGGAGTTCCAATAATGCTCCTCAGAAACATTGATCCAGCTTCAGGATTATGCAATGGAACTAGATTGATAGTAACTAAATTGGGGATTCCTGTTATTAAAGCGAAGATACTAGGTGGTAAAAATAAAGAGAGCTTGGTGTTAATTCCTAAAATGATTTTGAGCCCAACGGACAACACACTACCAGTTATGTTTCAAAGGAGACAGTTTCCAGTGTTGGTGTGTTTTGCGATGACTATAAACAAGAGTCAGGGACAATCATTATCGAGTGTTGGAGTTTTCCTAACGAAACATGTTTTTACACATGGTCAGTTATATGTAGCGCTCTCTAGGGTTAAAAGTAGGGCAGGCCTAAAAATACTTTGTCTGGATGAAGAAGGGAAAGCAAGCAACAACACAGTTAATGTTGTGTTTGGTGAGATTTTTAGAAATTTACAGTAATTAATATTACAGATAATATAAATATGATTATATTTCACTTTTTATTCATTTCAATCCAATTACATAATATACCATTTAAAGGTAAACATCATAATTACAATAAATAAAGATAAATATATACGAATATGAAAAACATAACGAAAATAACATTACTTCAAAACATATTAAAATTAACATAATAAAGTAAAGATCATTTAAAAAAGTTATATTATAAAAAATATAACCCGTGTAATACACGGGGAAACATACTAGTAATCAATTAATGTTAATATAAATAAATCATCATAATTAATATATCAATAACCATATTTAACTTTTGTAAATCACATTCAATATTTTTCTCATTTAATTAATTTTAATTCTATGATAATTTAGGAGCAATCTATTAGGATTGATTTTGAAAAATTAATTATACAATATTAGATTTTTGAATAAGACTGAATTTAAGGAATTAATTATATGATCTTATTTTTTTATTTTTTTAATAACCATTAAAATTTAGAAAATTATTAGAGTACACCTAATGTACGAACATTTAGCATTTAAATCATTAAATTTTAAATTAATTTTAACATATCTTTGGTTTAAATTTTAAAATTTTATAATTACTATATTATACTCTAAATTTATCCTTAAACCCCAAGGTGCATTGATGCACCAATCGTGCTCAAGTATCACTTGAGATTTTAATGTGTATTTTGAATTTTTTTTTCTTTCATTAATTACTCATTTGGTTTATTTTCTTAATTTTCAAAATTGAGTCAATTGATTTAATGGTGATTTAATCAGATTTGTTAACATATTTACATAAATAATTTGATGGTTTGTGTTAATATATATAAATCAAAATTTAAAATGATTTTTATTTATCTTTTCAAAACAGGTTAATTAAGGCATTCTTATATTCTAATTTGAATTTTTGTGTTGTTTATTTGATTTTCAATAAAGAGTTAACTCTTATTATAAATTATTATAAATTGTATTAGTTTTAATTTACTAATATGATTTTATCTTTATAATACTATTTCACCGTTTTATTTATGTTGTTGTGGGATCACTCTATAACCTCATTGATCATGTTAAGTTGAATTATAAACTTTTCTTTGCTTACCAATTTTCAATTTTTATACTATTTATTAATGAATTTAAATACTAATCAATAGATTGCTTACCAATTTTCAATTTTTATAATATTTATTAATGAATTTAAATACTAATCAATCAATCTATACTAATTTACAAATTTTAATTTTTTATTACTAAACTTTCTGTACTTACCCATATTTAGTTTTTATATTATTTATTAATGAATTTAAATACAAATCAATGCTACTTTACAAGGTTAATTTTAATAAAATTTAAAGAGATCTTCCTTTACTAAAAATCTACATATCCCAACATTTAATATTAATTCTCTTTATTACTTGTTTAGAATTCTACTTGAGATTTATACATGGCATATAAAATTGGAGTGTGATTGATATATTCTTTTTTTATATATACCTGGTCAAAGTTTAAAGTACATCATATGATGGAGTTTGTAATGCATTTGGAGATTTACATTTTTGGTTAAAAATCATTGTTTTAAGAGAAGACTTAATTTTAATTACTTTGATCAATTTGTTTATTGGAAGGGTAATATCTTTGTGATCATTAATTAATTATATTTATGGAAAGATTATCATATTTATAAAAAGATTGTTCAATGGACATTGATTTAATTAGAATTTAGGGACTTCTCTAATTAGATTTGAAGTTGGAAGATTGTAAATGAAAAGGTGATAATTATGATTAATCTACTATTGAAATCTAAAAAGGAAAAAATCTTATAAAAGAGCCTGGTGATAAAATTAGATCTGTTATTAGAAATATTCATTTGAGTATCGAATTTGATCATAGAGAAATTGAATATTTTTTGAAGAGAAAGTCGTTCTGAACACATTATTTGATTATACATACATAAAATAATATTAGAGGTAAATTGTGACTATATTTTGTTATTAGTCACATGTAAGTAGAAAGAATATTTGAGTTCTTATAGTATTTGTAAGTTTAGGCCGACACAAATTAGCAACTCAATTATGTTGATTTTTTATAATATATAACCAGAGGCTTAGAACTTTTGAATTATATATTGGTGTTTCAATAATATTTTTTAAAAATATAGATTATAGATCAACATTATATAATGGAGCAAGATTTATACTGAGAAGCTCAGTATATACATAATTGGTACATACATATTTTTTATTATATTTAAAAAGAAATCATTATGAATATGTATTTTTATTTTTAAGATACTCATATAGGAGTTTTATAAATCCTTACGAATTCAAATTAATTTTATATTGTAATAATTACATTAATAAATTATTTTATTAAGAAAAAAAATTATCCTGTGCATCGCAAAGGTACTATACTAGTATATATATATATATATATATATATATATATATATATATATATATATATATATATATATATATATATATATATATATATATATATATATATATAAGAGTGAGACAAGAATGTAATTTTATTTTTAATAAAAAGTTATATATATGATTAAGAATTTTTTCAACTTTTCAGGTGTTGGTGAAACGCCGTGCTTAAAAACTTTTATAGGAGAGGATGAGGATGAAGATATATGATAGTTTTAATGAAGCTTCAGAGTCCTCTCACTTAGACATAGAATCCTATTCAACAGTGAACTCGCTCAATCAACAACCAAGATATATATTCAGACTCTATATAACAGCTGAAGATGCACAAAACAAGTCTGAATATGGATTAAAAACGCATAGTCATATATAAAATAAATCCACAGGTAGTGTTGTACGGAGTATACACACAAAAGTTCAATTAATTCATAAAAACCATCAAAATCCTATATCTACCAAAACGGTTCTAACCCATGATGTTTTGAAGAACAATCATGGGTGTTGGATAGATCTTACCCATATGTCTGGAAAATACAATAAATTAGGAAACGAATAAAACCCTAGATGTGGGCGTCGTCGCGTCCTTCTCCGTCCTGAATCCTTCTCTTGGTTCTCCTCTTGATTCCACAAATAAATCTTCAAAGTGATGAATGGATGGAGGAAAGGATGTGGATGATGGTTGGGGGTGATCCCCCTTTGTGGGGTGTTGTAGAATGGATGTGTTGCGTTCTCTTCTCACATGAATAATGATGTAAAATATATATAGGTGTGAGAAGGAAATTAAATAAGAAAATAAAAGATATGAGTGAATCATAGAGGATTATGTGATAAGGAGATTAATTGTGCTCCAAGAAATATGTAATTTTCGGAAATTTTCAAAAATTCTCTGAAAATCTCGCTGGCAGCTGCGCCACTTCACGATTTTGAGCATAACTTCCTCGTCCAAACTCCGATTTTAGTGTTTTTTGCGCTCACACGATCTTCTTTTCCTTAGCTTTCTATCCATATGATGAATTTACAAAAAATCTTACATTTGAATATATAACAAGTCATGCAAAGTAGCATAGTCGTTCTGTTCGGCACAGCTTGCACGATGTCACCATTTTGATCATAACTTTCTCGTTTGGACTCCGATTGAAGTGTTCCTTATGCCAAAACGATCCTCTCTTCTATGGCTTTCTAACCATATATCAACTTCCAGGTCAGAGCTCCACAAAAATATAGAAAAATTACACAAGTTGGACGTGCTTTTTTCAACATTCCTACACAAGTTGCACCTTTTCCCCAACTTTGCACTTTTGATCTTTTTTCCACCTAAAAAAAATAAAATACCTCAAACACATATTTTTCTCACATATATCAAATATACGACACTTGTGCTATATCAGATCTGTGATCAAGCCCTTGGATGTTTCAATTATTTTAGTGGTCCTTGGATGGTCAAGATCTTATTCATCATTTTCTTCGTGTAAGTGGGTGTTGTTGAAATTATTCGGTTGACTATATTGCGGCATCAAAGAAGTATCTTGGATGCAATCAAAAATCTAAAATGATAGGAAAATATTTGCTGTTGCTTTATTATGTCGATACTTGGGATTTGCGGAACCATACCTATTTCTGACTCTCGTTTGTCTTCTTCGTGCTTCTTTGCAGAGGTAGAGGAGTTTTAAGTTACAATTGGAAAGCAAAATCAACTAGTTCTCATGTATTTCTTCACAATGTTCATTCTTCATCTTGTAGTTATTCTAGTTGAATCAAGTACAAGGATACAAACAAAGGGAAACTACATTCTTATTTCATCTAAGCAATTTCTACTCCTCATATAAAGGCTGAATATGTTGTTATCTGTACTTACCTTCTATTGAGTACCCTATTTCTCAGACTCTTCACAATTGTGCTTACAACCTACTTGTGGCTTTGGAAGCTGTATACTTCACTTGGCAATCAATAAGGGTCTGCAAATGAGAGTGTGTACATTGATATTTTTGGTTTCAAGTTTTTACCATTAAGTGTTTATCGTTCTGCTAGGTTTATCAGTACTATTGATGCCTGAAAGAGCCTTGTTTGATGCCCTTGTATTCATGGCTTTTCTTTCCCTTTTTTTGTTGTGCGACTATGGGCATATGAATCCTTGTGGTTATTAATCATTTTAATTGATTAATTTAGTAATATCACAAGTTAAATATTGTGAGAGATGTTGATAAATTATTACATTTCTTAAATTTCGAACGAGTAAGTTCTAATCGTTTAAATTGTTTCTTTGACATAGTTATTGAAAGTTATACCCTTTAGTATAGAGTGTTGTACCTTTTAATATAAAATTATATACTCGCTAATGTTAGGGAAGATAAGGGAAGACCACCTGAGCAAACCATGCCATTATACCTTAACAACATAAACTTGAAATACTGTCAACAATAGATGTTCTAAACTCCATATCATTTACACATCAACAATACTCTTTGTACCATGCCATAATACTATAACAACATATACTTGAAATACTATAAACTCCATACTCTTTACATGATTATAATGTACTCTTTACTTATAAAAAATATACCCTTTATTTATAAGCAATATACTCTTTTCATCATGTCATAATACCTTAACATAAACTCGAAACACTATAAACATCATACCCTTACAAGACTACAATGTACCCTTTACTTATCAACAATATACCCTTTGCACCATGCCAAAATACCTTAATAAAATAAACTTAAAATACTCTAAACTCTATACTCTTTACATGACCACAATGTACCCTTTACTCATCAATGATATAACCTTTACTCATAAATAATATACCATTTGAAACTTCATACAATTTACATGACTACAATATACCGTTTTCATGTTCACAATATACTCTTTACTCATCAATAGTATACTATTTGCACTGCCATAATACCTTACAAACATAGACTCGAAATATTGTAACCTCCATACACTTTACATGACCACAATGTAACCTTTATTCATTAACAATATACCCTTTACACCGTGCCATAATATCTGACAAACAAAAACTCAAAACACTGTAAACTTCATACACTTTAAATGACCACAATGCACCCTTTACTCATAAACAATATACCCTTAATATTATGATTCAAATGCAAATTAGCAAAGTGTAAATGAAGAACCAAAATATTATGATATTTCCTTCATATAAAAAACAAAACGGTCTCACTATACTAATTCAACTATTTATATAGTGATCATATACTATAGAAAAATCTAATCATTCATAGCTTACACAGTTATAGCTCCAACTTGATGTTAACTACCTTAATACATTAGTCATCAACACAATGTACCCAAAAGCTGAAGTAACCAACAAACACCATCAAATATATCTTTTTACCAATCTAACTTTTTCACAATTCTTTTTATTTCTCCTTGGCAGCCCTTTTCTTCTCTTCTATAGCCTTTAGCGCTTCTTCATATTTTTCTCAACTTTTCCCTTTAAAAGTTGAGACTGCTTCTACAACCTTTGCAGCTCTCATCTCATTTTGATTTTACAGCATTGTTGCACAAATCTCAACCCTTAGTATAAGCCGAATGTCAAGCTTCATGGAAAACAAAAGTCATAATAAGTAATTGAATAAATAAACTAACTTTTCATTTCACATATAAATATACAAGCAAAATTAATAGTAAAAAACAAATTACAATGCTCAATTCAGGAGTAAGACAAAGGTATAGAACCAATTTTTATAACTTTTACAAAAAGGATCAATTTCCTAATCGTCATCTCTGCTTTTCCATATTTGAAGCATCTCTTGCGATCGTTTTATTTAAAGATCAAAAAAGTGATAAATTAGTTTTTTAATATGAAAAAAATTGAATTGTTTTAATAAGTGATAGTAGATATTCAGGAAAAATCATATTGTCTATAAGTACGTAGTACGTACATGTACAAGGTATAGGACTGGATGCTCTCTCGATCCATCCAATACATACAATCACACATTTACACCCAAACAAAAAAAAAATCTCTTTACATTATAATCTTTCAATACACTTTAATTTCAAACTCATTATTTATTTTCAACTAATATAATTTATTTTATAATTTAAACATAAAAAAATATAGATATATATAAAATTAATGAGTATTACCCAGGAATGGGTAAATCCGAGAATATTAATAAATGAGTTTGGATGGGTATTAATATCATAATAGATTATTTAAATAGAACGATTACAAGTATGTGTAATTAATATTTAAATGAATATGGTACGGGCGCTCCTAGAAATTTGGGGACTCTACCCACTGCAATACCAAACATGGGGTATTCAACCCTTGCAAAACTAACACATGTTTGTGAGACAAATAGTTGGATTAAAAATCTAGTCGTTCAGGCAATAATACGTGATTTCTAAATTCATCTTTATTTCTCATCCAATTCTATGTTTTGAAGACATATTGCTAAAAACATCATTCACATGCCACAAGGCAAGTGTTCATATACATATGAGTGAGACAAGGATGTAAGAAGTTATATATATATATATATATATATATATATATATATATATATATATATATATATATATATATATATATATATGATCAAGAATTTTTCCGTCTTTTCAGATGTGGTTCAAACGCCGCGTTTAAGAACTTTTATAAGGGAGGATGAGGATGAAGATATATGGTATCATATCTTTGCTTGAAGAATTTCATGAAAGGCTTGGTTGTGCTAAATTACATTAAATGATTCAACCTTTCACCTTGTCCTCTCCAATGTGTGTTTCTTGAGTCGGTTTTATGTGTCTTGCTACGTGTTGTTCGTCTGTAATAAAGTATGAGGGTTTTACCACCTCATAAATATCAATAAACTAAATTTTATGTGTTAATCCTTCTCTCTAATTATTTGCATAGACTGCGTTGCATTATAATCTTTTATTTATTTAGTTGGCATGCTTTAAAAATTGGGATTAAATCGTCGTAGTTTACAATAAATAAATAAAATTTTAATAATTATTGGCGTATAATTTATTTATGAGTTCATAATGGGATTGAGAATTTTATAAATAAAATTCATTGTATACGGAATTGAGATCATTATGAATCCTTTCAAGAATATAATTAAAATTTTAAAGAGGTTAAAATGTGAAATATTTCAAAACTTGAATAAATATATGTAATAAATTTAAAGGAACGTTACACACAATGATTGGTAAAGAAAAAATAGGGATAATCCAGAGATTTTTCTACACCTAGAGGCGTAAATAAATACTAAAAAAAAAGAACTTGAATAAATATGTAATAATTTAAAGGAACATTACACACACAATGATTGGTAACGAAAAAATAGGGATAATCCAGAGATTTTGCTACACCTAGAGCTGTAAATAAATACTAAAAAAAAAAAAAAAGAGTTGGTCTCTTGTATTCTCAGGTGCACAAAATGTGTAAAGGTACAATATTTTGTTTTAAAGGGTTACATTTTAATTAATATATATAAGGGTGTAACATTTTGTTCTAAAGGGTGTACACTTTTCATTAACATTTTTTTTATTTTTTATTTAGAAAATAAAGGTACACGTCTTTATACTAAAGGGTATATAATTTAATACTAAAGGGTATGGGCTCACGGTGTGTCCCCGAGGACACAAAAGTTTTAGCAAAAAAAAAAAAAGGTGACGTGTACCTGATTCATTATTCATCTGTTTTTTAAAATTAATTAATCTTTAATATATAAAAATTAATTTTTAGATAGATAAATTATTACTAGCTCTTCTGAATAAAAAAAAGTATTAATCTTGTATTTTTGCTCAACAAAATATAAAAAATCATAATATAATAATATTTGAAGAGTAATATTTTTTATATTCAAAATAGTAATAATTCTTCTTTCTTTATTTTGAATAATAGACCTATGGGATTGTTTTCATATCTAACCATGGGTGTTGCTTGTAACACCATGTGCTAGTACTTTTTGGATAGTTCTAGGTTTTAAAGGTTTAATTGGATTTGACTTGATTACCTAGACTAGGTTTTGGATTTCTGCAGTATACTTATTCATTTATTAATGCTTTGAATTTGAAACTTATATTTTTGTCTTATATGATCTGTCCTTATTCATGAGTATGTCATTGTCTTATGCATGTTTATAATTATTGCTTGTGTCATAGAAGGAATTATATTTGTCTATCTGTTATGGGTAAAGGGGATCTAACCATATAACTTTTATTCATTAGAATAATTAATATTGGACACTTAATATATCTATTAAGTACTCCATCCATCCCATTTCAATATTTACGTTTCTATTTTGCGCGTCTCATTTCAATATTTACGTTTTCCTTTTTAGGAATATGGGACCCACCTAAAACAATTAATATATCATCCAACACTGATACACCTACCCACTTCACATTAAATATTATATTTTTCCACCCACTATCTATTAAAATATAATACTTTTTAATCAATGTGCAAAAAGCAAACGTAAACATTGAAACGGGATGGAGGGAGTACCATTTTAGAGGATTTGGTTTCTTAGATTATATTAAGTGGGAATTGGAGATTAATTCTTAAGTACCTATAAAGGGAAGTCTAGTGCTCTAGCCTATTTGGAATTTTGCATGAAGTACCTAGAAAAGGAGTAGAAATTATTCTTCTGCATCAGAGGGTTTGAACCAAATTTATGTGTTAAGTTTACTTCACCAAAGGGATTTAACATAATTAAGTGATTGATTTCATAAGATCTGCAGGAATTCTAACCAATTATCTAGTGATTTAGGTTGACCAATTTAAACTGAATTGCCTAGAGCTATCTATCTTCTCTCTTGAACACTTCCATATTTATTTTATCTGCTATTTTATATTTTTATTAATTATTTTCTGCATCTTAGGTTTAATTAATTCACTTAAATACCCAGATATATCTTAAATTAGAGTAGTCATATTTAGATTAAATAGTGAGTCTAGAATTATCCTCCGGGTTCAATATTTTTACTTGGTCACACAATTGATTCCCTACACTTGGGGACACGTGCAAAAAAGGTGAACAAGCAAATGGTGCCGTGTGCTGGGGATAGTTCTTAGATTTATTTTATTTAATTCTTTTGTGATTTATTTTATACTAAAATATTAGTAGCATTAAATAACATCTCATAGTAACATTTTAAATTTATTTAACACAAAATGGTAACACTTTTAAAATTATTATTATATGTAAAATTTTTTTAATACTTTTTATATAAGTAATACATACATGTAACACTTTTTTAATATGTAACACATTCATTTAACACTTTTGCATATTTAACATATTTTATGTAACACTTTCACAAAGGTAACACTATAATATAACACTTACACATAAGAAATATTTTTAAATAACACTTCTACATACATAAATTATTTACACAACATTTAAAATGGAGTGGTATTTTTAATACTCCATATTTATAAGATGAATATTAATTAAAAAGTCACACACACACACACACACACACACACACATATATATTACCCATATTTAAAAAAGGAAAAGACTTGGGTGAGACCGTCTCACGGATCCCCTTATTGGAACTCCTACCTTAAGTACCAAAACATGATTAGGGAGTCCAGAACACTTAAGAGAATTAAAAAAATCTTCTGAATATAGACTATTATTGTTGGGTGATCTATCATTTGGACAGATTTTATCTGAACTAAGATATTTTCTTTCTTCCCCAGGAAACATATTTAGCATGTGGTCATTGACAGTCTCTAGTCTCTACCACTCTATGTGTAGGAGCTAGAATTGTTCTATCCTCAAAATATCCTGGTGTATTGCAATTTTTCAATAATGATGGATATATACTGTTAACAACAGCATCCACTGGGTGGTTCTCGTCGTTCAATGTTGTAGGTCCGAAGGGATCTCAATTGTGTACTCTCCATCATTACCTTCCCCAACATCACCATTACCAACATTCAATATCCAATCAGAGAACTCAGCAATATCATGTTCATTATTTTCAAGATCATCTCTTTCAGAACGTAGCCTCATATTTTTTGTGAGTGTTAGCACCATACAATCATCCCATATGCTCGAAGAGTTGATTGTTGCTGATATTATATCCTCGCATGTGCCTTTTGTAACCACAGGCAAAAATCTCCACCAAAAACCACTGTTTCCCTCCAAATGGTTTTTCTTCTAGAATAGGGTTAATCAACCTCATAATGTCTCTCAAACTCCTATCAAGAGCCTCAAAACAATACCTCTTTACCATTGGCGCTTTATCCCATATAATGAGACTACTTTTTTGAAGCAATGTGCACAATTCAGTTCCGGACTTAATATTGCACGTGGAGTTTTCATTCACCTTCAAAGGTATTGCAAACCTGGAGTGGCGGTTCGTCCTCCTGGAAGAAGAAGCGCTATTCCACTCGAAGCTACATTAATGACGATACGCATGTCTTTTCTCAAAGCAGCATATAATGTGTTCCATATAAAAGTTTTCCCTGTTCTCCCGAATCCATAAAGAAAGAACATTCCTCCGTTATTGTTGGTAACTGCTCTCATCACAGTTTCATACACGGTACGTTGCTCATCCGTTAAAGATCCATATAATCTGTTATGGGTTTGATTCATCTCTGCTCTATCATAACATTTCTTTTCCAGAATGAGCTTATTTCGTCCATCCATCGAGGCATTGAAATCTGGAAATGGCATACAACTAAACCTTTTTAGACTACTACCATGTTTAATCAATAGTTTTTCAAACTCAATCAAGGTGTAATTCTTCAATTGATCCTTGAGATATGGAAATCTTCGAAGAAGGGAAAAAAGAGATTCTGTTAAAGATTGTGAATAATATTTTCTATGCACTTTAAGCAATTGATATTTTGTTTTAAACTGATTTGTCTGTATTTTAACTTAGGAAGTTGCTGTAGATTATGATTCAAATATGGTTCTTATGTTTTTGTTAATATGTTATATTTGTAACTATCGAACATCAATGTATTATTTTAGTTCTCATAAAATATTATAGCCAAGTTATTATATCATAAAATAATTTTCAGTTTTTTGTCATTTGTCTTTATTTTTATAATATTTACAGCCAAAACTGTGTGTAAGCTATGCAATATTTAATTTGCTCAAGTTAAAATTATAGAAAAAAATTAATACTAAATGATAATATGAAAAATGTAATAAGTTATAGGATGAAATTTACACTGCTAAATTGTATTAGATTTTGCAATATTTATTTTGCTCAAGGACCAAATGAAAAATAGATTTAAAACTTATAGAAATAAAATTAATACTAAATGACAATATGAAAAATGTAATAAGTTATAGGGTCAATATTTATTTTTATAAAATTATGGAACTAAAATTCTTATTTTCTTTTCTATATGTCTACAAAACTCATTAAACTAATAAATATTAGTTATATTTCTAATAATATTCAATTGCTTATAATTAAATATTTGAATTATAATATAAGTTAATTATGAAATGATAGTGCCTTTTCATTTCTTGACTATTGGTATATTCATTCACAGGCCAAATTAATATTTTCCCTTTAAACATATATTAATAATAATAATAATAATAATAATAATAACTAATTTTTTTTCCTCTGGATAATGGTTTTTCTGTTTAAGCATGCTATTGATGTTTCCTTGCTTTCATAAAGATTGCATGAATCATCAAGCATTTCGTCCTCGAAGTCTGCAATTAAGAACTCTATATTTACTGTTGCTATTGCCTAATATTAATAACAATACAAATATACGTTGTAGCATGTGTACGTTCTATATAAAATTCTTCTGTCACAGTTGAACATGAAGCACTTTTCATTGTAAATACTTCATAATTTAATTGTTGGGTCTTGGAAATACTGTCTCTACAGATGTTGCTCTTATCTGATTTGTATGAAAATATAAAAAATATTGTAAATTACAACATAGTTTTCCAAGTTGTAATTAATTTTCTTCAAATTTTGTAAGTACGTGAATGTGTAATTGCTGTAATAAGTGTTACCTCTAGATGAAGAAAGGTTCCGTTTTTTCATCAATATTTGTTTTCTCATATGGCGTCCGCTGTCAGTTTTTGAGTGTTTCTTCATCATTATTCTGTTAAATTTGAATGTATCTAATCTCACATATTTTAAGTTCCGAAACAAACCTTTTATTATAATATTATTATATCCTTTACCAAAATAATAGTGATTGCATACCCGAAATAATTTTAATAGAATCTTTTCTTAAAATATATTTTCTATATTTAGTATCACCAATAAATTTTAATTATGGTTAAATAAATATTAAATAATACAATATGATTTTTTTACTATGGTATTCATATTAAATTACTTAATATAAAATATTAGTTATGTTATTAAAATTATAAACAAATAAGAGAATATAAAAATTAACATTTAAAATAATAAATTATTAAAATAAAATATTAATTATAAGATTAATGTGAGATTGAGATTGCCACGTACACAAATTTTATTGTGGTAGCCATAATAAAATACTTCAAATAATATGACATATTAAATAAAATAATATTTGAAATATTATATTAAATTACTTAAAATAAAACATTAATTGCAAGATTAAATAAAATATTAATCTTAAAATATATTGTCTATATATAGTATCACCAATAAATTTTAATTATGGTTATATAAATATTAAATAATACAATATAATATATTTTTTTACTATTGTGTTCATATTAAATTATTTAAAATAAAATATTAGTTATGTTATTAAAATTATAAATAAACAAGAGAATATAAAAAATTAATATTTAGAATAATAAATTATTTAAAATAAAATATTAATTATAAGATTAATGTGAGATTGCCACATGTACAAATTTTATTGTGGTTGTCATAATAAATTACTTAAAATAGGACATTAAATAAAATAATATTTGAAATATTATATTAACTTACTTAAAATTAATGTTAATTGCAAGATTAAATAAAATATTAATTAAGAGCTTAATATTCGTTCCAAACCTGGAACCTTTAAGTTTTGCTATATAGTATTTGTTTCAATACAATACTTTTTTTTATCAATGTTGTCCCATAATTTTGTTTTAATTATTAATTTTTACTACTTGTAATTTTGTCTCAAAATATTACTTTTTATCTCTATAAAATTCATAAATAAAATTTATCATTTTTAGATTTGAATGACCATTTTAGAAAAAAGTTAAAAGTTATGGTTTTATTTGTAGGTAAAATTAAATTTTTTGAGACTATTCTGAATAAATAAATTTTTTATGAGACAATTTAGATTTTGAATTTTTATTCTTGTGGTGGCGCATATCTACTTGATATGGAAAACAGAGTTGGTAATGGTATTGAAATAAATATTAATTCTTGATTCTAGAAAAGTTTGAAGGATAGAATTGACAATAGAATTAAAATAATCATTCATAGTTTCATAAAAATTATGATAATCTAAATATGCAGTTATAATTTAATTTATGGATAAATCCTAAGTATTTCATGAAGTAATAGGTTTTGTTTCTTAAGATTGATCATCTTCAACTTTTACTTAAATCATCCTTTTATTCGTGGCCAGCATTTGAGTCTGATCCAGAGCATTATCTTCATCATCATCAATAGTCTCAAAGTCAACTAATTTACGCTTCCCTTTTGGAGTACTCATTTTATTTGAAAAAGCATCATTCATGGAGGATCCTAAAGGCTATATGTAAACATAAAAATAAAAGTATAATATAACATTTAGAAAAGATGGAGCAAATCACCATAAATTCATTTTTAATTTTGAACTTCAATACTTTTTCGCTTTTGATCTATTCGTTATAGCCTTGATCATAGTAGGATCTGAAGATACTTTCATCACAGTGTATAAATTCCATTAACTATGTACTTATATTTCTTTCAGATATATGGAATCTAAAGATGAACATCGAACCAATAAGAATGTCAAGCTCTTTAGGAAATGATCCAACCAAGTCCAGCTAATAAAAAAACAAAAAAGAATTATAATAAAATATAGGATAGGTACAATAGGTATGTTGTATTTTGCATACTAAATTCTAATTTATGTCATATCTTTCAGTCATGTGAAATTTGTAATATGTGAAATTTGATTAATGCAATTCTATTCTTTATAGATGTCAGTATATGAATGAACTTGGTTTCAATTTTGGTTAAATTGATTTAGAGAAAGTGTACACTATCGTGTGTAGCACGTAAGCGACCAAGTGCAAAATTTATATAATATCGAACCCAAGGGCGAAAGTGGGTAGCCGTATTTGAAAGATGTTTCACTCTAGTAGGACTAATAAAATAATGAGGATTGATTAACTACAACTAACAAATAATAAAGCAATTAAAGATAGAACATGTACAAATGTGATGGAAAATGAATGAAGGTGAACAATCTAAGAAGTATGTAAGGCATGCAACATTCATGGACAAGGTATATATAGACTCAGATACACATACATGCATTGATGGTTTTCATGTTATGATATTAAGCGCAATCACGTTTGTACCTCTAATCCCTATGGCCAAGATGACTAGGTTCTTAACTCTTTTACAAGTTTAAATCTCCTAGGATTGTTCTCACTCTCAATTCCCATTAAGGTACTATGATCATAAATTGGTTCCCTCACTAGTTCTCACTAATGTCCTATCATGAGGTTCTAAGCACTTGAAGGGTATGGCTTACATCTCCTCACACTAACTAAGTCATCTCATGCAAACAATGATTCAATTAAACCACTAAGCATAATATTGGAATGACCATCCTAACACTATGAATAGAGAATTTAATCACACAAATTATACATAAAATGAGAATAAGCATTCATTATAGAAAATATTCATAACACTCATTTCATCAAACATGTGGTGTGCAAAATCTACATAATTCCTAACCAATCATATTGCTAGCCTCACATGAGAAATAACCACTAAAAATCATGAATAATTCATTACAATCCATGGCATGCTCTAATTTAACTAAATAATCAAGAAAATCACAAATTAAAGGTAAGTTGGCTTCCCTTGCAAAGTAGGCCTTATCCTCCTTCAACATGCTCAAATCTTCACTCCTTGATGCATTCCTCTTCTTAGATTGGTGGATTGATGGAATGGTGGATGGATTTGAGGAGATCAAATGGATTGGATGGATGAAGTGAAGGATGGAAGAGATGGAGATGAATGTGTGTGATTTTGGTGTCTAGTGTGTGTTGAAACTGATCCCAAATGATTCCTCTCGGATTTTGTGGTCAAAACATGTATTTATACCCCTATGAAAGCTTCGAGAACGTGTGGAAATCATAAAACTCACTTTGTCAGAACACGGATTGTGTGCGGAACACGGCCATGGGGGTGTGCGTGTAGCGTTTTCTGGTGTCGGAACACGGCCACCACTTACATGGGCGTGTTTGGTACACGGGGCGTGTAGGAGCATCGCGTGCTACGCAGTCTCACCGTTTCACGTATAACTTTCACATCCGATCTCTGATTAGAGTGATTCTTGCGCTCACGCGACCCTCTCTTCCGTGGCTTTCAACCATATATCATACGTCCAGTTTTGAGCTCCACACGAATATAGAAAAATTACACAATTTGGATGTGTGTTTTTCAGCTTTGCTTTGGTTGTTCTCCCCCATTTCAACTCTGAATTGAGCTCCGTTTTTTCTCACATCTTCTTTATCGTGTCTAGAATCTATTTTTACCTAAAAATCACACAAATTACACCAATTACCTATTCTCTAAATATTCACAAATATAGCACAATTTAAGGAACTTAATCATGAAAATCACATATTTATCATTTTAAAGCACAAATCTCCATATCTTCATATAACACCACCAAATGATATACAAAATGAATAAAAACACAAAAAATACATAATAAAAGATACTAAAATCTAGGTGAAAATGACACCGATCAACCCCCCAAACTTAAAGTGTTGCTCGTCCTCGAGCAACGAAAATGAGAAAACGAGAGGGGAAATTTTCACCTAGAGAAAGACCTAAATAACATAAGCAACAAAACATCATAAGTAACAAGGACTACAAACCATATCAAGTAATCCTACAACATTAAAATCATGACATGAAAAATTAACAAGTTCAAGTCCAAGAAAATAAAGGGCAATCAAGTTCCTTCCGGTCCAAGCCTCACATAGGATTTTATATCACTCAACACTCTATGAGGTAAGGTATATCAACACTCATCAACCGATTGAACCCGACGCACCATAGGCTTGCTCATGGACTACATTCACAAGCCACCATAACTTCAATTAGTGATCAAAAAGGTCTTTATCTTTGGATGTAATGTTAGGCTCTTTGGTAGGGTAGGAAAATTTGGATAAAAGTGACTATTCAAGTGTTGATAATCGAAGAGATGATCAGCTTCTTCAACTTCTTCACATTTCTATCTCCCTTTCTTTTCTTTTCTCATCACGACCACTAATCACTATCATTCATTTGAAATTTCTTGAGCTTCTTTTGATTTCATTCTACCTTCCTTTGACTTGGCATTTGCTTGAGCATTTTTTTTTATTTGCTCCTTTTTTCTTATGTTGAGGTTGCTACTACAAATTCGCTGATAGACATCACTAAATGAACATCGGTTAACCATAAAATCTAATGTCTTTTCATGAAAAACCGATGTCTTTTCCTAAATCGATGTCTATCAGCGAAAATAAATGCTGATAGACATCGGTTTTTACTAACCGATGTCTTTCAAGTGATGTCTATTCATAAGTTAAAAAAATGCGCTGATAGACATCGATTTTTACAAACCGATGTCTTTCAAGTGATATCTATTCTGAAATAAATATCGGTTGAACAACCGATGTATATTGTGTGATGTCTTTTCAAATTTTATATTAAAAAAATAAATATCTTGGAGATAGTTAACCTCTTTAAAAATTTTCGTAGATGTTATATCTATTTATTAATTAATATTTAAACACAAAAACAAAATTTCACCAAAACCTATTTGGTAATTCCCCCCAATTCATTTCACGATATTTCCAATGTGGAAACTAGGGTTTTTTTTCTTTTGGTTATTTCACTCCTTCGACGTCGCCTATGTCGGCTCCTGGTGGTGTTACGCCACCTCTCCCGATGATTCTTCCTTATCGCCACCGACTCCCGCCTGTTGCAACACTATCATCCTATCCCGCAGGCCCACCAAATTGAGAAGAAGAATGACGTGAAGGGATCGAGAGTGCCACCTCATTGTTGAGTGTCGTTCCTCTATTCTTTGGGCATCGGAAATACCAGAAACGGAAGAGGATGCGGAGAAGCGTGTCAATATCAAAGTTTTAAGAGCTCGCAAAATTAAGTAAAGAAGGTAACCTCAGCTCCAGGGCTTTATCTTCTTTACCTTGATTCGCTCGAATTCGTTTTAGAACCAGGTTATTTATTTATTTTCTTCAAAGTTGTTTTCCTCTTCTTTTTGTTTGAATGGAAATTGCCCAGAATTGTTGACTACTTGCATAATGTTATGATAAACTTGTGCCATGTATTTTTAGTTGAGAAGGACCGAAGATTTTATTTTCCTGATGCAATATTTATTATGAATTTGGCATATATATGTGTATCCATGGATTCCAACTTCGATCGGGTAGTGGCCAAGGCTCAATAGCTCGAAGAAGCAGTCCTTGTTTAATGGTTTGTTTTTTCTATTTTTATCTTTTTATTCTTGTATCTGTTTGGGAAAATATCAATTTTGGTCCTCTATGATATGCCAAATCCAACTTTAGTCTTCAAGTTTGTTAATTTCTCAAAAGTGGTCCTCTGATGTCCGCTTTTGGTCTTTTGGTCCACTTTTGGTCATTTTTGTCCACTTTTGGTCCTCTAGGATAGGCCAAATAAGGACCAAAAGTGGACAAAAAGGACTAAAAGCGGACATGGGAGGACTACTTTTTAAAATTTACTAAACCTTAGGACTAAAGTTGGATTTTGCATATCCTAGAGGACCAAAATTGTATTATCCCTATCTGTTTGCTTTGCTTTGCTTTGTTGGCTTTTTAGTTATATTGCTCTAGACTTCCTTGAACTATTTGAGAGTTGTTATTGGATTTTCATAAATGAATATACTCATTAGTAATTAGCAATGTTGTAATCCATTACCTTCAATTCATTGTTTCTCTATTCTAAATTGTTGCTTCTAATTTTTTGTATGGGTGATTCTTCATGTTGTTTAGTAAATGAATCTATTTTTTTTTTTTTTGCCCATTAAGTGTTTGATGAAATGCTTTAAAAGACCAACATATATTTTTTTGGTATGGGTAATCAAGTTTCTATTCTAAATTTTAGATTAAGAAATGATAAAGTATGCTTATGGATATATCATCATACCATTAGAATATGGAGATGGATAGATTTATCATCCTATGGAATGGTTACATGGGGAGAAAAATATGTTTAGGGATTAAGTTATGATTGGATTGAAGGATAGATTTATCATATTATGTAAATTGAACATAACGTTTTGGTGCAACTGTCTATTGACTGCCTAATGCTGATCTCTTTGTTTAATTTTTCTTTAAATTTTGACAACAAGGTAATGGGTGATGGGGAGGAACTTGGAGTAGTAAAAATTGCTGATTTTGGCCTTGCAAGAGTTTATCAGGCTCCCTTGAAGCCACTAGCTGAAAATGGGGTAAGAAAGTATCTTCTTTCAATTACACATGATGTATTAACTATTATCTAATCTTTCCACAAGTAAATTAGACTATCGAATTTGACTTTTTATAGTGTTTTGCTTCATTATTGTTGATAATTTGGGGGAAAATAATATTTGATAGTTTCATTAACTGTGGAAGAATGTTCAAATATTTAATTTTGTGGCCAAGATACTTGTATATATATATTTTTTTAGTTAAAGTTATTCAATCTTGCTAGTTATTATTAAGTCTTTTAAATATTTCAACTATATTTCTTCTTGGTTACACTCATTTAATGGCCACACTACTTCATAGATTAATTAAGGGAGCAAAGCTCGGAAGGATCTTGCATTAGCTACAACTGCAGTTCAGGTTCTGGAAATTGAAAGTTGTGGAGTACCGAGTCAAGAATCAGTCCAGGGTAGTTGTTTTTGCAATAATAATAGTAATAAAGGATCACTATGAACATGTAATAATTGTATTAAAGCAGTATATATCATCAGTTCTATTATGGAAATTGGAAGGCTTAATTTGTCTGCCATATATTGCAAGGTAAAAATCCTTGAAATATGTCCATATGTGTTGTGAGACATTACTATTTTCTTTACAAGTTGAATTCTAAATCTTATGAGCTATTTACACTAAATAATTAATTGTTGCCTTGTGTTTTTTCATGTCGTTCTTGCATTCTGGAAGTTAATGAACTTAAATTATTTGAAGATAATAACTGGTTTTGTTCACTTTGTAAGAAATAGCTGACTATATGAGCAAGAGCAGAACTTGGATCAAGCTATTGTTTATCATGTGAGAGTTCTGATCTCTTCCAAATTGAAGAAGCAACAACATCAGCCATAAAGATTATGTATTTTCTAACAAGAGAAATAAATTGAGAAATTAGGAGAATGTTATTTGGATAGGAAGGTTTGTCTTTGTATTCGCATCGTACGTAAGTACTCGATGCAACCGTTTCCAGTGAAATAACATTTACCAATTTCACTAGGAGAATGTTATTTATTTTAATGCAAATTAATCTATTTTTCATCTATAAATAAATAATATATTTAGATATTATTTATAGATTTGAGAATTTAAAATTTATAAGGATTTTTTAATTTAATTATGAAAATTTTAATATTTATCTTAAATAAATAATAAAATAAATTAATTAATGTTTTAATAATTATTTGTCATATTAATATATATTACATTAATCAATATTACCACCATATTTATTTTGAAAGTTGGTTCATGTTATTTTAATACAAATTAATTGAATATATACAATATTTATTAAAGATTAACACAAAACACATCTAGCCAAATTGACTCAACACTTGCGCACAAACACTCTTGCTTAGTGCCCACCCAGGTTCAAACCCGGTTGGAGGCGAATCTACATAATTAAATTCTAAAGAAGGTATAAGGGGTAGAAATGTAATAAAATATAAATGGTTTACCGGTAGCCGGTCCGGCTGGAGCCGTCAAGCACTCACATGAGCAACAAGGTTCGATTCTTGTCTAATCAATTTTTTTTAGAATTTAAGTTTGTGACAAAATTTTCCGTCACAAAGTCCGTCACAAATATTGGTTAAAAGAAACCGTCACAAATTCCGTCACTAATATTTTCCGTCACAAAATCCATCACTAATTGTGATGGGATCGTCACAACACTTTGTGATGCATGTTCGGGTGATGGGCGCTTTCCCGTCACAAAGTCCGTCAATCCGTCACAAAGTCCATCACTGTCGGCTAGTTTTTTTTATAGTGCTTGTACAAGAATTTATCTGCTAACTGCTCCCATGTAGTACAACATCCTGTAGAAAGGTTGTTGTTCCACTCTTTGGCTTTCCCCGTTAGTGAGAATGGGAAAAGCCATTTTTTGATAGCATCCTCCAGAACATTCCTATGCTTCTGCGTCCTCGATACTCATCAAATAACTGCAGATGCTCACGAGGATTCTCCAAAGGATTACCACTAAACTATTGTGTCTGTACCATTCGGATCAATCCAAACGGCAACTCAAAATTCTCCGCAGTGATTGCGGGTCCTTTCAATCCAGCGTACATGATATGTTTCAACTTATACTGGTCCCGCATAGGGGGCTGGGCCCTTTGATCTTCTTCAGCCATCTCTACTGTCTCAGTTTCTTCAGTTAAATCAATTTTCTCTTCTTCAGACGAATAATAAATATCCGACTTAGGACTAGGAATAGGTGTAGCTGGCTTCTTTCTCTTTCTTCTGTTTAGTCTGACAAGTGCTTCAAGTTCTAAGTTGAGTGGTTCAATGGGGAGTCCACTTGACCTAGTGATCATACACCTATTCTCACGCAGCTAATCAGAATATTTTGGATGTAAATAAAATAAAAATAAAAGCAATTAAAATTTAACATTCTAGACTACTACAACATAAATGGCTTTACATAACATGTAAAAAAATATTATCTAATAGCTTAAATGTGTTATTATAGACGATAAATAACACTTTTAGGGGTGTCGTTGTCTCTGTTACCTATTGTCTTATGTAACACTTTTTCTTAATATAGTAACACTTTAAAAAAAATGTTACATTTACTTTAGTAATACTTTATAAAAGTTACAACAAAATGTTTATGTAACACTTTATAAAATAAAAAAATAAAATTGTAATTACTTGAATTTGATCTTATGACCTATAAGTAACAATGCATTTCCTTTACCAACTTAGCTAGTTCATCAAATTTTAACATGTATTGGATATTTATTTTATTATATATTTCTAGTCTTTTTTTCCTTTTTAAATAAAATTTTTGCAGTTTAATATTTTTACAATTAAAATAAAAGGTAAGTTAATATATTTAAAAACATTTTTCTTGAATAACAGTATTCTTTTTAATTTTATAATTCAATTTTAAATAATATATATTAAAATAAAATACATTTTATGAACGAACTATATATATTTTGTATTATATAATTACATCAAACTAATTTATTTAATTTTTTAAAATATATATATATATATATATTAAAAAGTACGTAATATATTTTTTAAAGGGTAGGTCTTGGGTGTGACCGTCTCACGGACCTTCTTATGTGAGACGGATCTTATTCTACCCATTAGTATAAAATAAAAATAAAAAGAAAATAAAAATATAAAAAACACGGGCCTTGTTTGGTGTAATTAATTAAAATTACCAAATTGGCGCCCAGCAATGAACGCAAATTACTGGAAGGCAAAGACTTGTGTGAGACCGTCTCACATAAGGGCTTACGTGAAAAGTGATAACATTTTATAGCGAAAGTGATAATGTTTTATAGCGAAAGTAATAACTATTTTAAAAAGTGAAAAATGGTCTCACGTGAGATGGTCTCATGCAAGACCTACCCTTACTGGAATTGGTTTCGCCATGTTAAATTAATTATTTTCACTTTTAATTAAAATTATTCCATTATCTTTATTATTTTTTATTATTATAATTATAATTATTATTTATTCAATAATAATATTATTAGTAATTATTCTTTAAATAATAATTCAACTATTCTATTATCACTTTATTTTAATCTCATATCACTTTATAATAAAAATGTTATCACTTTTTATTAATTATTCTATGAATAGTTATAAAATAATTTAACTAAATGGTTATCACTTTTTTGTTTATCATGTATCACTTTTTATTAAAATACTATCACTTTTTATTATTCGTGAAATAATTCAATTATAGGGATATCACTTTATTATTATTTTTTTATCGGATATAACTTTTTATTAAAAATATTATCACTTTTTATTTATTTTCGGATTTGTTCATAAACTAATTTAATCAAACGGTTATCACATTTATTTTATAATGTATAACTTTTTTATTTAAAATATTATCACTTTTTATTATTTTAGTAAATTGTTCGTGAAATAATTCAATTAAACGGATTTCAATTTTCTTTTATTATGAATCACTTTTTATTAAAAGAGTTATCACTTTTTATTATTCTAGTAAAGTGTTCGTGAAATACACTTTCTAAATTAGTTATCACTTTTTATTAGAGATGCTATCACTTTTTATTATTCTAATAAATTGTACATGAAATGCACTTTTTATTTAGTTATCACTTTTTATTACAGATATTATCACTTTTATTTAAAGTGGAATCACTTTTTATTTAAATTATGCCAAAACGATCCTCTCTTCTGTGGCTTTCTAACCATGTAGCACACTTCCAGGTCAGAGCTCCATACAAATACAGAAAAATTACACAAGTTGGACGAAATTTTTTCAACATTCCTACACAAGTTGCACCTTTTCCCCAACTTTGCACTTTTGATCTTTTTTCCACCTAAAAAAATAAAACACCTCAAACGCACCTTTTTCTCATATATATCAAATATAAGACACTTGTGCTATATCAGATCTATGATCAAGCCCTTGGATGTTTCAATTATTTTAGTGGTCCTTGGATGGTCAAGATCTTATTCATCATTTTCTTCGTGTGAGTGGGTGTTGTTGAATTTATTCGGTTGACTATATTGCGGCATCAAAGAAGTATCTTGGACGCAATCAAAAATCTAAAATGGTAGGAAAATATTTGATGTTGCTTTATTGTGTCGATACTTGGGATTTGTGGAACCATACCTATTTCTGACTCTCGTTTGTCTTCTTCGTGCTTCTTTGCAGAGGTAGAGGAGTTTTAAGTTACAATTTGAAAGCAAAATCAACTAGTTCTCATGTATTGCTTCACAATGTTCATTCTTCATCTTGTAGTTATTCTAGTTGAATCAAGTACAAGGATACAGACAAAGGGAAACTACATTCTTATTTCATCTAAGCAATTTCTACTCCTCATATAAAGGCTGAATATGTTGTTATCTACACATACCTTCTATTGAGTACCCTATTTCTCAGACTCTTCACAATTGTGCTTACAACCTACTTGTGGCTTTGGAAGCTGTATACTTCACTTGGCAATCAATAAGGGTCTGCAAATGAGAGTGTGTACATTGATATTGTTGGTTTCAAGTTTTTACCATTAAGTGTTTATCGTTCTGCTAGGTTTATCAGTACTATTGATGCCTGAAAGAGCCTTGTTTGATGCCCTTGTATTCATGGCTTTTCTTTCCCTTTTTTTGTTATGCGACTATGGGCATATGAATCCTTGTGGTTATTAATCATTTTAATTGATTAATTTAGTAATATCACAAGTTAAATATTGTGAGAGATGTTGATAAATTATTACATTTCTTAAATTTCAAACGAGTAAGTTCTAGTCATTTAAATTGTTTCTTTGACATAATTATTGAAAGTTATACCCTTTAGTATAGAGTGTTGTACCCTTTAATATAAAATTATATACTCGCTAATGTTAGGGAAGATAAGGGAAGACCACCTGAGCAAACCATGCTATTATACCTTAACAACATAAACTTGAAATACTGTCAACAATAGATGTTCTAAACTCCATATCATTTACTCATCAACAATACTCTTTGAACCATGCCATAATACTATAACAACATATACTTGAAATACTGTAAACTCCATACTCTTTACATAATTATAATGTACTCTTTACTTATAAAAAAAATATACCCTTTACTTATAAGCAATATACTCTTTTCATCATGTCATAATACCTTAACATAAACTCGAAACACTATAAACATCATACCCTTACAAGACTACAATGTACCCTTTATTTATCAACAATATACCCTTTGCACCATGCCAAAATACCTTAATAAAATAAACTTAAAACACTCTAAACTCCATACTCTTTACATGACCACAATGTACCCTTTACTCATCAATGATATAACCTTTACTCATAACTAATATACCCATTGAAACTTCATACAATTTACATGACTACAATATACCATTTACATGTTCACAATATACTCTTTACTCATCAATAATATACTATTTGCACTACCATAATACCTTACAAACATAAACTCGAAATATTGTAACCTCCATACACTTTACATGACCACAATGTAACCTTTATTCATCAACAATATACCCTTTACACCGTGCCATAATACCTGACAAACAAAAACTCAAAACACTGTAAACTTCATACACTTTAAATGACCACAATGCACCCTTTACTAATAAAAAAAAAGTTTAAACAACAACCCTCTCCCATACACTTTATTTTAAAATAAACTATCCATATCTAACGCAACCAATATATTTTATCATTCATTTATTATCAAAAAATTAAAATTATAAAACCCTAAAAGTTACTCCCTCCATCCGGAGTTAACATTTACATGCACTTTTTTACGTATATTAAGAGATATAATATTTTATTGTGTAATAAGGTGAGAGAAATAATATTTAATGTGAAATGAGTAGTTGTATTAGTGTTATGTGTGGGCCATACATAGAATAATTAATTGTTTTGTGTGGGCCCAACTTGAAAAAAAAAGATATGTTAAACATTAATTTAGGAAAAACCAAAATAGAAAACGTAAACCTTAATATCTGTACTTAGTCAAAGATGAAAACTCTTTTGGAACGAAATATTATGTTCTGGAGTGGGTAATCGGGGTTTACATGTGTTTCCTATTTTTTAAAATTACTCTTTAGTATATAATTTTTTTTGAAGAGTAATAATTAATGTCTCTAAATAGTAATTTTTCATGTACTAAAGTGTAATTGAAAAATCAGGGTTTACAAAATTTTGAAAAGTAATTTTTTAAATTTGAAAAGATTAAATTTATGTATTTAAAGAGTAATTTTTCATATACAAAAGAGTAACAGGGTATCCATACATTTGTACGGTTTTCACTTTGCCTAAGTTTGAACATATATAAACAATAAAAAATATAAATTCCGCATTATCATCCGAGCCAGCTGGCAAGTAGCTATTAGACCTTTGGATTATGCAAAAATTATTGAATTGTGTCTATATAAAGAGCTACACTCCCACGTTCACAATTACACCACTTTAAAATTAATTTCTATTCAACTCTTGCAATCACATCTCACTAACAATGTTTGCATTCGGAGGATGGCTGTTGGGTCCGGTAATTTTATTTATTCATTTGCTTTTCTTATTTTCAGTTATATATATTTGAAGCATCTCTTGCGATCGTTTTATTTAAAGATCAAAAAAGTGATAAATTAGTTTTGTAATATGAAAAAAATTGAATTGTTTTAATAAGTGATAGTAGATATTCAGGAAAAATCATATTGTCTATAAGTACGTGGTACATACATGTACAAGGTATAGGACTGGATGCTCTCTGGATCCATCCAATACATACAATCACACATTTTCACCCAAACAAAAAAAAAATCTCTTTACATTATAATCTTTCAATACACTTTAATTTCAAACTCATTATTTATTTTCAACTTATATAATTTATTTTATAATTTAAACATAAAAAAATATAAATATATATAAAATTAATGAGTATTACCCAGGAATGAGTAAATCCGAGAATATTAATAAATGAGTTTGGATGGGTATTAAAATCATAATAGATTATTTCAATAGAACGATTACAAGTATGTGTAATTAATATTTAAATGAATATGGTACGGGCGCTCCTAGAAATTTGGGGACTCTACCCACTGCAATACCAAACATGGGGTATTCAACCCTTGCAAAACTAACACATGTTTGTGAGACAAATAATTGGATTAAAAATCTAGTCGTTCAGGCAATAATACGTGATTTCTAAATTCATCTTTATTTCTCATCCAATTCTATGTTTTGAAGACATATTGCTAAAAACATCATTCACATGCCACAAGGCAAGTGTTCATATACATATGAGTGAGACAAGGATGTAAGAAGTTATATATGTATATATATATATGATCAAGAATTTTTCCGTCTTTTCAGATGTGGTTCAAACGCCGCGCTTAAGAACTTTTATAAGGGAGGATGAGGATGAAGATATATGGTATCATATCTTTGCTTGAAAAATTTCATGAAAGGCTTGGTTGTGCTAAATTACATTAAATGATTCAACCTTTCACCTTGTCCTCTCCAATGTGTGTTTCTTGAATCGGTTTTATGTGTCTTGCTACGTGTTGTTCGTCTGTAATAAAGTATGAGGGTTTTACCACCACATAAATATCAATAAACTAAATTTTATGTGTTAATCCTTCTCTCTAATTATTTGCATAGACTGCGTTGCATTATAATCTTTTATTTATTTAGTTGGCATGCTTTAAAATTGGGATTAAATCGTCGTAGTTTACAATAAATAAAAAAATTTTAATAATTATTGGCGTATAATTTATTTATGAGTTCATAATGGGATTGAGAATTTTATAAATAAAATTCATTGTATACGGAATTGAGATCATTATGAATCCTTTCAAGAATATAATTAAAATTTTAAAGAGGTTAAAATGTGAAATATTTCAAAACTTGAATAAATATATGTAATAAATTTAAAGGAACGTTACACAATGATTGGTAAAGAAAAAATAGGGATAATCCAGAGATTTTTCTACACCTAGAGGCGTAAATAAATAAATAAATAAAAGAACTTGAATAAATATGTAATAATTTAAAGGAACATTACACACACAATGATTGGTAACGAAAACATAGGGATAATCCAGAGATTTTGCTACACCTAGAGCTCTAAATAAATACTAAAAAAAAAAAAGTTGGCCTCTTGTGTTCTCAGGTGCACAAAATGTATAAAGGTACAACATTTTATTTTAAAGGGTTACATTTTAATTAATATACATAAGGGTGTAACATTTTGTTCTAAAGAGTGTACACTTTTCATTAATATTTTTTTTATTTAGAAAATAAAGGTACACGTCTTTATACTAAAGGCTATATAATTTAATACTAAAGGGTATGGGCTCACGGTGTGTCCCCGAGGACACAAAAGTTTTAGAAAAAAAAAAAGGTGACGTGTACCTGATTCATTATTCATTTGTTTTTTAAAATTAATTAATCTTTAATATATAAAAATTAATTTTTAGATAGATAAATTATTACTAGCTCTTCTGAATAAAAAAAAAGTATTAATCTTGTATTAAATGAAATAGGGTAATTTAGACTTTTAAAAAATATAAAATTTAAATATATAATAATAAGGGTGTGTATTTAACACTACAAAAAAAATATTTTTTAACAATCGAATTTACCAATAGAATTCAATCCGTTGGTAAGGATTAGCAACAAAAATGACATTTTTATTTTAGCAATGGCATACCAACAGATTTATTCTCTATTTTAGCAACGGAATTCAGTCCGTTGCTAATTACCAACGGATTAGCAAGGAAATTATTATATAAATTACCAATGGAATTATTAGCAACGAATTACCAACAGAATTATTTACCAATGGAATTGATTTTTCGTTGCTAAAATTTTACCAACCACCACTTTACCAACGGAATTTTACCAACGGATTCCGTTGTTAATCCGTTGGTAAGCCAATTTAAAAATGGAATTAAAACTTTTACCAAAGGAATATTCCGTTGCTAAAAAATATTTTTTTATAATGTAATAAAAAGGGGTGTGCATTTAGTGGAACCTATATGTAATTAGAGGAGCGTTTACAAATGAAGTGATGCCCAGCACGTACGCTTATATATCTAGAAGTGGGAAACAAAATTCAGACACATATCGTTTTTAAATAAATTCAAATAAAAAATAAAAAAATGTATTCATGCAGTCATTTTTTTAAATTCAGTTCCTACCTTCATATGTTAATTGATTACTTGATTTAACACCAATTTTGATGGGAGAAGGAGTATCTCTTGTGAATTACTTGATCATTAAATTATACACTTCATTTTTAAAACTTATATATCTATTCAATAAAACTTATACATTTTGTATTGAAACTTTCGAGAATAGTTAAACTTTCGAACACTAGACTTATTCAATAAAAGTTAACACTTTATCCAACACAATTATCTTTACGAGAATAGTCAAAACTACTCTTCGAACCCCAATAGTTTGTTAATAAAATGTATACACTTCTTCAATTAATAAAATTGATTAGTGTGAAATCTGCGTATTTTGGGGTCCGATTTAGCACTGTTTTGTGGTATTTATATCCGTATTTGAGCAACTTTTTGTTGAATTGCATACATTTGTGTTACAGAAGCATGTGAACTGTTATTTCATGTTATAGGTGGAAAACAGGCTTAAAAAGAGTAAAAACGAAAGTCAGAAATGAAGTCGGGAGAAAAAAGAGTCGGCACAAAACGAAAGTCAGAAATGAAGTCGGGAGAAAAAAGAGTCGGCACGAGTCGTGTCGGCCAAGAGCGCCAGGTCGTGCCACACAATGTGCGCGCACGACCTTCGAAACCTACCGAGAGATGTCGAGAGGCGTCCGCACGACTGCCGAGGGCTGTCGAGACGTGCCGTCTAGCCATGCCAATGCTCGTGCCGCCCCAGCTGCAGAAGGATGCCTCAAGCTTCTGCCCGGCATGACTTGTGCCGCTTCCCAGCGAGGCTTAGTCGTTGTTTTTCTAGCCCGTTCGTATTTTTGACGTAAAAAATCCCACTTTTAAGTCAGAATTCGGGAATTATCAATCCTCAACTATAAAAGGAGCCTTGGGGTGTTCCAAACCATAACTCTCCACAACCCTTCATACTTTTTCATACCCTTTCCCTGCTACCATATCGAAATCAAGATTCACCATCCCATCCACCCATCCTAGAGAGTTCATCAGTATTGCTTACTTGAGAAGGAGAACGAGAAGGTTCATAATCACAGAAGAGGGAATGGAGAATCACGCCACATCTAGAATTTTTCTTATTCTTTCTTTCTTTATTTTGAATAATAGACCTATGGGATTGTTTTTATATCTAACCATGGGTGTTGCTTGTAACACCATGGGCTAGTACTTTTTGGATAGTTCTAGGTTTTAAAGGTTTAATTGGATTTGACTTGATTACCTAGACTAGGTTATGGATTTCTGCAGTATACTTATTCCTTTATTAATGCTTTGAATTTGAAACTTATATTTTTGTCTTATATGATCTGTCCTTATTCATGAGTATGTCATTGTCTTATGCATGTTTATAATTATTGCTTGTGTCATAGAAGGAATTATATTTGTCTATCTGTTATGGGTAAAGGGGATCTAACCATATAACTTTTATTCATTAGAATAATTAATATTGGACACTTAATATATCTATTAAGTACTCCCTCCGTCCCATTTCAATGTTTACGTTTCTATTTTGCGCGTCTCATTTCAATGTTTACGTTTTCCTTTTTAGGAATATGGGACCCACCTAAAACAATTAATATATCATCCAACACTGATACACATACCCACTTCACATTAAATATTATATTTTTCCACCCACTATCTATTAAAATATAATACTTTTTAATCAACGTGCAAAAAGCAAACGTAAATATTGAAACGGGATGGAGGGAGTACCATTTTAGAGGATTTGGTTTCTTAGATTATATTAGGTGGGAATTGAAGATTAATTCTTAAGTACATATAAAGGGAAGTCTAGTGCTCTAACCTATTTAGAATTTTGCATGAAGTACCTAGAAAAGGAGTAGGAATTATTCTTCTGCATTTGAGGGTTTGAACCAAATTTATGTGTTAAGTTTACTTCACCAAAGGGATTTAACATAATTAAGTGATTGATTTCATAAGATCTGCAGGAATTCTAACCAATTATCTAGTGATTTAGGTTGACCAATTTAAACTGGATTGTCTAGAGCTATCTATCTTCTCTCTTGAACACTTCCATATTTATTTTATCAGCTATTTTATATTTTTATTAATTATTTTCTGCATCTTAGGTTTAATTAATTCACTTAAATACCCAGATATATCTTAAATTAGAGTAGTCATATTTAGATTAAATAGTGAGTCTAGAATTATCCTTCGGGTTCGATATTTTTACTTGGTCACACAATTGATTCCCTACACTTGGGGACACGTGCAAAAAAGGTGAACAAGCAAATGGCGACGTGTGCTGGGGATAGTTCTTATATTTATTTTATTTAATTCTTCTGTGATTTATTTTATACTACAACATTAATAGCATTAAATAACATCTCATAGTAACATTTTAAATTTATTTAACACAAAATGGTAACACTTTTAAAATTATTATGATATGTAAAATTTTTTTAACACTTTTTATATAAGTAATATATACATGTAACACTTTTTTAATATGTAACACATTCATTTAATACTTTTACATATTTAACATATTTTATGTAACACTTTTACAAAGGTAACACTATAATATAACACTTATACATAAGAAATATTTTTAAATAACACTTCTACATACATAAATTATTTACACAACATTTAAAATGGAGTGGTATTTTTGATACTCCATATTTATAAGATGAATATTAATTAAAAAGTTACACACACACACACACACACACACACACACATATATATATATATATATATATATATATATATATATATATATTTAAAAAAGGAAAGACTTGAGTGAGAACGTCTCACGGATCCCCTTATGTAAGACGGATCACCCATTAACTTATTAAGCATATTTTAAAGGGCCATGTTTGGATGTTATTATATTAAAAATTTTTAAAATTAAATATAATAATTATAATTAAGCTTTTTAATTTCACGCGAAAATGGGAGGAAGCCGCCCCCAATTCCTGAACCTGAACGCAAACCATTCACTATATTATGTATTCAATTTTTTATTTTTACGTGTTTTCTTTTATATTTCTTATTATTTAAAATTTTAATACATTTTATTAAAATTTTTTATTTATTTAATTTTTTTAAATTTAATTATTATAAATTTACAAAATGTGATACAATTGATAAAAAGTGATAATAATGCTATGAATTATTTCATGAACAATTTATAATTTAAATAAAAAGTGATTCCACTTTAAATAAAAGTGATAATATCTGTAATAAAAAGTGATAACTAAATAAAAAGTGCATTTCATGTACAATTTATTAGAATAGTAAAAAGTGATAGCATCTCTAATAAAAAGTGATAACTAATTTAGAAAGTGTATTTCACGAACAATTTACTAGAATAATAAAAAGTGATAACTCTTTTAATAAAAAGTGATTAATAATAAAAGAAAATTGAAATCCGTTTAATTGAATTATTTCACGAACAATTTACTAAAATAATAAAAAGTGATAATATTTTAAATAAAAAAGTTATACATGATAAAATAAATGTGATAACCGTTTGATTAAATTAGTTTATGAACAAATCCGAAAATAAATAAAAAGTGATAATATTTTTAATAAAAAGTTATATCCGATAAAAAAAAAAGTTATATCCCTATAATTGAATTATTTCACTAATAATAAAAAGTGATAGTATTTTAATAAAAAGTGATACATGATAAACAAAAAAGTGATAACCATTTAATAGAATAATTAATAAAAAGTAATAACATTTTTATTATAAAGTGATATGAGATTAAAATAAATTGATAATAGAATAGTTGAATTATTATTTAAAGAATAATTACTAATAATATTATTATTGAATAAATAATAATTATAATTATAATAATAAAAAATAATAAAGATAATGGAATAATTTTAATTAAAAGTGAAAATAATTAATTTAACATGGTGAAACCAATTCCAGTAAGGGTAGGTCTTGCGTGAGACCATCTCACGTGAGACCATTTTTCACTTTTTAAAATAGTTATTACTTTCGCTATAAAACATTATCACTTTCGCTATAAAATATTATCACTTTTCACGTAAGTCCTTATGTGAGACGGTCTCACACAAGTCTTTGCCTTCCAGTAATTTGCGTTCAGTGGTGGGCACCAATTTGGTAATTTTAATTAATTACACCAAACAAGGCCCGTGTTTTTTATATTTTTATTTTCTTTTTATTTTTATTTTATACTAATGGGTAGAATAAGATCCGTCTCACATAAGAAGGTCGTGAGAAGACCTACCCTTTAAAAAATATATTACGTACTTTTTAATATATATATATTTTAAAAAATTAAATAAATTAGTTTAATGTAATTATATAAAAGAAAATATATATAGTTCGTTCATAAAATGTATTTTATTTTAATATATATTATTTAAAATTAAATTATAAAATTAAAAAGAATACTGTTATTCAAGAAAATATTTTTAAATATATTAACTTACCTTTTATATTAATTGCAAAAATATTAAACTGCAAAAAATTTATTTAAAAATGAAAAAAAAGACTAGAAATATATAATAAAATAAATATCCAATACATGTTAAAATTTGATGAACTAGCTAAGTTGGTAAAGGAAATGCATTGTTACTTATAGGTCATAAGAAGAGAAAATTGATTTAACTGAAGAAACTGAGACAGTAGAGATGGCTGAAAAAGATCAAAGGGCCCCGCCCCTATGAGGGACCAGTATAAGTTGAAACATATCATGTACGCTGGATTGAATGGACCAGCAATCACTACGGAGATTTTGAGTTGTCGTTTGGATTGATCCGAATAGTACAGGCACAGCAGTTTAGTGGTAATCCTTTGGAGAATCCTCGTGAGCATCTGCAGTTATTTGATGAGTATGCGAGGACGCAGAAGCATAGGACTGTTCTGGAGGATGCTATCAAAAAGTGGCTTTTCCCATTCTCACTAACGGGGAAAGCTAAAGAGTGGAACAACAACCTTTCTACAGGATGTTGTACTACATGGGAGCAGTTGGCAGATAAATTCTTGTACAAGCACTATAAAAAAATTAACCGACAGTGACGGACTTTGTGACGGATTGACGAACTTTGTGACGAACTTTGTGACGGGAAAACGCCCATCATCCGAACATGCATCACAAAGTGTTTGTGACGGTCCCGTCACAATTAGTGATGGATTTTGTGATGGAAAATATTAGTGACGGAATTTGTGACGGTTTCTTTTAACCAATATTTGTGACGGACTTTGTGATGGAAAATTTCGTCACAAACTTAAATTCTAAAAAAAATTGATTAGACAAGAATCGAACCTTGTTGCTCATGTGAGTGCTTGACAGCTCCAGCCGGACCAGCTACCGGTAAACCATTTATATTTTATTACATTTCTACCCCTTATACCTTCTTTAGAATTTAATTATGTAGATTCACCCCCAACCGGGTTTGAACCTGGGTGGGCACTAAGCAAGAGTGCTTGTGCGCAAGTGTTCAGTCAATTTGGCTAGATGTGTTTTGTGTTAATATTTAATAAATATTGTATATATTCAATTAATTTGTATTAAAATAACATCAACCAACTTTCAAAATAAATATGGTGGTAATATTGATTAATGTAATATATATTAATATGACAAATAATTATTAAAACATTAATTAATTTATTTTATTATTTATTTAAGTTAAATATTAAAATTTTCATAATTAAATTAAAAATCCTTATAAATTTTAAATTCTCAAATCTATAAATAATATCTAAATATATTATTTATTTATAAATGAAAAATAGGTTAATTTGCATTAAAATAAATAACATTCTCCTAATTTCTCAATTTATTTCTCTTGTTAGAACATACATAATCTTTATATTTTTCTTAATGCAATCACAAACTTTATTTTTATCAATTAAATACACGATCTTTTTTTAATTTAATCATCAACTTTCCGTTATATATATATATATATATATATATATATATATATATATATATATATATATATATATATATATATATATATATATATATATATATATATATATATTATCTTAAGTATACTATAGCAGAAATTTTTTTTGCTGACGTGCCGTCTCCAGAGCGCTCCAATGTGACGTGTAATTTTCTCAATTTTTTGGATTTTTAATAATTTTTCTTAATATTTTCCTTATTTACTTTTAATTAACTTCCTTATTTAATATTTTTTTAATAATGTGTTTCTTATTTTTAATAACGATTTTAATATTTTATATATTTATTTGGGTATATTAATTAATTACTAAATCTTTAATGCAATAAATTAATTAATATCAAATTAAATCATATATATAAAGGGAAAAAAGAATATTTCAAATAATATTCTTTCACACTCAACCTATAAATAAGACTTTTTGGTTATTCATTCTAAATACTCACATTCGATTCTCCAAGAGGAATATGAGCTTTCTTCAGATTCCTTTAGAGAATTGATTTATAAAAGTATAAAAATTTATTTAGATAGAGCGAATCAAGTAGAGATTCGATTTACCTCTAATAAATCGATTCAAGTATTTTTCAAGAGGAAGAGAATTGATTCAAGTATTCTTGAATTGATTTACCTCTTAAGAATTGATTCTTCGAGAGTAAGAGGATCAATTAAAGTATTCTTGAATTGATTTATATCTTAAGAATCGATTCTTCAAGAGGAAAAAAATCGATTCAAGTATTAACTCTTAAGAATCGATTCAAGTATTCTTTAGATCTACCTCTGAAGTATTGATTCAAGTATTCTTCAAGTGAAAGAGGATCAATGATTCAAGTACTCTTGAATCGATTTACCTCTAGAAAATAAGAGGTTGAAAAAACTAATTCATGTAAAGAAAAGCTTAAGTTCTTTAAGTTAAATCATTATTTCATATCAAATAACATTAAAATTGAATTTGTAAATATTTGTTAATTTTTTAAAGTTAGTATATTAATATTTATTTATTTGCATATATCTTAATTATATTCAATTATGATATATGAATTATAAAATTTGTTTAGTTTAGTTGTTTATATAATTTGAAACTAATAAAATTAAATAAAAAATAAAATTAATAAATTCATTACAAATTTATGAATATTTAAAAGAATAATATATATTAAATAATTTTATTTATATTACATTATTTACTTTTGATTAATTTCCTTATTTATTATTTTTTTAAATAATGTATTTTTTATTTTTAACAATGATAAATTTTCATATTTTATTTATTTATTTGGGTATCATTAAATAATTACTAAAACCAATAAATAAATAAATTAATATCAAATTAAATTATATATATAAAGGGAAAAAAATATTCCACATAAAATATTCTCTCCCACCCCACCTATAAATAAGACTTTTTGGTTATTCATCTAAATACGCATTCGATTCTCCAAGAGGAATATGAGCTTTCTTCAAGTTAATTAATATATAAAGAGGAATAGCCACTATTTAAAAAATATTTGACGTTATTTTTTATAAATAATATATATATATATATATATATATATATATATATATATATATATATATATATATATATATATATATATATATATATATGTGTGTGTGTGTGTGTGTGTGTGTGTGTGAGAGAGAGAGAGAGAGAGAGAGAGAGAGAGAGAGAGAGTGAAGTATAGTATAACAAAGTCCTTTGTCATTAGATTCGTTCATGTATAGTCTTACTATTTATTTATTTTTTATATACACTTATTATGACCTATTTATGTTAGTATCATTAATTGCAATAAATAAATTAGTATCAAATCAAATCATGTATAGAAAAAAAAGAATAAATTGAGATTTTTTTATATATATATAATTGATATTTATTTTAGACATACTGTAAAATTAAGGATTTATTACTAAGAGTTACATATTTTGATCATAATTACACTTAAATACAATGAAAAAAATGAAATACTAACAACTATATAAATATACAACAAAGAGACAAAATTGCCCCTACGTGATTGCACATATTTTTAAAGAGATAGGGGAGTAATAAATAGTTTTCAATTGTATTATGTTATAAACTGACATTTAAAAAAAATACAAGTCAAGATTCTTTTAAATAATTAGAAAATATTTACATATATATTAATTTTTTATATGATTTAGTTATACTTTGCATTATCAAAAGTCAAATGTTATAATTTGTTGCAATTTTTTTACATTGATGAAAGAAATTGTTTTGCTGTAAGAAAAAAATTGCTTAATTAATGTTGTTACGTTATACAACATGAATTATTATTTAATTATAAAAAATAAGAATAATAAATAAATGATCCCGCGTTGTACGCAGGATTCATACTAGTATATACTAATTACGAATACACCACTATAAATAATTTTTTTAAAAGTATGAGGTGTCGCAACGTGGTTAAATTTCGTATATTTTTTGTTTTAATATTACATATATAATCTTTCTACTTTTATTTATTATTATTATTATTATTATTATTATTATTATTCATGTATATATCTTTAAATCATGTATATCTATAAATTAAAATCACCTTTAATTATATTTTTTTGATTGGTTAAGGAATAGATAATCAATAAAATATATCCAACTTATTAATATTATTATTCATGTATATCTTCAAATTAAATACCACCTTTAATCATATTTTAAAATTAACATTACAATACACCACAGTATATTCAATTATTCAAGGTAAATAATTCACAATAAATATTAAAAAATAATAATTTCTTTATAAAAAAAGATGTAACTCTGTTCTTATAATTATTTTGATTTAAAATTAATATTATTATATACAACAGTAAAATATATTCAATTATTTAAGTTTAAATAAATTCACAATCCATATTAAAAGAATAATAATTTCTTTAAAAAAATAAGTAAGTTTAACCTTTTGTTTTATATAATTAAATTAAATAGCATAATGTACATGTGTAACGAGCAAGTACAATTTTAATGATTTTTTTAAAACTGTAAATTGTGACGAACAAATTCCGTCACTAAGTTTGTGACGGACTTTGTGACGGACAAAGTCCATCACAAATGAGACTCTTTACATTGTGACCATATTTTTCCATCACTAATTAAAAAAAATAAAAATAATATATTTTTGTGACGGAAAAAAGTCCGTCACAAATTTTTTCCGTCACAAATGCCGTCACAAATATTGGGAATGATAAAATTTTAAACGGTCAACTATTAGCGGTCACTATTTTCAAAATACTGTCATAAAGTTCGTCACAATTGTGACGGCAAATTTTCCGTCACAAAAATCTGTTACTGTCATGCAACTTTTTTGTAGTGAAGTACTTTCCTCCCTCCAAGAGTTTTAAGGTGAAGCAAAATATTACACAATTTGTGCTTATTGAGGAGGACGCGCCAGAGCTCTTTGGGACATATGACTCACAGAATCCTACTAGTAGGTACTATCAGGGCGGTCCATCCAGAGTAGCACCAGATCCATTTACACCGGGGACATCTACAGCTCCATCTGGAGCCCGTAGAGAACCCATCACTTTTGCATGTCCCGTACCCCCTGACTATCATTCTTATTATGTTCTAGGTGTGCAGGATCCATGGGGAGAGATGTACAGATACATCAATGATCAGTTCGACTCCATCAAGTGTTCGAACGACCATCAGTGTAGTAAGTTGTTCCAGGAAGTTAGGCGTTCTCGAAGGGAGACACAAAGAGAGGTACAAAGTTTGAGAGATTAAGTTCGAGAGCGCCGAGAGAGACGTGACTGATGGAGAATATAGCCCCTGTTTTAAACATGCTTGTCTGTCGAGGTTGTGTCATTCTATCTTTTCATATTGTTTCTATTTTTTGTTTAGGCTATGAGTGGAGCGATAGATTGATAGGGTAATTTCTGATGATTTCTTCCATGTATATTTCTTATCTTGATTTGTATTGTTAGATATTTGTGGGGGATATTATGCTGAGTTTATTATCTAGTAGTTGAGGTACTTATGTTTGGGTTTCTGGTTGTGTGCTTATTATGATCTTATTTGTTAGGTTTCTATCAGAAATTCATATGCTCTTGAAATTGATGAAGGAAGTGTACTTAAGTTATATTGTAGTATGAAGTTCTATGTGTAGTTGTGAGATATTGCTTACCATAAAGAATGCTCTGTTATGTGAGATTTTGAGCCTATTATCATGTACATAAAATACATGATATTTGTTTCTGGTGAGTATCATTCTTGTGTGTGTATTCTAGAACTTGCCTCTTGTTTTACTTGAGACTGCGTGTTATGTTAGATAATAGGAGATGATTTTAGGTCATCTTTGATTTTTATGAGTCACTTTGCCAAATAACTATATATCTGTAGTTATCCCTTTTGAGCCTAAAAGCCTTATTTATTTGGAAACCTACGAAGATAACCACTTTGATATCCTATTTGAGCCTTAAATTCCTATATTTAGTTAGGGGTGTGTGGATCGGGATTTGGTACGGATTTTAAAAAAATCTGTACTGAAATTTGGATCGATTTTTTAAAAAAATAATCTGATATTGAATCCGTAAAGAAAAAATCCGATATTGAATCCGTACCGAAATTTGGTTCCGTTCGGAATTGATTTTTGGAAAAATGGATTTTGACGGTGCGAAGCGAATCGAAGATAATATTATATTTTTTTAATAAAAGGTAATAATACTTTAAAAATAAGAAAATACTTCTGTAATACTGCTTCATAATTCACATTAAGAGTTTCATGAGACATATAAGAATAAGAAGAGATAATATTTGAATAAAAAGTTATAATCAAATTGATGAAAAGTGAGAGTGGTGCATTGGATTATTTCATAAACAATTCATATTATAAATAAAGATTGATAAACTTTTAATGAAAAGTGATAACATATTTAATAAAAATTGATAATTACTTAAAAAATATAAAATAGTCTTACATAACACGACCTTATGTGTTGCCCTAAAAAATAATAGTTCTAAAATAAAGAAAATTAATAATTTTATATTTTTTTTACACCTTTAACTTTAAATTTAAGGTGTATTTCAATTAAAGTCTATCTAATACTAATATTTTAGACATAAATATGGATTATAATTTAATTTTTGCATTTTATCTTCATTAAATAAATATAAAATATAATATTTATTTATTAAATTTACGATTGAATTTAGACTTTAGAGATATCATTTACTTTATTCATTATATTCTCTGAAATAATACTTTGAACATATTATTTTATTTATTTCTTATTTTTTTAGAAATTTATTTTACTTTATAAAATATATATTTTCTAATATAAAGTAATAAATAAAAATTTAGAGTATTAGATATATTTTTAAATTATTATTTGATAGTATATTATAAATATGTTTAATTTATTAATTATGATTACATTATAATTAGTAGAGTAAAATTAATTAATTCATGACATATAAAGTATAAACTATAAATAATAAGATAAATATATTAAATATAATTTTAATGCATTATTTAAATTTGATTTTTCAGTACGGTTAGATTCGGTACGGTTTGGTTTGGTTATATTCAATATTCGGTACGGAAAAGCGGGAAATATCCAAGTCCGTATCAAATAAAAAATCGGTTCGGTTCGAAAAAAGACAAAAAGTCAACGATTTTTTTTGTTCGGGATTAATTCGGTGCGGTTTCGGTACGGTTTCGATTAAATCCAATATCCGTGCACACCCATATATTTAGTGGAGAATTAAATGTTGTCAAAGTGTGTGAATTGATTTTCATGGAGTTTGGAAGAAATAAAATATTTGGAGCTATACAAGTGATTATGAGCTGAAAAATCAATGGCTTAGGGGGGTAGTGCTCGAAACTGGTACCTCAATGAAAAAGAAAGGAAAAAGAATGTTGTGCTTGAAGGAAATGAGAGAAAAGAAAATTAGAAGAGCATGAAGCTGGATAGCCTTGAAGTGTAAAAATCTGTAGTACAAAAGATATCCAGTTTTAATTCTCTACTACATGAGTTACTTTATCTGTATGTTCCCTACCCTTACCAAAGAGCCAGCATTACATACTATTAAAAGTCTTTTTTGATCCTACTGTGGAATCATACTTTAAGTGGTGGAGAGTTTGAGATATTTGACAAGTTTATGGTTACACGTGCACTTGAATTGAGTTTGAGCGTAAACACCATACTCCATAAGTGTACATCTTTCACACTTGAGTGCGAGTGATATACTTCCCGTAAGAATAAGTTGATAGAGCATTGTAATTGGTAGTAATGGTCTTAACTTGTATGCTATAAATGAAGTATTGCATGTGATGAGAGTTACATGACCGGAGTTAATGAAAATTGTGTGTTGAATGACCTAGTTGTCATATCCTTTATTTTTCCCTAGATTTACACACTATTTTCTTCTAATTTATTCTTTTTCGTTGTTTGGGGACGAACAACATCTTAAGTTTGGGGGTTTGATTAGAGTGAAAATCTACATATTTTAGGGTCCGATTTAGCACCGTTTTGTAGTATTTATATTCATATTTGAGCATCTTTTGGTTGAATTGCATATATTTGTGTTACAGATGCATGTGAGGTGTTATTTCGTGTTATAGGTGGAAAACGGAGCTAAAGAGAGCAAAAATGGAAGTAAAAAATGAAATCTGGAGGAAAAAGAACCGGCATGAGTCGTGCCGGCCAGTAGGCAAGTCGTGCCGGCCAATAGCGCCAGGTCGTATAACCTGGTAAGAAATTTAAAAAAAAATAGAGATAATAAGAATCCTAATCAAGATACCAAAATCACGTTGAAAATTTTGCTAAAATCACGTTGAACAGTAGATCACCAAACAGCCTGTTGCCAAATTCACTGAAGGCACGAAATACTTAAGCATTGGCTCTCATGTTTGATCCTCAACTTGGGTTGCCAAATCCTAGAGGTGACGTGGGTGTGGATCGAGCCTCAGCAAGAACACTAGCAAGAAAACGTGAAGAACACCAGCAAGAAACACGCACATAAGATAACAAATAAGAACCCTAATGAAGATACCCAAATCACACTAATCCTCAATTCGCCAAAATCACGACCCAGGGTTGATCACCAAATCCAAAATTAATAATTTCATGACAGAAGCACATGACGGTTGGCGTGACGACGAAGGAGTGTTGGAGGACGAGTTATCAGTGGTGACTACGGTGGCTGCAATGGCGGTGGAGCGGCGCTGTTGGTGTAGAAGGCGGCCGCATGGTGACCGCCGCGACGCTGTGTTCTTCGTCTGTTCTTTGAATCCCCTTTTTTCCCCCTTTTTCTATTTTGTTTATTATTTGATTTATTTTTATTTTTTTTACAGACGAAAGTATTAAATATTTAATTATTATTTTTTCTTTGCTTTATTAATTATCCATTTAATTTTAGTATTACATGTGATGTGGAAATAAAAAATATAATTAAATTTTTTGTTAGAAGTGACGTGTCAGTTTTATAGGCCTATATTAACTCTCATGTGCCACATTGGATTCTACTACCGGAAAGCATGGGATTTTCAGGCCAAAAAATCAATTTCCGGCGATTTTGGGACCAAAATTGGCTAAGTCAGGAGTTACGGGACGAAATTGAAAATTTTATCTTTTTTGGGACATAATCAAAAATTTTCTTTAGTTATGAGACTAAAAATGATTTTAACTCTCTACCGTATCCATCTTTTCACAGTGCTCCAGATTTTCAAGACAGAAGTGCAAGCAAAGAATAGGTGTTTGTTAGTTTCCATAGAGTTGATACAGAACCCGCATAACTTTTTAAATAGAAAATGTTATTTGATTGATGTAAAATGATAACCGTTTAATTGCACTATTTTATGGACCATTCATGAGATAAATAAAAAGTGATAACAATTTTAATAAAAAATGGAGTAATATCTGATCAATAAAAAGTAATAATGAATCAAATAAACTATTTTATGATCGATTCATAAGATGAATAAAAAGTGATAACATTTGTAATAAAAAGTGATACGTGGTTATGAATTTTTTAAAAATAAAGAATAAAAAAATATAATTTTTTATTAATTCATAAAATAACTTATTAAAAAAAAAGAATAATAAGTTTTCATTATGACAAATCGCAACAGAGCCGCCCAACTAATTCTACTTTGAACCAGTATTTTAAAAACCGGACTGGACCGGCCGGTTCAATCGGTTGAACCGAAAACCAGAGCCGGGACCGGTCCGGAACAACCTAGATAACCGCTTTTGCGGTTGAACCTGAAAGAACCTGTATGAACCGACCAAAACTGGAAAATCGGTAAACCCGATAGAATCGGTAATGGCTAGTTTTGTTATAAAATTCAAGTCAATCTCAAATTCCAACATCAAACAACTCCATTCCCTCTTGTTTTATCAATGGAAATTATTAAAATTTCAAAATTAAATTACCTGTTATACACATTATTTATACATACACTTTGTTCTCACCACCGTTGCTTAGAACTAAAGACAATAGAGGAAAAAAGAAGGGAAGAGAGAACTGTGGTCGCATAAAAAATGAGAGTGTGCGGCGTTTAAGTACATCGTTGTTGTCTGCAGAGCTTGATAGAGAAAAGAAAATGAAAGAAAGAATGGAATCTAATGAGCTCCTAATATTTTCTTACTTAAGTAGAAAAGGTTCCAAAATAATGAAGACATTCATTTTCGTCAAAATAATATATTTTTACCAATTTCGTCCCATCATAATTTTGTAAAAGCATTGATTCAATCTCATCCCATGAAATTAGAAAAATTGAACATTTTTAATTAAAAACGACTATTTTGGTTAAAAGTAACGGAACTACTTCGGAGAAATTAAGTTTCTTAGGACTTTTTTTTTGATCAAGCAAAATCTCCAAGAAAAAGTGGTGCTATAGCCTTTACAATATGTTTTGACAGCAAAACACCATTTGACAGTAAGAAACTAAGGAATAATGCCCCAACTCAGAAATACAAGATTCATGTCAGTAATAAGATTTTGACATATTCTCAAACTCTCCATGCAGAATCCCCTAGATTATCCTATTCAACACACCTCCAAACCTGTTCGCTCCAATCTGAAAAATTCTTGTTGCTAGAATATTTGATTTTGCTAAAATTCAATTCCACGAACGTGCCTTGATGTCTCTGATTTTATTAGGATTAGAGACCTCCCCATTAAAGATGACTTTGTTTCTATGATTTCATATCACCCAATTTGTGCATATCCAAATTGTCACTGCAATATTTATGTTTTCACCATGTCCAAGTACCTCCCTATTCTTGGGACTATTTTGAATAAAGTAAATTTGTATGAGACAATTTTGATTTTAAACTTGTTAACTAAACTAACCAAAACAGGTCCTTATTTTTAATTATTTATTTTTTAATTGAATTTAAAACATACTCACATAAGGGGATCGTGAGATGATCTCACACAAAACCTCCCCATATTTATATTTATATTTAAATGATAGTAAATTTTATTGCGGTTGATGTTATTTCTGTTTATCGTCTCACGTAAGAGCTTAAGTGAGACGATCCATGCAAGTCTTTGCCTAGTTAAGGTGAAAATAATTATATATTAGTGTATTCGTTATGAGTTTTTGATAAGATATGATTTAACTTTGACAAATTATCTTGTACATCCGGGTGCAGCGTACACCTATTTTCAGAAACTTATTATACATATATGTATGAAAATATATGCACTAATAAATAAATAATTACTCCCACCATCCCGGGCAAAGGTGGTCATTTACTTTTTGCACGTGGATTAAGGAGTATTATTATTTTATGTATATTGGGTAGTTGTATTAGAAGGATGTGATGGATATTAGTGGACCCTTTTACTAAAAGGGAAAAATGAGAACATTTGAATGAGACGCCCAATATAGTAAAATGATGACCTTTCGGCGGGACGGAGGGAATACTACACTTTTGTTACTGGATTTTTTGTAAAAATATACCATTATTAAGAAACTTATATACTATTGAATATAAATTTATACACAAATGGATGCATGCGTGCATGTTATCAACTCTTTAACTTTAGGTAAAAGCTCCTGCGGCCCCGGGGACACGGAAGGATACTCCGTGTCCCCATGTGAACACAACTCTCTCCCTCTATATTCTATTTAAACTTATGTATTGCTAAGGGTTTAAATTGTAAAGGGGTACGAAAATTGAAAAGGCGCACAGAATGTGCTCCATGTGCACGGGTGCACAGGAGCCTCACTCTTAACTTTATATTAAATTAATATGTAAATGGTATATGGTGATATGTGTAAAAATGTATTCCATTAATTTTGAGAAAAAAGATAAATAGAGGAGAAAGAAAGAAATCTAGAGAGTAATAATTGAATTGAGAATTTATAAAAGATTAGTGACTTAGGGATTAAATTATAAAGATGTCCACAAAGAACTGGAGATATATTGTTTCAATTGTATTTTCACATTTTATAGCATCCCTCTTGAATTAAGTTATTTCCGATATGAACAAATTTCTTTTAAAAAATGCGAGTCGTTCAAGTGTTGTATTCTACATTTATTTTTTAACGAATTGACTGAAAGACATTGGACGCAATTCATCGACACGAACAATCAATTCTGACCTTGACCCTCCTTGATTGATATAAATAAACATTGAAAAAGCCATGATCTTAATCTTCTCATATATGAATATATATTAATACAACTAACCAAACCCTCAATTGGTTTATGATTAACACCTTTATTTATTTCTAGTTTATCATTAAAATTATCCAACCAATCAGATTACACACGTCCTATATTTGTCGAAGCTGAATTATTATATTAATAAATTTCAAATGGGCTGATAATTCTTTTGAGCTGTTGGCCCAAAATATACGGTTGCGCAATGTATTCTCTCTGGTCTTTCATATGTCATGCGGTTCAGGACACCTAAATTGCTTCTTTTATTATTATTATTATTATTATTTTTTTTAATAATACTAGTGTGAATAGGATTTACGTGAACCCTATATATACATAAATTTTCACCAATTTAATTTGTTCCATAACTTTTGAAAAAGAACTGATTTAGTCCTGTGTAATTTAAAAATTGAACATTTTTAAATAAAAAAGATTAATTTTTATAAAAAATTGAAAAATTTTAGACTATTTAAATTAATTAAGACTATTTTGAATAATGTAAATTTATATTAAATATTTTGATTTTAAACTCTCTATAAAGGAGCGGTATTTAAAACCTATACCTTTTGATATACTCCCTCCTCCGTCTCATTTCAAACTTTACGTTTGCTTTTTGCATTAGATTAAAGAATGTAATATTTTAATGTATAGTGATGTGAGAGAAATAATATTTTAATGTAAAGTGGGTAGGTGTGTTAATGTGATGTGTGGACCCATGGAGAGAGAAAAGTTAATTTGTGTGGGTTCCATCTACCGAAAAGGAAAATGTAAAGATTGAAATGAGACGGAGGGAGTATATAATACTCCTAAAAAAATCCTTCACACTTTCTTTATTTATTTGTTTTGTCACACAAATCCTTTCACATTTTGAAAAAGAAAACATCATTTCATTCAATAATTTAAAAAATTATTATAATTTTAAATTTGTTACTCATTTTTACATACATACTATTATTTTATATTTTTTTATTATTTAAAAATATTATAACACCTTTAAAATTAACAAAAATGGTTAAAAAGAATAACTTTCATTCAACAACATAGAACAGTAGATAGAAACGTTTCGTGGAAAGGTCAGTACATGACTAATTACATAATACTCCAGGACAAAATACGCACGTTGCTAAAAGAATATACTAGATTCTACACTATCATCAGAAGCAAGCTGGCAACTGGCTAAATTATGTATGGTGCTAAATACGCACGTTGCTATACATTATCATCAGAAGCCAGCTGGCAAGTAGCTATTGGTTATGCAAGTAGCTGAAAGAATAATTTTGGAAAAAATAGAGAAATTAAGTTAATTTCGACTATTTTGAGTAATGTAAATTTGTATTATCTAAATTTGGAATAATAAACGAAAATCAAACATGGAACATTACTATTGTGATCTAAAAAAGTTTTCATCTTTTATTATTTTGGTCCGTCCCACGAAAGTTTCATCTTCTGAAAAACGTCAAAAAATTAAAAAAAAACCTCCCTCATACACTTTATTTAAAAAAAATTACCCTTAACTAATACAACTAATATATTTTATCATTTATTTATTACTAAAAAATTAATATCATAAAACCCTAAAAGTTATACTTTTCTTAATATCTGTACCCAATCAAAGATTGAAAACTTTTTTGGAACGGAATATTAGGTACTGCCCATATAAACGATAAAGATTATTGATAGAATTGATACGCATTTTCTAGATAACTCTAGAAGATCAACTATTGACTTATCTCGAATAATTCAAATAAGTTTCATATTCTCTAAAATATTATAGATAAATTAGTGTATTAAGTAATTAAAGGAATCTACTGGAATTAGTTAGGTCATTCCAGAATCGGTGGACTAACCGATCTATACCACTATAAATAGAAGTGACATCTCAATGTATTGAGCAGTAAAAAGAATAATAATCAATTCTTTCTCTCACTAACAATGCCTCCCACTAAGTCTATTAACCATCCTCTCTCCTCCATATTTCCTACACACCAAATGCCACACATCAAACTATCTTAAAAAACCAACAGTGGTATCAGAGCCCGGTTAGTTCATTAACTGGGTTAAAACTAGCTTCCGCATATTACTAAGAAATCTTCACTACTGATGAGCGTTTTCTCAACACATAATTAATCCCCAAGTATTAAGGATATCAATTGCAGCTTAAGCAAGCGACCAAGTTAAATATCGAACCCAAAGGACGGCGTATTATCAATTTAATTATTTACTAAATTAATTAAGACAAGACAATAAAGTTTGAGGTTTAATTTATTAAACTACTAAAGAAAATTATTAAATAATAATTAAAATAAAATAACACTGAAAGAATACGAAAGTGATTCAAGAATGGAGAATATATAGCCCTTCGGTAATCCGATTTCACTCATTAATTTCTCTTTCGTGTATCAATGTCCGACTCTGCCTTGTGGAATATGGACGCATCACTAAGCCATACAAATCTACTCTATAGACACAAGTAAATATGCGTGTAACACATGTGAACAACCTTGGAGCAAGAAATATAATTTTATCCCCCTTTCTAGGTACTATCAGTATCAATTATTTTCCACGTTTGGAATCTAACCCAATATGATCTCCCTTTATAGGTACTATGAAATTATCCTGTCTATCCTACTTACTAATTCGAATTCAATTCAATTAATAAGCATTCATATAAGATAGTTCTAATGAAGTTTCGGAGTCCCCTCACTTAGAATCATATAAAAAATTGATATAATTTATGAATAATTTATAGTATCAAATGTATTTCTACACTAAAAGTATATATTTTTTTGAAATGAAATATGCCAAAACTGTGGAAAGACAACGGAGAATCCCCGTTGTCGTAGCCCCTGCAGCTCCGTTGTTAACCCGGGAGTTGTTAAAAGTCTGGACTTTTAACAACGGTGAAATACCCGTTGTCGTAGGGCATTTTTAACAACGGATTATCCCCGTTGTTGTTGCTAATAAAATCCGTTGTCAATCCGGGAGTTGTTAAAGGTACCTACCCTTTAACAACGGTTTTTGACCCGTCGTCGTATGTCATCTTTAACAACGGGGAATTTTCGTTGTCATTAATTGAATCCCCGTTGTTGTAGACGAATTTAACAACGGGGATTATCCGTTGTTGTACCTCAAAATCTCTGTTGTCAATCTGGGAGTTGTTAAAGGTACGTACCCTTTAACAACGGTTTTTGACCCGTCGTCGTATGTCAGCTTTAACAACGGGGAATCCCCGTTGTCATTAATTGAATCCCCATTGTTGTAGATGAATTTAACAACGGGGATTACCCGTTGTTGTACCTCAAAATATCCGTTGTTAATCCGGGAGTTGTTAAAAATGTCATTCTTTTAACAACTGCATTTTCCCCGTTGTTGTAAGTACTCTTTAACAACGGTGAATCACCGTTGTTGTTAGTTTTATCCCCGTTGTTGTAGATTAATTTAACAACGCAGATTAACCGTTGTTGTAGCTCGAAATCTTCTTTGTTAATCCAGGAGTTGTTAAAGGGTCTTACTTTTAACAACGGAATTTTGCCCGTTGTCGTAAATTCTATTTAACAACAGTTTATCACCGTTGTTGTTAGTTTTATCCCCGTTGTTGTAGATTAATTTTAAAAATATTGTTCTTTTTAACAACGGGCAATCCCCGTTGTCATAGCTCTCTTTGACAACGGTTTATGCCCGTTGTCGTATGCTATATCCCCGTTGTTATTATCAAAATTTTAACTTGTTTAATAATTAATATAGTCATAATCCCTGATCTTCAATACAACATAACTAATTCAATTACATCAATGCATTCGAAAGTAATTGAACTCCAAATACAAAAACCAACATCAATACGTTCGAATATAACATCCCAACATCTCTCTAACCAATACAATTCACCAACAACAATTAAAATACTTCATAATGTATCCATGATCGACAAATACCGTCTTCCCATAAACATAAACAACAAAGCGTTCATCATGTTTTCCTTTCCCTTAGACACACTTTAGTCTTTTCGTAAGGCTGGTAAAGAAGACATAAGCTAAGGTTAGCACAATCGTATAAGTTATTATTCTCATTACAAGATATATTACAATGTTTACCTCTTCCTAGACGAGTCGTTGACATGTGCTGTTGGATGCATGAAGCCCACTCTTTTCGCACTTCATCGATATCCATTTCGCTGTAATTTTTTCCAATGAACTATGGGGCACAAAAATAAGTAAGCATTTATACCACAGTATCATGAGACTAATAAATAATAGAAATATAATAAGGCTACTTACAATTGATTGTATCATTTCAATGTTCACTATTCCATCAAATTGCATTAAATCTAATAGGTAGCGAAGCACATAAAAACCACATTGTCTCCCGTCAGGTTGCTTTGGCGCCTATGACAAATGTAATAGGCGTGAATCAATAACAATTACATGCTTAATATTAAACAATTTCAATCTTACCTTTATCACTTTCCAAGTTATCTTTTTCCGACCCTTCTTACCCGCATCCACTTTTGCATTAAACATTTTCAAAGCCCTACATTGCAATTAAAATTTATTTATTTGGTTCATAATTCTACACATTTATATGATAAGATTAAATGAAGTAATAATTAATTTAGTTAATAACTTACAATTCAACTACTTGCTTCCAAACGGCGTCATGAATCCCATTATAGTAAGGATCTAACAAACAAACTTCTTCTTTGAGTGGATCTATTATCGTGAGAATCCAGTGCTCACTACGTACATGCACAAGATAATGTAATATTCTATAAAGTGAAATAATAATAAAAAATAAAAAAAACCACAAAACTGAATTATAAGTTAACTTGAATTTACCCAACGTTACATGGTGCCACACAAATTTGGTCGTCTAGAATCTCGTTGAATCGTTTGGAAAGATAACGAGCTCTGCTTTCAATCGCATCATCCATTGCAGTTGTTGGTTGAAACCCAATGGCATAGGGATCTACGAATCTGATTTCGTCAACCAATTTATGAGGATAGCTTTTGTACAAGTACCTAAGAATACAAAATTTAGATTAGAATGAGGTAACTATTAAATATAATATCGAAATAATATTGAACAATAGGAATTCATGAACTATACCACATGAAAACAACAATGCAAGTGTACGAAATTGGCTTTAATTTACAGAATGGAACAACATCTTCAAGGTGGATGTGGAGATCACGCTCATGACCAAATAGGTCTTTATCCAATTGGATGTTCACCACCTTATTACAGCGTGGAAAGTTAAAGAAGCAATATAGGACATACAACTCTAGAGGAACGGAATCGGGATCTAATGTATCCATTTCAATCTCTTCATCCCTTTTCTTTTTTTTGCAAGCCTACAGATTGCAATAAATTATACTTAATTAATAGTTTTCGGCATGGTAAACATTTAATTTTACTATGTAAACAAGACCATATTTACCTTGAAAGCTACACCCTTGTTGACAATCCTTACATCATCATCATCATCGTTGAGCATAAGCGGGTCTTCTTCTCCCTCTGGACAAGGACGAATACCTTTAGTTGAGCAACTGCCTTTGCCTTCACGATTATTATAAAATTCTTCTTCCAGCTTTCGCAAGCGCATCTCTTGAGCCATGATGAATCGTTCTTGTCTTGCTAATAGCTCTTTATCAACTTTTTTTCCTTTTCCAATGTTGAAGTAGGTCGATGGAGTGACATGACCTCCAACACCTCTAACACGCCCAGCATGTTCTTTGGAGTCAAGTGCATTTTCGAGAATATCTTCTGAAGAGTGGAACAAATTGGAATCTCCAGCAGATTTTTTTCTCTCTACAAATTGGGTCTGTAATTCATACAATTTATTATAATATAATGAAGAGAGTACCCAAATTACAACAATGCATACTTGCATCACAAATTATTTAAGAGTTATCCTCGCAAGACAAACCATGAAGATTAATAGGAGCTAATTTTAATAAATTTTTACGTACAATTTTTGAAACAGTTTCCTTCAGATCTTCATTGTGGTATGTTCCATCTTTGCTTTTCCTCGCCTCAGACCATAGTGTGGCTCGATCAACCTCATCATCTCCCGTCAATAACGAGGGCTTCATGAAAACAACATTAGCAAGTATACCAATATAATTACAATGATATACTTCACATACATATAATATTGTCTACTTACATTCTCCTCAGCAAGATTAGCATAACCTTTTCGTGCCATATGGTGTGGATACTTGTTTAGAGCTCTCAACTTTGAATGGTCTTCACTAGTTTTCTATACAGGGAGAATAAATTAGATAATATTTTACCACATTAAGAATACATCAATATAAATCATACCTTGAATTGATCTGATAAGCGAGAAATTACAAAACGTGACCAATCAGTCGGGTCAATATCTTCTCCTTTGGGAGGGGTGTGCAAATCGGGAGTTCCAACATTTTTTGTAACATATTGTGTCAATTTGTTCTTGTACTGTCTCCATTTCGCTGCAGCCGATTTTAGGCACCCTTTCCTCCATTTAGGATCAACCACAAATGTGAACTTAAAAAACAAGTAAAAATAACCAAATCAAGGAAACTGCTAAGATAATTTAAATGACGGTACAAAAAATTAAAAAAAAGGTAATTTTTAATCAAAAGGCATACAAATTGATTGTAGGCAACTTACATTTACAGTATCCCATATGCCGTCTTTTACAGTCGTTGGAACTTCACTCCAACTGTTGTATTTTATACTAACTTGTTCGCGAGTCTGCACTCCAATATAGCTTTGCATTTCCTTAGCATTCTCCCCAACAGGATTACCTACATTGTTGAACAATACCTGTTTTTTAACCCCCTTTGCCCTATTTATCGTCAATTTGTGCATCACAGTCTTTCCTCGTCTAACAACATGTCGCTTGCTATTTGGTTGAGTACTATGAGATCCAGTCTCAGCTTCTTCAATTTTATCTTCATCATTCAGAGCTCCCTTTCTTTTTCCATCAGCACCGTCTTTTAAAGTATCATCAGCAAGTTTGTTTTGTTGTCTTTTATCTACTTTATTCCTTTTCTGACCTCTCATTTTATATCTAAACCTGTAAAACAATAAAAACATATAAGAGTTAATATGATTCTACGTAATATAGCAGAAAATGAAGAACTATGAAAGAATATGCATAATATAAAAAGTACCAACAATATCAAACATTAGGGCGGTCAATCCAAATCCCATCAACTCCTTCACGTACAAGTGGTGGATCATTTTCATCTATTGCAGTTGTATCTAACTGATTAAGCCCTTTACTAAATGAAAAGTGGTTGATTGCATTGTCTTCAAGCTCACCACGTGTAGTGTACTCAAAGAAATCCCTAGTGGGAGTCGAAAGCATAATAGACCATGCAGAATCCAATAGGTCCTCAATGTAAAAGACTTGCTTTGCCAAACTAGCCAAAATGAAATAATCATCTTTGAATCCAACTTTGTTTAGGTTAACCAAGGTGAATCCGAATTCATCTACTTTGATCCCATTTCTATTATCTACCCAAGTACATTTGAAAATCGGAATTCGAAAGTGTATGTAGTCTAGTTCCCATATTTCATCAATGTATCCATAAAAGATCATGTCAGACACAACTGGATTCTTGTCTTTAGCACTTGAAACTTGCATGGTCTTTGCCACTATGCTTACTCCTGAATTTTGCACCATTTGACAATTATCGAATTCTTTTGTATAATAGATAACCCCATTTACACGGTAGCTATCATACTTACAAACAGATCTCATAGGGCCACGAGCGAGGGATTTTAAACGTTGTGAAATCTGTGTGCTAGAATTTTCATTCTCTAGATCAACCTACAATTCGAGAAAGAATTAGAATGTACTACAATACATGATTGAGAGTAATTGTGTTTATGTATAACTCACAAGTTCATGTAACCAATTGATAAACAACTTGTTGTGCTTCTCCTGAAGCCATTTTTCAGACTTGCCCTTCACTCCATACGTTGCTCGAATATGCGCAAGGTGCTTCCTAAACGATGTATTCATTAAGTAATTAGCATGTCGAATAATAAGATATAGCTCTGAAAATTTATATGAATAGGACAACGTACTCGACGTAAGGGTCTATCTCAAGATCATTTGTCAACACATGGAGATGAGCTTGTACTAACTCCTCCCTATTGAGAGTACATGCGGAAGCAGCTGATAAAGGTTTTGTGAGCTCATCATTTCTTTGATTTTGAGATGGAATACCGATTGAGTGCACATTTGCAAGGAAATCTGAACAAAACTCCACTGCCTCTTCCGCAATGTAACCCTCGGCCATGCACCCCTCAGGCCGCGCACGACAACGTACATAACTCTTCAGTACTCGCATGTACCTTTCAAATGGATACATCCACCTATACCACACTGGCCCACACAATTCTACCTCTTTTACCAAGTGTACTGTCAAATGAATCATTATATCGAAGAAGGACGGGGGAAAGTACTTCTCCAACAAACACAGCGTCTTTACAATGTCATCCTGAAGTTCATCTAATTTCGATACATCAATGACTTTGCTACACAACGAATTGAAGAAGAAGCGCAATCGAGTAATGGCATATCTGACATTATATGGCAAGACACCACGGATTGCGATTGGTAGCAAATGATGCATCAAGGTATGACAATCATGTGATTTAAGCCCGACAATTTTCGAATCCTTAACAAGATTGCGAATATTGGATGAGTAACCACTGGGGACCTTCATACCATGCAAAGAGGAATACACCCTTTTTTTTCTCGGCCGTACTCAATGTATAACAAGCTGCAGGCAAATAAGTTCTTTCACCCTTTTTAATAGGTGCCAATTCCGGCCTTATTCCCATCTCCACAAGGTCATTTCTTGCATTTTCTCCATCCTTAGTTTTACCCGGAATGTGGAGAAGTGTGCCGATGACACTTTCACATACATTTTTTTCAATGTGCATCACATCAAGACAATGTCTAACATCCAAATGCTTCCAATATGGAAGTTCAAAGAATATCGAAGGCTTCTTGTAAGCCACTTTACCCTCTTTATTTTTTGAATCGCAACTCTTTTTTCCCCATGTGCAGCGAATTCCTCTTACTTTCTCATAAACTTCTTCCCCCGTCATACGCTTTGGAGGTGGTCTTAACTCTTGTTTCCCATCAAATGCTTTCTTTAGCTTACGATATGGATGATAAGATTTTAGGAATCTTCTCACTTTAGTGTACACAATTTTTCGACTCTTACGAAGCCTTATTGAGGGCGTATCTTCACCACATACGGCACACCCATAATATCCTTTCACTGTGCAGCCCGACAGGTTGCCATACGCTGGATAATCATTGATAGTCCATAACAAGATAGCTTTTAAGAGGAAACCCTCAGCCTTATATGCATCATATGCTTGGATACCTTCCCATAAGCTTTTTAAATCATCAATCAAGGGTGCTAGGTAGACATCAATGTCATTTCCAGGCTGCCGAGGACCCGAAATCAACAGTGTGAGCATCATAAATTTTCTCTTCATGCACAATTGAGGAGGAAGATTGTATGTGATTAACATAACTGGCCAACAACTATATGTGGAGCTCATAGTACCATGAGGGTTGATCCCATCAGCTGACAAGGCCAATCGAAGATTTCTTGAGTCATCAGCAAATTCAGGGTATAGTGTGTCCACAGTCTTCCAACAAGGTGAATCCGCAGGATGCTCTAGAGAGCCTTCACATTCTACTCGAGTGCTAGCATGCCATGTCAGATCTTTGGCCAGCTCTTTATTTTTAAACATCCTACGAAATCTAGGAATAGGTGGAAAGTACCATAACACCTTTGCGGGGACTCCTTCTTTTATGATGCCTTTGTCCAAAACCTTCCACCTAGACTTACCACAAGTTGGGCAACTTGTATGGTCTTTGAACTCTTTTCGATATAGGATGCAGTCTTGAGGGCAAGCATGGATTTTTTGATAATCCATCCCTAAAGTGGCCAAACTTTTCTTTGCTTCATACAGTGACGAAGGCAATTCATTTTGATCTGGGAGCATATCACATAACAATTCAAGTAGCTCGGTCATGCTTCTATCACTCCAACTATATTTCGCCTTCAAGTTGTATAATTTTACAATTGTCGACAACTTAGTGAATTTAGAACAGCCAGGATATAATGGCTTTTCGGCATCTTCTAAAAGCTCAGTGAATTTTTCTGGATTGTCCTCACTCTCATATGCAGCTTGAACCATATTATCAAAGGATTGTCTTGTAGAATAATGATCATCTGTCCTTTTGTGGGCATCTTCATATGTTGGGTGACTATTTGTGGCCGTTTCTCCATGCCACACGAAAGTGTGGTACGTTTTATCCATACCAAAAAGAAGCAAGTGTGATCTCACATGAGCATGTGGAATCTTCTTTGCATTTCCACAATAAACACAAGGGCATGACATGGCATCCGGGTTATTAACATTTTGTTTGACAAAATGCATGAAAGAGTCCAACCCAGTCTTGTACTCATCGGACCTCCTATCCTTGTATATCCAATCCTTTTCCATATATTTGAATATATTTTAAATATGCCTATTTGCCAAACTATGAAAATGAAGAACACATTAAGAAGGCATTTAATCTTCCCATCAATTTTGGGACTGAAAGTTCTTAATGAAACACACCTATGTAATTATCCTTAATAGGTCCAACCAATAATTGTAAGTTATTTGCCAAACGATAGAAATGAAGAACAGATTGACAAGTTACACCTAAGTATTCCAACTATGTGGCACATGCGTAAATTACATGACATCATAATTGAATATAAGATAAGTTCATGCATTTTTTAATAACAATTTCTAATGGAACCCATGCAAAAAATCACTTTCTCATTATTCTAAAGCATATTTAGTTAAGCTAAACAACTTATTGTGCAATTTGGCATTTCCCTCAAAATAAATTCATATCCTTGAAAGAAGGGATAGCAAATGGTACCTTTTAAATAACGGTTCTGATTTTGATCTCTTACTTATGCTCTATCAAATATGTCTTCTGTGATAGAAGGATCACTTCGTACTCCACCAAAAGTTTCCCCACTTCATTTGAACCCTAATGTGAATGCAACATAACATCAGAATGGAGATTCTATGCAAAAATGTTCATAATTATGAAATGAGCATTATAAATTTAATAAAATAAAATATCAAACGTCAAATAAAATAAAATAAAATAAAATATCAAAGTTGCCAAAGAAAATGCGCAAAAGCGTCATCAAGGTTACATCAGCATGGCTTCCGCGACTTCTAGTAAAAACCCTAATCCAAATGCACGTTACTGTCACACATAGAGATTCTTTTAATTACAATTAAAATTATATATATTCTGAAGTGGGATGCATTCCCAATTATTTATCATCATAATTAAGGGCATAATTGATTCCCATAATATAATTATCAATAGTATAACCAACAACTCACAACCATATGCTTTCAAAAAAAAAAGCATCATCACACCAATTACTTATCAAATATACCTATTTTTATTTTTAAAAATCTAATTTTTTATTGTTATTTTTTTCTGCTACTTATCCTTTTTTCCTATTACACTATTAACAAAATTTTGGACATGAAATAAGTTGATTTTAATGCAAGTCTTTCGCTTAATAAGTTGATTTTTCTCCACAAAAAAAAATAAATGAGTCGAAGCATCATCAGTTCAGAAATTAGAAATCACAGCAAAAACTCAGAAGCACAATCACAAGCCCCGGTGGCTAAATGCTAACATTTAGTGAATTGAACTTGCCATAGTTTAAAGAAACTAAAAAGTAAGCAAGAAATGTAGATGGAAGAAAAACTGAAAGAGAACTTTTCCAAATTATATAACAAAAAACCTATTCACTTATTTCAACGGTATTTCTTTTAATATTCATAAACTTATAACTAACAAGACCTAATTGCTGCTCTTCCTACTGTTAAATAATACTTAACAAGAAGTTAAATAATATTAAGTTCAGTACTTGATAGTTCATAGGCAAGTGTTCACCCAATAAGTTCATCAATGATCTTTCACACAAATCACAGACAACGAGGACACAACCAGAGAGGTGAATGACTAAATTCCTCAAAATATCTTTCATTCCAGTCTGATCTTTATAATACACTACCAAAAATTACGAGGCAAATCTTGAACTGAAAGCACTAATTAAATCTAAAATTACATGATGCTAATATAGGTTATCTAATATGTGAAAATACATCAACATGTGTAGCAATGCCAGGCTGAATCTTTGGATTAACTAGGTAAAACGCATGCAAATTGTCAGTAGTTTCAACTAATTAAAGCGCTAAGTGTAACTAGAGAGAAATTAAAATCGTAGTACAGAAATAAATGGCAAAAAGCAAATACTCTCAATGCATATCTCAAAGAAATTCTACCACCTAAAGAACATTTAGCATACAAAGAAACAGAGCCCTAAGACAATCAATTTGAAAAACCTCCCAATGCCTGATATAAACTGAAATAAGATGACAAAAATTTAGATTCCTGAAAGCATAACAGCATTTTAATTGTAAATCTTAAAATTATATGACAAGAAAGTCTTCACCAACATCACATGTGAGGCAGTGAGGATGGCAGGAGTGGTGGTACCCTGCTTTGGGGAGCGTTAAAATTGAATTATCAAAGAAGAGAAAGATTTTCAAAGAAGGGAAATTAACTTTGGGGATCGTTAAAATTGAATTATCAGAAATATCACGCCCAGTATGTGGAGGGCTTTGGATTACCATTTGAAAGACTTCATATACCTTTGGGAACGGCTTGAGTTGAGTAGGCAGAAGAAGCAGGTTCTCGCCGAGTCGAGTTATGGTGGCACGGGATAGGGAAGAATAGGGGGCAAATGAGTACCAGTCCTTCCTGTCGACCGGAAATGGTAGGGGTGTTGGAGATTCGCCGGCAGGCCGATGGCAATAGAGAGTCGCCGGTGTTGGAGACCAGTCCTTCCGATGAGTCCTTCTTTTTATCGACCGGAAATGGTGGCGGTGTTGGAGAGTTGTCGGTGCTCGCTGTCGAAGTCGAAGGTTTGAAGGCAACCACGACGGCGGATGCAGCTAGGGCAACGATTGAGAGAAATTGAGAGCTTAAAAAATTCTAAGGTTTTAATTTATACCAAATAATTTTCTCAGAATTTAAAATAATTAAAAAATAAAAGTAAAATTGATAAGTTGGATTGACAACGGAGTTATAACAACAGAACCAAATTCCCCGTTGTCAATGCGCGCCCTCTTGGTGCAACAACAACGGGGGTGCAAACTTTATCAAATTTTGCTCTTTTAACAATGGATTTTGAACTCTCCGTTGTTATTCCAGTGTTGTTATTCCACAGTTTTGGCATAGTGGATCCATATGGTTATACTAACTTCTAACCATTAGCTAACAAATTAAATAAAAAAAAAACATATCCATGCATTTTATAAAAAGTTCTTGTAATTATATTTAAAATATTCAAATTGCAAATTCAATTGATAGAATATAAGCATTTTCATTAATAATAGGAAGAGTAAGTAAAAAGAAAAAAAAACTAAATACAATGTTTGTCCGTTAAATTTTGCATATAAGACTTTCACATGTCTTTTCCTCTACCAACTTTTCTTTATATATCTTATAACTTTTCCTCATAAATTCAAGGATAGCCTAAAATCATCTCCCATTATTTAACACACATGTATTTTCAAGTAAGACAAGAGGCAAGTTCTAGAATTCATACACAAAAATGATACTCACCAGAAAAGAAATATCATGTGATTATGTACATGAATAACGCTCAAAATCTCATATGGGTATTTAACAAGTAACAGGGCACCTTTCATGATAAGCAATATTCCACAAGTACATATAGAACTTCATATCACAATATAACTCAAGTACACTTCCTTCATCAATTTCAAAAGCATATGAATTTTGGCATAATTTAAAAATATAAGCTCACATGGATCACCAAAACCAAAAACTCAATCCTTTCACTCCATGAATTAAAAGCACATATAAAAATTAGAATAAGGAATTGAGGGCACCTGATTTATCTTTCAAAGTATGTACGAGCTCCTCGAGTTGTTCAATTCTGTCATCTTGCCACTCTTTTACCTTTTCTATCATCAAAGCTCAAGCACACCTCATAATTATATATTCATCCATAATAAAATAGGAGACACCAGAGAAATCGAAAAATAGAAGAACTCGATCACTGACACTAGGGAACACACAAAGACAACACACGAAACATTAGGTAAGTTGTAAAAAATTGACATATCAACACCAGTTAAAGTATTAATATGTCGCAAAAAATCAACCCATAACAAACAAACAACCAACCAAAGGAAAAATTATACCCTCAGTGCTCATAAGACGAGGTAAGTACATCACACCCCCAAACTTAGTAAAAACGTAAGTCGAAACTAAGTTTGAAAAGAGATGTAATTTCCAAAACATGAGCACCTCAAATATAATAACTCCTTACTCACACGAAAGAAATAAAGCAATAAAACAGAAGGGAAAGCCCCCAACAGGCGCTCATGTTTAACATCGGTGAGTCACACGGTATGCAGTCTTTTGAATTACTGGATCAGAGGGCGGTCTTCTCGCATCCTCACCTTCAAGTACTTCCTTTCCCCCTTCTTGTCTACACTCAGTACCTCACATTTCTTAGTCACAAAAATATGATCCTCAAAAAAAAATTTTCTTCCTCCCATGGTTGTCTAGACTCCTCCTTGTCAATCTTCCACTCAAATTCAGAATCATCTGTCCTATTAAAATAAAGATTAAACAAATTAGAAAGCACATTTATGCTCTTCCATTATTGAGCCTTCATAGGCATCTTCGTTGCTTGATTGCTTGACTCGAACGGCTGATCAAATGGACTTCTTTGGCGTGACTGCGCAGTCTTACGGTTTGGAGTATAACTTTTTCATTCGATATTAGATTGAAGTGATTCTTGTACGAAAATGATCATCTCTTCTGTGGCTTTCCGTTCGACTATCCTAGGAGCTGGTTTGACCAAGACCTTGGTCGAACCAAGATCGAACCGGCCATCGGTGATCTCCAGAACGTTCTCAGGTGCATGGTTCTACTATACTAAAATTGTGGAAAGACAACGGGGAATCCCCGTTGTCGTAGTCCTCTCAGCTCCATTGTTAACTCGGCAATTGTTAAAGATAGACTTTTAATAATGGGGATCGACCCGTTGTCGTAGCTAACCTTTAACAACGAGGGATCCCCGTTGTCGTAGCCTTAAATTTCCGTTGTTAAAATTGTTAGTCATGACCAAAGAATATTTGACAACGGGGATTCCCATTGTTGTAGCTTTCTACGACAACAGGGAATCCCCGTTGTCGTAGACCTCATTGCTCCGTTGTTAAACTGACAGTTGTTAAAGTCTAGACTTTTAACAATGGTGTTTGAATCGTTATTGTAGCTAATCTTTAATAATGGGAATTCCCCATTGTCGTAGGCAATTTCTCCATCGTCGTTTGAAGAGTCGTTAATAGAAGCAACTTTTTAACCACGGGAAATCCCCGTTGTCGTAGCCTTTTTTTACAACGGCCAATTCCCATTATAGGTAATATATCGGTTGTTGTTTGATCTGTTATTAATATCTAACAATGGGGTATTCTCATTGTTGTAGCCATTAATTTTTTTTTTCATTTGCTCCAAAGTTTAATAGAAAATTACAAAAAATATAATATATGTTATTGAAAAATAAATCACCATTCCAGAACATCATTACACAATAAAAATGGAACAAAAAATAATCTAATGTATTCTCCACGATTCAACAACTGTATCAATATCCTATTACTTCTATTCTTTCGTGAGCTTTACACAAATAATCTAAGAACATTGCATTACAACACAATCTATCACAATCTAGTACTCTCAAATATACTCCTCATATACGGCTTTGCCTGAAATTATAATGAAAATATACCCATTTCTAATCTTCACCTTTCCTCTTCCATGTCAATAATATTTTTAGCCACTCCCATAGTTAACCTACAAAAATTCATTAAAACCAATTAATTTATCATTTAAAAATAACATTTAAAAGCTACAAGAAGAAAACTAATTCTAGACTAAATTAATCCAATAAGAACCAGTATTTAAGAATGTCGAGGATTATAAAATAAAAAAAAGTCCAAGCATTATATCGAGTATTGGTCAATTTCAGATTCTACATCAATTATCAGTTACAGTAAGTAATCACTTAATTAGGTACAAATCGACAAGCAATAATACCAAACTATGCTTGAAATTAACAAGCATTAACAAATAATCATTCAAGGTTACACTAGAGTTCATCGCTTTTGCCCAAAAGCTGGGAGCAAGACTGAAGCACATTGGCACAGTGATCAACTTGAATACATATTATAATTTCAAGTGCAATAGAAATATAGGAAAATTAAGAATAATCTATATACAATTAAAGAAGCACATTAGCATTGAGAATGAATAGGATTAAATTTTAAAAAACACAATTTGTTGTATTTTCTAACATAAAGAGAAGGAAACTAATCATGGATAAATTAAATAGACTTTACTGAGCTAATGTAATTTAATTTCATAAATAAAAATCATAATGTGCAGGTTTATTAGGTATCAACTAATTGCTAAATTTCTTACTAAAAGAGAAACACTAAAACAAATACATAATTCAGAAAACAGCACAAAAGAGACCTAATCCTAGTGCAGTTGTCCTAACAAACTCTGTAAAAATAATCTAATATGACTTCATGGAATTTTCATACACTCGAAACATTGTAACCTCCATATACTTTACATGACCACAATGTAACCTTTATTCATCAACAATATACCCTTTACACCGTGCCATAATACCTGACAAACAAAAACTCAAAACACTGTAAACTTCATACACTTTAAATGACCACAATGCACCCTTTACTCATAAACAATATACCCTTTATATTATGATTCAAATGCAAATTAGCAAAGTGTAAATGAAGAACCAAAATATTATGATATTTCCTTCATATACAAAACAAAATGGTCTCACTATACTAATTCAACTATTTATATAGTGATCATATACTATAGAAAAATCTAATCATTCATAGCTTACACAGTTATAGCTCCTACTTGATGTTAACTACCTTAATACATTAGTCATCAACACAATGTACCCAAAAGCTGAAGTAGCCAACAAACACCATCAAATATATCTTTTTACCAATCTAACTTTTTCACAATTCTTTTTATTTCTCCTTGGCAGCCCTTTTCTTCTCTTCTATAGCCTTTAGCGCTTCTTCATATTTTTCTCAACTTTTCCCTTTAAAAGTTGAGACTGCTTCTACAACCTTTGCAGCTCTCATCTCATTTTGATTTTACAGCATTGTTGCACAAATCTCAACCCTTAGTATAAGCCGAATGTCAAGCTTCATGGAAAACAAAAGTCATAATAAGTAATTGAATAAATAAACTAACTTTTCATTTCACATATAAATATACAAGCAAAATTAATAGTAAAAAACAAATTACAATGCTCAATTCAGGAGTAAGACAAAGGTATAGAACCAATTTTTATAACTTTTACAAAAAGGATCAATTTCCTAATCGTCATCTCTGCTTTTCCATATTTGAAGCATCTCTTGCGATCGTTTTATTTAAAGATCAAAAAAGTGATAAATTAGTTTTTTAATATGAAAAAAATTGAATTGTTTTAATAAGTGATAGTAGATATTCAGGAAAAATCATATTGTCTATAAGTACGTAGTACGTACATGTACAAGGTATAGGACTGGATGCTCTCTCGATCCATCCAATACATACAATCACACATTTACACCCAAACAAAAAAAAAATCTCTTTACATTATAATCTTTCAATACACTTTAATTTCAAACTCATTATTTATTTTCAACTAATATAATTTATTTTATAATTTAAACATAAAAAAATATAGATATATATAAAATTAATGAGTATTACCCAGGAATGGGTAAATCCGAGAATATTAATAAATGAGTTTGGATGGGTATTAATATCATAATAGATTATTTAAATAGAACGATTACAAGTATGTGTAATTAATATTTAAATGAATATGGTACGGGCGCTCCTAGAAATTTGGGGACTCTACCCACTGCAATACCAAACATGGGGTATTCAACCCTTGCAAAACTAACACATGTTTGTGAGACAAATAGTTGGATTAAAAATCTAGTCGTTCAGGCAATAATACGTGATTTCTAAATTCATCTTTATTTCTCATCCAATTCTATGTTTTGAAGACATATTGCTAAAAACATCATTCACATGCCACAAGGCAAGTGTTCATATACATATGAGTGAGACAAGGATGTAAGAAGTTATATATATATATATATATATATATATATATATATATATATATATATATATATATATATATATGATCAAGAATTTTTCCGTCTTTTCAGATGTGGTTCAAACGCCGCGTTTAAGAACTTTTATAAGGGAGGATGAGGATGAAGATATATGGTATCATATCTTTGCTTGAAGAATTTCATGAAAGGCTTGGTTGTGCTAAATTACATTAAATGATTCAACCTTTCACCTTGTCCTCTCCAATGTGTGTTTCTTGAGTCGGTTTTATGTGTCTTGCTACGTGTTGTTCGTCTGTAATAAAGTATGAGGGTTTTACCACCTCATAAATATCAATAAACTAAATTTTATGTGTTAATCCTTCTCTCTAATTATTTGCATAGACTGCGTTGCATTATAATCTTTTATTTATTTAGTTGGCATGCTTTAAAAATTGGGATTAAATCGTCGTAGTTTACAATAAATAAATAAAATTTTAATAATTATTGGCGTATAATTTATTTATGAGTTCATAATGGGATTGAGAATTTTATAAATAAAATTCATTGTATACGGAATTGAGATCATTATGAATCCTTTCAAGAATATAATTAAAATTTTAAAGAGGTTAAAATGTGAAATATTTCAAAACTTGAATAAATATATGTAATAAATTTAAAGGAACGTTACACACAATGATTGGTAAAGAAAAAATAGGGATAATCCAGAGATTTTTCTACACCTAGAGGCGTAAATAAATACTAAAAAAAAAGAACTTGAATAAATATGTAATAATTTAAAGGAACATTACACACACAATGATTGGTAACGAAAAAATAGGGATAATCCAGAGATTTTGCTACACCTAGAGCTGTAAATAAATACTAAAAAAAAAAAAAAGAGTTGGTCTCTTGTATTCTCAGGTGCACAAAATGTGTAAATGTACAATATTTTGTTTTAAAGGGTTACATTTTAATTAATATATATAAGGGTGTAACATTTTGTTCTAAAGGGTGTACACTTTTCATTAACATTTTTTTTATTTTTTATTTAGAAAATAAAGGTACACGTCTTTATACTAAAGGGTATATAATTTAATACTAAAGGGTATGGGCTCACGGTGTGTCCCCGAGGACACAAAAGTTTTAGCAAAAAAAAAAAAGGTGACGTGTACCTGATTCATTATTCATCTGTTTTTTAAAATTAATTAATCTTTAATATATAAAAATTAATTTTTAGATAGATAAATTATTACTAGCTCTTCTGAATAAAAAAAAGTATTAATCTTGTATTTTTGCTCAACAAAATATAAAAAATCATAATATAATAATATTTGAAGAGTAATATTTTTTATATTCAAAATAGTAATAATTCTTCTCTCTCTAAAGAATAATTTTCATTTACTAAAAAATAATCGATAAATTAGGGTGTAAGAATTTGAGTAGTAATATTTTTCATTTATAAGAATAATAGTTCATTTATTTGAAAAAAAATTTCATGTACTAAAAAATAATCGGTAAATCTGAATCCATTTGTGAATTCAATTCAAACAAGTGTTAAGATATAAAAGAAAATATATATAATCATATGAATATTAGTAATCATATTAATAAAATTTTCTATTATTTGCATTCAATTTCAAGAATCAAGTCAATAAATCATATTAGTAATCAGGATTTTCAACCTAGAATTAAAAATTATGGACTTAGTATAATTTGAATTCTGTAACGTATTTTTTTTTAATCACTAAATAATTGCTTTCAAATGAATTTTTTCAAGATATTAGAACCCTGTGAATCGCATTCTTCCTGAAGCTCGCAAATAGCATAAACAATGTCATCCTCAACACAAGATCAATCCAATCTCTCTGGATGAGAGAAGTCAGATTCTCAACCAAATCTTGAATTGCTGCCTTTGACATTAACTGTGATCGATATTGATGAGCAAAAGATAATAAGAATGTCAGGGAGAGATTACATTGTTGAAGAGGAAATGTACGATGCTGACAGTCTGTTTCTAAGACGTTGTTGAAGATGAAGGCCAAAATGATTTAAATGATTAGGGTGTGTATTAAATGAAATAGGGTAATTTAGACTTTTAAAAAATATAAAATTTAAATATATAATAATAAGGGTGTGTATTTAACACTACAAAAAAAATATTTTTTAGCAACCGAATTTACCAATGGAATTCAATCCATTGGTAATTACCAACGGATTAGCAACAAAAATGACATTTTTATTTTAGCAACGGAATACCAACAGATTTATTCTATATTTTAGCAACAGAATTCAATCCGTTGCTAATTACCAACGGATTAGCAAGGAAATTATTATATAAATTACCAACGGAATTATTAGCAACGAATTACTAACAGAATTATTTACCAACGGAATTGATTTTTCGTTGCTAAAATTTTACCAACCACCACTTTACCAACGGAATTTTACCAACAGATTCCATTGTTAATCCATTGGTAAGCCAATTTAACAATGTAATTAGGACTTTTACCAACGGAATATTCCGTTGCCAAAAAATATTTTTTTGTAGTGTAATAAAAAGGGGTGTGCATCTAGTGGAACCTATCTGTAATTTGAGGAGCATTTACAAATGAAGTGATGCCCAGCACGTACGCTTATATATCTAGAAGTGGGAAACAAAATTCAGACACATATCGTTTTTAAATAAATTCAAATAAAAAATAAAAAAATGTATTCATGCAGTCATTTTTTAAATTCAGTTCCTACCTACATATGTTAATTGATTACTTGATTTAACACCAATTTTGATGGGAGAAGGAGTATCTCTTGTGAATTACTTGATCATTAAATTATACACTTCATTTTTAAAACTTATACATCTATTCAATAAAACTTATACATTTCGTGTTGAAACTTTCGAGAATAGTTAATCTTTCGAACACTAGACTTATTCAATAAAAGTTAACAATTTATCCAACACAATTCTCTTTACGAGAATAGTCAATACTACTCTTCGAACCCCAATAGTTTGTTAATAAAATGTATACACTTCTTCAATTAATAAAATTGATTAGTGTGAAATTTGCGTATTTTGTGGTCCGATTTAGCACTGTTTTGTGGTATTTATATCCGTATTTGAGCAACTTTTGATTGAATTGCATACATTTGTGTTACAGATGCATGTGAACTATTATTTCGTGTTATAGGTGGAAAACAGGGTTAAAAAGAGCAAAAACGGAAGTCGGAAAAGAAGTCGGGAGGAAAAAAAGCCGGCACTAGTCGTGCCGGCCAAGAGCGCCAGGTCGTGCCACACAATGTGTGCGCACGACCTTCGAAACCTACCGATAGATGTCGAGAGGTGCCCGCACGACTGCCGAGGGCTGTCGAGACGTGCCGCCCAGCCATGCCGATGCTCGTGCCGCCCCAGCTGCCGAAGGATGCCCCATGCTTCTGCCCGGCACGACTTGTGCCGCTTCCCAGCAAGGCTCAGTCGTTGTTTTTCCAGCCCGTTCGTGTTTTTGACGTAAAAAACCCCACTTTTGAGTCAGAATTCGGGAATTATCAGTCCTCAACTATAAAAGGAGCCTTGGGGTGTTCCAAACCATAACTCTCCACAGCCCTTCATACTTTTTCATACCCTTTCCCTGTTACCATATCGAAATCAAGATTCACCATCCCATCCACTCATCCTGGAGAGTTCATCAGTGTTGCTTACTTGAGAAGGAGAACGAAAAGGTTCAGAATCATGGAAGAGGGAATGGAGAATCACGCCACATCTAGGGTTTTTCTTTTTCTTTCTTTCTTTATTTTGAATAATAGACCTATGGGATTGTTTTCATATCTAACCATGGGTGTTGCTTGTAACACCATGTGCTAGTACTTTTTGGATAGTTCTAGGTTTTAAAGGTTTAATTGGATTTGACTTGATTACCTAGACTAGGTTATAGATTTCTGCAGTATACTTATTCATTTATTAATGCTTTGAATTTGAAACTTATATTTTTGTCTTATATGATCTGTCCTTATTCATGAGTATGTCATTGTATTATGCATGTTTATAATTATTGCTTGTGTCATAGAAGGAATCATATTTGTCTATCTGTTATGGGTAAAGGGGATCTAACCATATAACTTTTATTCATTAGAATAATTAATATTGGACACTTAATATATCTATTAAGTACTCCATCCGTCCCATTTCAATGTTTACGTTTCTATTTTGTGCGTCTCATTTCAATGTTTACGTTTTCCTTTTTAGGAATATGGGACCCACCTAAAACAATTAATATATCATCCAACACTGATACACCTACCCACTTCACATTAAATATTATATTTTTCCACCCACTATCTATTAAAATATAATACTTTTTAATCAATGTGCAAAAAGCAAACGTAAACATTGAAACGGGACGGAGGGAGTACCATTTTAGAGGATTTGGTTTCTTAGATTATATTAGGTGGGAATTGGAGATTAATTCTTAAGTACCTATAAAGGGAAGTCTAGTGCTCTAGCCTCTTTGGAATTTTGCATGAAGTACCTAGAAAGGGAGTAGAAATTATTCTTCTGCATCAGAGGGTTTGAACCAAATTTATGTGTTAAGTTTACTTCACCAAAGGGATTTAACATAATTAAGTGATTGATTTCATAAGATCTGCAGGAATTCTAACCAATTATCTAGTGATTTAGGTTGACCAATTTAAACTGGATTGCCTAGAGCTATCTATCTTCTCTCTTGAACACTTCCATATTTATTTTATCTGTTATTTTATATTTTTATTAATTATTTTCTGCATCTTAGGTTTAATTAATTCACTTAAATACCCAGATATATCTTAAATTAGAGTAGTCATATTTAGATTAAATAGTGAGTCTAGAATTATCCTCCGGGTTCAATATTTTTACTTGGTCACACAATTGATTCCCTACACTTGGGGAGACGTGCAAAAAAGGTGAACAAGCAAATGGCGCCGTGTGCTGGGGATAGTTCTTAGATTTATTTTATTTAATTCTTTTGTGATTTATTTTATACTAAAATATTAGTAGCATTAAATAACATCTCATATTAACATTTTAAATTTATTTAACACAAAATGGTAACACTTTTAAAATTATTATTATATGTAAAAAAATTTTAATACTTTTTATATAAGTAATACATACATGTAATACTTTTTAATATGTAACACATTCAATTAACACTTTTGCATATTTAAATATTTTATGTAACACTTTCACAAAGGTAACACTATAATATAACACTTACACATAAGAAACATTTTTAAATAATACTTCTACATACATAAATTATTTACACAACATTTAAAATGGAGTGGTATTTTTAATACTCCATATTTATAAGATGAATATTAATTAAAAAGTTACACACACACACACACACACACACACACATATATATATATATATATATATTACCCATATTTAAAAAAGAAAAAGACTTGGGTGAGACCGTATCACGGATCCCCTTATTGGAACTCCTACCTTAAGTACCAAAACATGATTAGGGAGTCCAGAACACTTAAGAGAATTAAAAAAATCTTCCGAATATAGACTATTATTGTTGGGTGATCTATCATTTGGACAGATTTTATCTGAACTAAGATATTCTCTTTCTTCCCCAGGAAACATATTTAGCATGTGGTCATTGACAGTCTCTAGTCTCTACCACTCTATGTGTAGGAGCTAGAATTGTTCTATCCTCAAAATATCCTGGTGTATTGCAATTTTCCAATAATGATGGATATATACTGTTAACAATAGCATCCACTGGGTGGTTCTCGTCGTTCAATGTTGTAGGTCTGAAGGGATCTCAATTGTGTACTCTCCATCATTACCTTCCCCAACATCACCATTACCAACATTCAATATCCAATCAGAGAACTCAGCAATATCATGTTCATTATTTTCAAGATCATCTCTTTCAGAACGTAGCCTCATATTTTTTGTGAGTGTTAGCACCGTACAATCATCCCATATGCTCGAAGAGTTGATTGTTGATGATATTATATCCTCGCAGGTGCCTTTTGTAACCACAGGCAAAAATCTCCACCAAAAACCACTGTTTCCCTCCAAATGGTTTTTCTTCTAGAATAGGGTTAATCAACCTCATAATGTCTCTCAAACTCCTATCAAGAGCCTCAAAACAATACCTCTTTACCATTGGCGCTTTATCTCATATAATGAGACTACTTTTTTGAAGCAATATGCACAATTCAGTTCCGGGCTTAATATTGCACGTGGAGTTTTCATTCACCTTCAAAGGTATTGCAAACCTGGAGTGGCGGTTCGTCCTCCTGGAAGAAGAAGTGCTATTCCACTCGAAGCTACATTAATGACGATACGCCTGTCTTTTCTCAAAGCAGCATATAATGTGTTCCATATAAAAGTTTTCCCTGTTCTCCCGAATCCATAAAGAAAGAACATTCCTCCGTTATTGTTGGTAACTGCTCTCATCACAGTTTCATACACGGTACGTTGCTCATCCGTTAAAGATCCATATAATCTGTTATGGGTTTGATTCATCTCTGCTCTATCATAACATTTCTCTTCCAGAATGAGCTTATTTTGTCCATCCGTCGAGGCATTGAAATCTGGAAATGGCATACAACTAAACCTTTTTAGACTACTACCATGTTTAAGCAATAGTTTTTCAAACTCAATCAAGGTGTAATTCTTCAATTGATCCTTGATATATGGAAATCTTCGAAGAAGGGAAAAAAGAGATTCTGTTATAGATTGTGAATAATATTTTCTATGCACTTTAAGCAATTGATATTTTTGTTAAACTGATTTGTCTGTATTTTAACTTAGGAAGCTGCTGTAGATTATGATTCAAATATGGTTCTTATGTTTTTGTTAATATGTTATATTTGTAACTATCGAACATCAATGTATTATTTTAATTCTCATAAAATATTATAGCCAAGTTATTATATCATAAAATAATTTTTAGTTTTTTGTCATTTGTCTTTATTTTTATAATATTTACAGACAAAACTGTGTGTAAGCTATGCAATATTTAATTTGCTCAAGTTAAAATTATAGAAAAAAATTAATACTAAATGATAATATGAAAAATGTAATAAGTTATAGGATGAAATTTATACTGCTAAATTGTATTAGATTTGCACTATTTATTTTGCTCAAGGACCAAATGAAAAATAGATTTAAAACTTATAGAAATAAAATTAATACTAAATGACAATTTGAAAAATGTAATAAGTTATAGGGTCAATATTTTTTTTTATAAAATTATGGGACTAAAATTCTTATTTTCTTTTCTATATGTCTACAAAACTCATTAAACTAATAAATATTAGTTATATTTCTAATAATATTCAATTGCTTATAATTAAATATTTGAATTATAATATAAGTTAATTATGAAATGATAGTGCCTTTTCATTTCTTGACTATTGGTATATTCATTCACAGGCCAAATTAATATTTTTCCTTTAAACATATATTAATAATAATAATAATAATAACTACTTTTTTTCCTCTGGATAATGGTTTTTCTGTTTAAGCATGCTATTGATGTTTCCTTGCTTTCATAAAGATTGCATGAATCATCAAGCATTTCGTCCTCGAAGTCTGCAATTAAGAACTCTATATTTACTGTTGCTATTGCCTAATATTAATAACAATACAAATATACGTTAGCATGTGTACGTTCTATATAAAATTCTTCTGTCACAGTTGAACATGAAGCACTTTTCATTGTAAATACTTCATAATTTAATTGTTGGGTCTTGGAAATACTGTCTCTACAGATGTTGCTCTTACCTGATTTGTATGAAAATATAAAAAATATTGTAAATTACAACATAGTTTTCCAAGTTATAATTAATTTTCTTCAAATTTTGTAAGTACGTGAATGTGTAATTGCTGTAATAAGTGTTACCTCTGGATGAAGAAAGGTTCTGTTTTTTCATCAATATTTGTTTTCTCATATGGCGTCCACTATCAGTTTTTGAGTGATTCTTCATCATTATTCTGTTAAATTTGAATGTATCTAATCTCACATATTTTAAGTTTCGAAACAAACCTTTTATTATAGTATTATTATATCCTTTACCAAAATAATAGTGATTGCATACTCAAAATAATTTTAATCGAATCTTTTCTTAAAATATATTTTCTATATTTAGTATCACCAATAAATTTTAATTATGGTTAAATAAATATTAAATAATACAATATGATTTTTTTTACTATGGTATTCATATTAAATTACTTAATATAAAATATTAGTTATGTTATTAAAATTATAAACAAATAAGAGAATATAAAAATTAACATTTAAAATAATAAATTATTTAAATAAAATATTAATTATAAGATTAATGTGAGATTGAGATTGCCACATACACAAATTTTATTGTGGTAGCCATAATAAAATACTTCAAATAATATGACATATTAAATAAAATAATATTTGAAATATTATATTAAATTACTTAAAATCAAACATTAATTGGAAGATTAAATAAAATATTAATCTTAAAATATATTGTCTATATATAGTATCACCAATAAATTTTAATTATGGTTATATAAATATTAAATAATGCAATACAATATATTTTTTTACTATGGTGTTCATATTAAATTATTTAAAATAAAATATTAGTTATGTTATTAAAATTATAAATAAATAAGAGAATATAAAAAATTAATATTTAGAATAATAAATTATTTAAAATAATATATTAATTATAAGATTAATGTGAGATTGCCACATGTACAAATTTTATTGTGGTTGTCATAATAAATTACTTAAAATAGGACATTAAATAAAATAATATTTGAAATATTATATTAACTTACTTAAAATTAATGTTAATTGCAAGATTAAATAAAATATTAATTAAGAGCTTAATATTCGTTCCAAACCTGGAACCTTTAAGTTTTGCTATATAGTATTTGTTTCAATACAATACTCTTTTTTATCAATTTTGTTTTAATTATTAATTTTTACTTGTTGTAATTTTGTCTCAAAATATTACTTTTTATCTCTATAAAATTCATAAATAAAATTGATCATTTTTAGATTTGAATGACCATTTTAGAAAAAAGCTAAAAGTTATGGTTTTATTTGTAGGTAAAATTAAATTTTTTGAGACTATTCTGAATAAATAAATTTTGTATGAGACAATTTAGATTTTGAATTTTTATTCTTGTGGTGGCGCATGTCTACTTGATATGGAAAACAGAGTTGGTAATGGTATTGAAATAAATATTAATTCTTGATTCTAGAAAAGTTTGAAGGATAGAATTGATAATAGAATTAAAATAATCATTCATAGTTTCATAAAAATTATGATAATCTAAATATGCAGTTATAATTTAATTTATGGATAAATCCTAAGTATTTCATGAAGTAATAGGTTTTGTTTCTTAAGATTGATCATCTTCAACTTTTACTTGAATCATCCTTTTATTCGTGGCCGGCATTTGAGTCTGATCCAGAGCATTATCTTCATCATCATCAATAGTCTCAAAGTCAACTAATTTACGCTTTCCTTTTGGAGTACTCATTTTATTTGAAAAAAACATCATTCATGGAGGATCCTAAAGGCTATATGTAAACATAAAAATAAAAGTATAATATAACAGTTAGAAAAGATGGAGCAAATCACCATAAATTCATTTTTTATTTTGAACTTCAATACTTTTTCGCTTTTGATCTATTCGTTATAGCCTTGATCATAGTAGGATCTGAAGATACTTTCATCACAGTGTATACATTCCATTAACTACGTACTTACATTTCTTTCAGAGATATGGAATCTAAAGATGAACATCGAACCAATAAGAATGTCAAGCTCTTTAGGAAATGATCCAACCAAGTCCAGCTAATAAAAAAACAAAAAAGAATTATAATAAAATATAGGATAGGTACAATAGGTATGTTGTATTTTGCATACTAAATTCTAATTTATGTCATATCTTTCAGTCATGTGAAATTTGTAATATGTGAAATTTGATTAATGCAATTCTATTCTTTATAGATGTCAGTATATGAATGAACTTGGTTTCAATTTTGGTTAAATTGATTTAGAGCAAGTGTACACTATCGTGTGTAGCACGTAAGCGACCAAGTGCAAAATTTATATAATATCGAACCCAAGGGCGAAAGTGGGTAGTCGTATTTGAAAGATGTTTCACTCTAGTAGGACTAATAAAAAAATGAGGATTGATTAACTACAACTAACAAATAATAAAGCAATTAAAGATAGAACATGTACAAATGTGATGGAAAATGAATGAAGGTGAACAATCTAAGAAGTATGTAAGGCAAGCAACATTCATGGACAAGGTATATATAGACTCAGACACACATACATGCATTGATGGTTTTCATGTTATGATATTAAGGGCAATCACGTTTGTACCTCTAATCCCTATGGCCAAGGTGACTAGGTTCTTAACTCTTTTACAAGTTTAAATCTCCTAGGATTGTTCTTACTCTCAATTCCCATTAAGGTACTATGATCATAAATTGGTTCCCTCACTAGTTCTCACTAATGTCCTATCATGAGGTTCTAAGCACTTGAAGGGTATGGCTTACATCTCCTCACACTAACTAAGTCATCTCATGCAAACAATGATTCAATTAAACCACTAAGAATAATATTGGAATGACCATCCTAACAGTATGAATAGAGAATTTAATCACACAAATTATACATAAAATGAGAATAAGCATTCATTATAGAAAATATTCATAACACTCATTTCATCAAACATGTAGTGTGCAAAATCTACATAATTCCTAACCAATCATATTGCTAGCCTCACATGAGAAATAACCACTAAAAATCATGAATAATTCATTACAATCCATGGCATGCTCTAATTTAACTAAATAATGAAGAAAATCACAAATTAAAGGTAAGTTGGCTTCCCTTGCAAAGTAGGCCTTATCCTCCTTCAACATGCTCAAATCTTCACTCCTTGATGCATTCCTCTTCTTAGATTGGTGGATTGATGGAATGGTGGATTGATGGAATGGTGGATTGATGGAATGGTGGATGAATTTGAGGAGATCAAATGGATTGGATGGATGAAGTGAAGGATGGAAGAGATGGAGATGAATGTATGTGATTTTGGTGTCTAGTGTGTGTTGAAATTGATCCCAAATGATTCCTCTCGGATTTTGTGGTCAAAACATGTATTTATACCCCTATGAAAGCTTCGAGAACGTGTGGAAATCATAAAACTCACTTTTGTCAGAACACGGATCGTGTGCGGAACACGGCCATGGGGGTGTGCGTGTAGCGTTTTCTGGTGTCGGAACACGGCCACCACTTACATGGGCGTGTTTGGTACATGGGGCGTGTAGGAGCATCGCGTGCTACGCAGTCTCACCGTTTCACGCATAACTTTCACATTCGATCTCTGATTAGAGTGATTCTTGCGCTCACGCGACCCTCTCTTCCGTGGCTTTCCAACCATATATCATACGTCCAGTTTTGAGCTCCACACGAATATAGAAAAATTACACAAGTTGGATGTGTGTTTTTCAGCTTTGCTTTGGTCGTTCTCCCCCGTTTCAACTCCGAATTGAGCTCCGTTTTTTTCCACATCTTCTTTATCGTGTCTAGAATCCATTTTTACCTAAAAATCACACAAATTACACCAATTACCTATTCTCTAAATATTCACAAATATAGCACAATTTAAGGAACTTAATCATGAAAATCACATATTTATCATTTTAAAGCACAAATCTCCATATCTTCATATAACACCACCAAATGATATACAAAATGAATAAAAACACAAAAAAATACATAATAAAAGATACTAAAATCTAGGTGAAAATGACACCGATCAACCCCCCAAACTTAAAGTGTTGCTCGTCCTCGAGCAACGAAAATGAGAAAACGAGAGGGGAAATTTTCACCTAGAGAAAGACCTAAAGAACATAAGCAACAAAACATCATAAGTAACAAGGACTACAAACCATATAAAGTAATCCTACAACATTAAAATCATGACATGAAAAATTAACAAGTTCAAGTCCAAGAAAATAAAGGGAAATCAAGTTCCTTCCGGTCCAAGCCTCACATAGGATTTTATTTCACTCAACACTCTATGAGGTAAGGTATATCAACACTCATCAACCGGTTGAACCCAACGTACCATAGGCTTTCTCACGGACTACATTCACAAGCCACCATAACTTCAATTAGTGATCAAAATGGTCTTTATCTTTGGATGTAATGTTAGGCTCTTTGGTAGGGTAGGAAAATTTGGATAAAAGTGACTATTCAAGTGTTGATAATCGAAGAGATGATCAGCTTCTTCAACTTCTTCACATTTCTATCTCCCTTTCTTTTCTTTTCTCATCACGACCACTAATCACTATCATTCATTTAAAATTTCTTGAGCTTCTTTTGATTTCATTCTAGCTTCCTTTGACTTGGCATTTGCTTGAGCATTTTTTTTTATTTTCTCCTTTTTTCTTATGTTGAGGTTGCTACTACAAATTCGCTGATAGACATCACTAAATGGACATCGGTTAACCATAAAATCTAATGTCTTTTCATGAAAAACCGATAACTTTTTCTAAACCGATGTCTATCAGCGAAAATAAATGCTGATAGACATCGGTTTTTTACTAACCGATGTCTTTCAAGTGATGTCTATTCATAAGTTAAAAAAATGCGCTGATAGACATCGATTTTTACAAACCGATGTCTTTCAAGTGATGTCTATTCTGAAATAAATATCGGTTGAACAACTGATGTATATTGTGTGATGTCTTTTCGAATTTTATATTAAAAAAATAAATATCTTGGAGCTAGTTAACCTCTTTAAAAATTTTCGTAGATGTTTTATCTATTTATTAATTAATATTTAAACACAAAAACAAAATTTCACCAAAACCTATTTGGTAATTCCCCCAATTCATTTCACGATATTTCCAATGTGGAAACTAGGGTTTTTTTTCTTTTGGTTATTTCACTCCTTCGACGTCGCCTATGCCGGCTCCTGGTGGTGTTACGCCGCCTCTCCCGATGATTCTTCCTTATCGCCACCGACTCCCACCTGTTGCAACACTATCATCCTATCCCGCAGGCCCACCAGATTGAGAAGAAGGATGACGTGAAGGGGTCGAGAGTGCCACCTCATTGTTGAGTGTCGTTCCTCTATTCTTTGGGCATCGGAAATACCAGAAATGGAAGAGGATGCGGAGAAGCGTGTCAATATCAAAGTTTTAAGAGCTCACAAAATTAAGTAAAGAAGGTAACCTCGGCTCCAGGGCTTTATCTTCTTTACCTTGATTCGCTCGAATTCATTTTAGAACCAGGTTATTTATTTATTTTCTTCAAAGTTGTTTTCCTCTTCTTTTTGTTTGAATGGAAATTGCCCAGAATTGTTGACTACTTGCATAATGTTATGATAAACTTGTGCCATGTATTTTTAGTTGAGAAGGACCGAAGATTTTATTTTCCTGATGCAATATTTATTATGAATTTGGCATATACATGTGTATCCATGGATTCCATCTTCGATCGGGTAGTGGCCAAGGCTCAATAGCTCGAAGAAGCAGTCCTTGTTTAATGGTTTGTTTTTTCTATTTATCTTTTTATTCTTGTATCTATTTGGGAAAATATCAATTTTGGTCCTCTATGATATGCCAAATCCAACTTTAGTCTTCAAGTTTGTTAATTTCTCAAAAGTGGTTCTCTGATGTCCGCTTTTGGTCCTTTTGGTCCACTTTTGGTCATTTTTGTCCACTTTTGATCCTCTAGGATAGGCCAAATAAGGACCAAAAGTGGACAAAAAGGACGAAAAGTAGACAAAAAGGACTAAAAGCGGACACGGGAGGACTACTTTTTAAAATTTACTAAACCTTAGGACTAAAGTTGGATTTTGCATATCCTAGAGGACCAAAATTGATATTATCCCTATATGTTTGCTTTGCTTTGCTTTGTTGGCTTTTTAGTTATATTGCTCTAGACTTTCTTGAACTATTTGAGAGTTGTTATTGGATTTTCGTAAATGAATATACTCATTAGTAATTAGCAATGTTGTAATCCATTACATTCAATTCATTGTTTCTCTATTCTAAATTGTTGCTTCTAATTTTTTGTATGGGTGATTCTTCATGTTGTTTAGTAAATGAATCTTTTTTTTTTTGTTTTTTTGCCCATTAAGTGTTCGATGAAATGCTTTAAAAGACCAACATATATATTTTTTTGGTATGGGTAATCAAGTGTCTATTCTAAATTTTAGATTAAGAAATGCTAAAGTATGCTTATGGATATATCATCATACTATTAGAATATGGAGATGGATAGATTTATCATCCTATGGAATGGTTACATGGGGAGAAAAATATGTTTAGGGATTAAGTTATGATTGGATTGAAGGATAGATTTATCATATTATGTAAATTGAACATAACTTTTTGGTGCAACTGTCTATTGATTGCCTAATGCTGATCTCTTTGTTTAATTTGTCTTTAAATTTTGACAACAAGGTAATGGGTGATGGGGAGGAACTTGGAGTAGTAAAAATTGCTGATTTTGGCCTTGCAAGAGTTTATCAGGCTCCCTTGAAGCCACTAGCTGAAAATGGGGTAAGAAAGTATCTTCTTTCAATTACACATGATGTATTAACTATTATCTAATCTTTCCACAAGTAAATTAGACTATCAAATTTGACTTTTTATAGTGTTTTGCTTCATTATTGTTGATAATTTGGGGGAAAATAATATTTGATAGTTTCATTAACTGTGGAAGAATGTTCAAATATTTAATTTTGTGGCCAAGATACTTGTATATATATATATTTTTAGTTAAAGTTATTCAATCTTGCTAGTTATTATTAAGTCTTTTAAATATTTCAACTATATTTCTTCTTGGTTACACTCATTTAATGGCCACACTACTTCATAGATTAATTAAGGGAGCAAAGCTCGGAAGGATCTTGCATTAGCTACAACTGCAGTTCAGGTTCTGGAAATTGAAAGTTGTGGAGTACCGAGTCAAGAATCAGTCCAGGGTAGTTGTTTTTGCAATAATAATAGTAATAAAGGATCACTATGAACATGTAATAATTGTATTAAAGCAGTATATATCATCAGTTCTATTATGGAAATTGGAAGGCTTAATTTGTCTGCCATATATTGCAAGGTAAAAACCCTTGAAATATGTCCATATGTGTTGTGAGACATTACTATTTTCTTTACAAGTTGAATTCTAAATCTTATGAGCTATTTACACTAAATAATTAATTGTTGCCTTGTGTTTTTTCATGTCGTTCTTGCATTCTGGAAGTTAATGAACTTAAATTATTTGAAGATAATAACTGGTTTTGTTCACTTTGTAAGAAATAGCTGACTATATGAGCAAGAGCAGAACTTGGATCAAGCTATTGTTTACCATGTGAGAGCTGCTGATCTCTTCCAAATTGAAGAAGCAACAACATCAGCCAATCAAGCAAGAGAAAGTTTCACAATTTGCTGCTCAGTTAGAACAGTTAAATATCACTATGCATTCTGCATAATTAATAACATGCTACTATTATATCAAACTCAATGAGCAATGGTTGCCACTTAGTTGTTTACATAGATGTTTGCCACTTAGTTGTTTCCTCATTATCTTTGGTGTTTGACCAGTTACCTATCTTCCTTCCAAATTGTGCAGATGTGCTTCCTATAGTTTAAGTTTTTATTGAAGGGGATGCCTTTTATTGAGCTGAATGGAGCTATATTTGCTTATTTTTCTGGTTTCTCCATACTGGTTTTTCTAGATTTTTTTTGTTGCTGCTGCAACTTTGATGTTTGTTGTTGGATTTTTTGCTGTTTTTTACATTTCTAATGCGGGTTTTAGTTGTTGTTGAGCTTCTCATGCTGCTGAATTAATGTTCTTTCGTGTTGAGTTGCTGAGTAATGCTCTACAATACTTTACATTCTGTAGGAAGCCAACTATCATCGGATTTCCTTCTGATCTTATGGTTGTCTATCTCATAGGTTGTGTTAGTTTTCTGTAATTTGGCTTGAATATGAGACTTTTGACTATTTTCAAGCGCTCTGTGTTATGAAGCTAAATATATTCTGGCCATCATTAATGAACTCAATGTTTCTTGCTACTTATTCCTGAATTTTGCTATATAAGCACTATGCCAAAACTGTGGAAAGACAACGGTGGAAACACAACGGAGATTTTAAAACCCGTGGTTATAGGTTCAAATAAGGGCAAAAATTAATTCTCCGTCGTTGTTCATGGTATGGCGCGCTCATTGACAACGGAGATTTGTGTTCTGTCGTTGTAACTCCGTTGTCAATCTAACTCAACCATTTTATTTTTATTTTTTTAATTATTTTAATTCTGGAAAAATACTTCATATAAATAGAATATTTGGAAAATTATACATCGATTTCTCTCTGCCCTCCATCCATCGATCGCAGCCAAATTCATCCGGCGAGAACTCACCACCAGCCGTTAAATTCATCCGGCAAAGCTCTTCTGCCGTGAAATCCATCAGCCGAACCTCTCCTGCGCTAAACGAATCCGAGACGAGTTTCCTTCTTGCAGCAACGATGTTACCGGTTCTTCCTTTGTACACCATTAATCTACCATCGGCGCTCCGGTCTTGGAGCAGCATCTTCGGCCTCTCAATAGGTGCGGACTGTACACCTCTGTTAATCATTCCCTCTTACCTTTTCGTTGAATGCAGTAAGTTTTTCCCCAAATTGTTTGGGCGTTTTCAAAAATTTTTGTGTAATAATGTGCTAGGTATTGAATTCAATTGTACAATTAGGGCGAAGCTCTAATTCCATAGTTCATTTGTTGCTGCGATTATTTGTTGCTTCTTTGTTTTTCTTAACTCCTTTATTAATTTGGTGGTGCTCCAACTAGAGTGTAGAGCCCAAACTCATTGTTTTCTTTGCTCATTTGTGAATAAAGTGGTGCTCTATTTTAGAGTGTAGAGCTCCAACTTGTTGATTGTTGTCTTCTTAAAGTTGTTTTTGCTCTTTAATTGGGCAATTTATGAAGTAAGAACCAAAACTTTAAAGGCACTACTGCTGCCTTAACTTTTGTTCCAAAGATTAGTGGAACTCAAAAGTTTCAGTGGACATGCTATGGCCTAGTAATAGTATGTGTGTTTGAGTTGTGCAAATGAAGGTCTTAGCTTAGTTTCTTCTTGGTGCAAAATCGAAAGCTGCGGCATGGTTTTGTAGATGCATTTAACAAGTGGGACGAGGGTGAAATTTCATTGAAAGGGATGAGTAAAATGCTGATGAAGGACAGAAACAAGGATGATACAGAGTTAAGTGGCATCTATAAACGTGAGTTTTAGTTCTTTTTTACACACAAGATACACTATATTATTTGCATTCATTGCCACTCTAGCTAATACTTATGGAGTAATACCTATTCCCAACTAAACTTGTATCCAGGAACAATATGGTACAAGAAGCTCTTTTGCCTAGTCAGCACTATTTATGAAAACGGTGGACAAATGAAAACTACTTCTGCTACAAGGCAATGATCCAAGGTATCCTACTTTGTTCCTAAAATACTTGCGTAAGTAATACCTTAATTTGAAACTACTTCTCCTGTTTGTTTACTGACTTCTATAAAATAAAAAATGTAGCGTTTACAAAAAAATATATATGTAAGGATTATGCGGCAGGCACTATAGTTGATAAATTAAAAAGAAAATAACATTTTATACATATATGATTAAATAGGATTGTCAATGGATTAGGTATACACTTGAAATTGACTTCTACCCTATTTTTCTCTTAATGCCTTCTCATTCACTTGGCAAGTGACTTATACTTGCTCTGTTATCAATTAGTTGGGTAGATTACTGTTATTTGTATTCAATCTATGACTGATTTAATGAATTATTTCATTTTTATTTTTAAATTGAGAATTTGACTTTTGGAGATCACAAAATCTGACAATCCTTTCCATTGTTTTATCTTCTTGTTTATTAATTTTATTTTTTCTTTCTTGATTATCTAATACTCTACATGCAGGACATATGGTATTACCTAGGAGTGTTGTCTTTATAGAAACTCTAGGACTTTCACTCTGCAGGCTACCTTTTTTTGGTTGTTAACATTTTAGTTATGTGTTTAGTTTGTATTGCAGGTGGAAGAAATGGTATCCATTCCGCTCCTTATCCTAGGCCGCTGAACCACTAACTAGATTTTTGTGCATTCTTTCTTTCCATAACTGTTGCTCCGAGCATCTATAAATTTGATGAGGTTTATTTACCATTTACATTTTCTTTGCTACTACTATTTCAGGGGATTGAAATTCTTTCACGTGGATCATTTAAGACTCGGGCTATTCTATTGGTAAGATTGAAATATTGTATTATACATGTCATATCTGTTCAGTCTCCTAAAAGTTATTTCTTCTTAATTATCTAAGGATTAATTCATGGATTAACTAGGTGAATACATTGATTCAACCGGTTGACTATTCTTTCACTTGGCTCATTTTTCACTTCTACTGCAATGTTTCCTTTTTATTCTCATTTTCATATTGCTGCAAGCGAAAAAGAATCCAGTTTATCTTGCATTTCTCTTTGGAGGATGAATTTTCTATTTAATGATATGTTGAGTTTAATTAATGTATTTTCATATAACTGCTCTTGTTGTACTCTCCGTCTATATCATTGATCTTTTCTAACCCAAGCTCAATAATTATCAAGATTTCGAGAAATTCCATTACTAGTTATATCAAAGTAAATGCAGGAAGGTATTCTTGTATGACTCTCCCTTTGAAGTAGTTTTTTAACCTGATTTCTCACTGTTTTCTTTTTCTCTTGGATGAAAATCTGCTCTTTTTGCCAGAAAGATAGTTTGGATTGGGCCAAGAAGATTCAGCACTACAAAAGAGGACAATGGTGGAACACTTAAACTGGTTGAAGCACTTGGTACTTTAAGCAGTTGTGATGTATCTTTTGTTGGGAAATTTGAATTTGAAGAATTACTGGACCAGCCTAAGTTTTATTCAAATGTTAATTTTTATAGAAGTGCAGCTGTTGTTTGGGAGGTTCTTAAAGGAGCAAATGTCCCTCTTGATTTGAGCCACAACTTGATTGTTTGACTGGTACGATCAAGAATTATAATAAAATATACTGGGTGGAAAGTAATGCACATACAAGGTAATACTTGCCAGTTGCCTCTAACTCTTGTTTATTGGAGCTTAATGTGATTTAGTGACACAGAAGTACTTTTCCAATTTATACCACACAATTCCCTTCTTTTTGTTTTTTTTTTTAAAGTAGATACCACACAATTCTTGATAATGGAGTAATTGCTGCTACCATTTTTCTCATGCTGCATTATGGTAGTAGGTGTGTTGTGGAACTAGAGGAGACGTGGCTGTTACTTCTTTTATCTATGAAGAATTACGGTTCTGGATATATTAGAACCTAAATGATTGGCCTGGTCCTTAGGTACTTTCTTACAACAAATGCAGCATCAACATTGTGGTCTATAGTTTCAAGTTACCTTGGGAAGTTGGTTCTCGTATCAATACAGGTAATTTACTGAAATTCTACTTGCCTTTTGAACTACTTGTTAGGTTGAGTGTTACTTTTATGGGTTTTACATATACTTTGGCATTATTAATAAATTCATTGAATATTTTTCACACTTGATCTCTATGATATCTTGTCGTGTTTATCATTTCTTTAAATACTTGTCTTTCTTAAATAACAACTTTACTGATTTTCAATAAAATTCTGAAAACATGTAGTGGTAATACCACTTTGCTCTCTTATTTAGACTTGATCTCTAGATGTTGATCATTATATAGTTGGAAAGCCTTGCAAGTCTAGTTTCTAATACAATAAACGGAGAGGCTTTTGGAATTTTCTAGCAAGAGTTATGGCCATTTCTCTAGAAAGTGGCAGGTTGGATAAGAAAATTTTGCAATGTGGGTCACTAATGGGAGTTATTTAGATGCTTAGTTAGGAAAAGAACAGTGGGAAATATCAGTTATGACAAGAAAGAGATGTACTTTAGGAAGACTATCTCCTAGATGTTTGAAGTTTATCCTCTCATATAAAACAATTCAAAGAAGATTCTCTGTTTTAACTTCCATATTCTATTAAAAAAGTATTTAAAATGCAATAATTCTGATTGTATCATGCTACAAATAGGCGGATATACACATATTGCTAACTTATCCAGCTGTCATTTATTTAAATTCATCATAAACAGAATGGCTTTTTTTAATTTTCTTCATCAGAAAACAAGAAAAGACATGATTATTTTTTGCAAAATATAACAAGAATAGACCATGAAATGATAACATAATTTTACATAATTATATTGAGGTCCTGTATTTACTCTCCAAAATTTTAGTTTTCATTTTTTTTGAGATTTGATTACAAGTAGGACATATGAGGAATAAGTGGCGAGCTCATGAGGAATAATAAAAGCAATCACTACAATAGTGAAAATTATCATACATATACAAAATTGAAAGAAGTGCACATACATTTACAATTTAATTCTGACCTTTTCACATCAGAATTATAAGAAATTTGAGTAAACAAAGATGGTAGAACCTATTATCAACCCTATTAATGCCAAATAAATAAAATTAAATATTGAGTACCTAAATTAATGCATTATTTGTGGCTACTTTCCTAAGTATAAACCATGCTCGTTTAAATGAAGTAAAATAATATGATACTAACATGAGTGCTATTCGTATTTAATGATTTAAAATGGTGGATCTAATCTTTAATGCTTGAAAAGAATCTGGAGCTTTATACAACACTTAGTGGTTTCTTCCGTACCAAAGAATCATAATTCTTTAAGAAATATTTTTTCCATAATTTTGCATTCTACTTCAAGTCTCTTATAGGCTTCTCCTTTCTCTTATAATGATTTCTACTTTTTTGTTTGGAAGGGATTTTACGACGAACAACATTAGTGGGACGATACAAAAGAAGATATGTAACATTTTTGAAACTATTGTGAGTAGAAGTATATCTTTTCTCTCTTTAGTTAATGTTCTTTGTTTCCATTTTTCTTCACACGATATGCAAGTGTTGTTTCCAATCTATCTTATGCTCAACGATGATGATGATGATGTAAGGATTGTCAACAAGGGTGTAGCTTTCAAGGTAAATATGGTCTTGTTTACATAGTAAAATAAATGTTTACCATGCCGAAAACTATTAATTAAGTATAATTAATTGCAATCTGTAGGCTTGCAAAAAAAAGAAAAGGGATGAAGAGATTGAAATGGATACATTAGATCCCGATTCCGTTCCTCTAGAGTTGTATGTCCTATATTGCTTCTTTAACTTTCCACGCTGTAATAAATTTTAATTGCAATGTAGGGCTTTGAAAATGTTTAATGCAAAAGTGGATGCGGGTAAGAAGGGTCAGAAAAAGATAATTTGGAAAGTGATAAAGGTAAGATTGAAATTGTTTAATATTAAGCATGTAATTGTTATTGATTCACGCCTATTGCATTTGTCATAGGCGCCAAAGCAACCTGACGGGAGACAATGTGGTTTTTATGTGCTTCGCTACCTATTAGATTTAATGCAATTTGATGGAATAGTGAACATTGAAATGATACAATCAATTGTAAGTAGCCTTATTATATTTCTATTATTTATTAGTCTCATGATACTGTGGTATAAATGCTTACTTAATTTGTGCCCCATAGTTCATTGGAAAAAATTACAGCGAAATGGATATCGATGAAGTGCGAAAAGAGTGGGCTTCATGCATCCAACAACACATGTCAACGACTCGTCTAGGAAGAGGTAAACATTGTAATATATCTTGTAATGAGAATAATAACTTATACGATTGTGCTAACCTTAGCTTATGTCTTCTTTACCAGCCTTACGAAAAGACTAAAGTGTGTCTAAGGGAAAGGAAAACATGATGAACGCTTTGTTGTTTATGTTTATGGGAAGACGGTATTTGTCGATCATGGATACATTATGAAGTATTTTAATTGTTGTTGGTGAATTTATTGGTTAGAGAGATGTTGGGATGTTATATTCGAACGTATTGATGTTGGTTTTTGTATTTGGAGTTCAATTACTTTCGAATGCATTGATGTAATTGAATTAGTTATGTTGTGGATTATGACTATTTTAATTATTAAACAGGTTAAAATTTTGATAATAACAACGGGGATATAGCATACGACAACGGGCATAAACCGTTGTCAAAGAGAGCTATGACAACGGGGATTGCCCGTTGTTAAAAAGAACAATATTTTTAAAATTAATCTACAACAACGGGGATAAACTAACAACAACGGTGATAAACTGTTGTTAAATAGAATTTACGACAACGGGCAAAATTCCGTTGTTAAAAGTAAGACCCTTTAACAACTCCTAGATTAACAACGGAGATTTCGAGCTACAACAACGGTTAATCTGCGTTGTTAAATTAATCTACAACAACGGGGATAAAACTAACAACAACGGTGATTCACCGTTGTTAAAGAGTACTTACAACAACGGGGAAAATGCCGTTGTTAAAAGAATGACATTTTTAACAACTCCCGGATTAACAACGGATATTTTGAGGTACAACAACGGGTAATCCCCGTTGTTAAATTCTTCTACAACAACGGGGATTCAATTAATGACAACGGGGATTCCCCGTTGTTAAAGATGACATACGATGACGGGTCAAAAATCGTTGTTAAAGGGTAGGTACCTTTAACAACTCCCGGATTGACAACGGAGATTTTGAGGTACAACAACGGGTAATCCCCGTTGTTAAATTCATCTACAACAACGGGGATTCAATTAATGACAACGGGAATTCCCCGTTGTTAAAGATGACATACGACGACGGGTCAAAAACCGTTGTTAAAGGGTAGGTACCTTTAACAACTCCCAGATTGACAACGGATTTTATTAGCAACAACAACGGGGATAATCCGTTGTTAAAAATGCCCTACGACAACGGGTATTTCACCGTTGTTAAAAGTCCAGACTTTTAACAACTCCCGGGTTAACAACGGAGCTGCAGGGGCTACGACAACGGGGATTCTCCGTTGTCTTTCCACAGTTTTGGCATAGTGATGGTTGCAGATAACTTCTACTATTATCAATCTGCCAAACCAATTTTCTACGAAGGAAATCAGTGCTACTCAGTACAATGTCTTTTTCAAATTTAAGGCCTCATATAATATTAATGTAACTGAGAAGAATATACATTCTGGTTTTCTTTGGTACATATTTTCATTTGATGCTTGTTGAGATAGGTTGTATGCATGAGCTTTTGTTTGGTATAATTTAGTTGTTATATGCAACTAATGCACTAGCCTTTGATGTTTTTTTCAGTGTGTCCTGATTTGTTTAGTTCAGTTTTTTGTGGATGAATATCTCAATAGCTTAATATATATAATTAAAAATGAGGATTTAAACAACTTAATTCCGTGAGATCGTAAGATATACTCCCTACTGAACTGTATATGCTGACTGATAAATCCTCAAATTGGTTTGTATCATATTTTACTAAATGGATTTATTATTCATCTAATTTTTATTTAACATCTGTAAGATATTAATATGATTCTTTAAGCTGGCATTTGTGTAAGAAAATTCAAAATTTTGTGCAAGGTGTAAATGTCTCTTCGTTTCACCAAACTTTATTTTAGTAGTTCTAAAAGGTTTGATGACCTCATGCAGATTGGAGCAGACTTTGTCAAAAGAGCTTTGGTGGACTTGGACGATGCAAAAACAGAAATGGAATCACTTTCTCTGCTTGTGTGGTTGGTTTCTTCTACATATGGTGCTTGTTAGTTTATTGTATAGATTGTGTTCGTTGTAACATTATGTATTAGGTAAGTTATTGTTAGTGGAAGTTAAACTTGGACAGATTGTGTTGGTCATTTTAACATTATGTTTTGGGAAAGTTAAACCTGTATAGATTGTGTTCACTAAGGAACAGTTTTTGGTTTTACACTATTGTACTTTTAATGCAGTGCACTTTGTACAGTTACTTTTCTAAATATAATTTGTCATTATTAGAACTTTTTAGTTATAACAATTTAATTTAATTTTAATAATAATTTATATTTATGTATAATTAGATTTTAAAAAAAAGATTCCCATGGAAAAGACATCAGTGGGTAACTGATGTCTAATGTGTTCAAGCCGATGTCTTTTATGGAAAAAACATCGGTTGAAAACCGATGTCTAATGGGTGAAACTTGATGTCTATTCTTCAGAAGACATCGGTGGATAACCGATGTCTAATGGTCCGGACCAATGTTTATTCAAGAAAAGATATCGGAAGATAACCGATGTCCAATGGTTCGAGCCGATGTCTTTTCTAAAAAAGACATCAGTGGATAACCGATGTCTAATGGTCCGAGCCGATGTCTTTTCTAGAAAATACATCGGTGGATAACCGATGTCTATCAGCGTGAGTTTAGACATCATGGGATACAACTCACCTCTATGGTGAAATAGACATCGGTGCAGCACCGATGTCTATCAGCATTTTTCTAGTAGTTCATCCTTTTCTTGCTTGTTTACCATTTTCTTCTTTCTTTTGCACAACTTCACCATCAAACCTTGTAAACCATCATCTCCTCAATCACCCACACAAAGGTTATATATGTAAGGCTCAAGTGGGTATTCAAGGCTTGTAATGTGCTTATATCACAAAAATAGGCTTTAATGCTCAAAGTGGTTAACTAGAGATGATGTATAAGGTAAGGAAATATATGACAATGACTATGAAATTACAAGGATGGCGTAAGATCATTTCACTAACCTCCACCAATCGGGCTCATTCCCGTAGTCCATGAGCAAGTTCTAGTTTATCAAGGCTCAATCAATCTACTCATTAAGAAATTAACCATGAATGCACTGTTGAGGCTCAAACGCTCTCAAGCTTTTGCTCGGACCTTTAGGAACTCATTACACCTCAATTCATCTCAAAATTGAACAAGTTAAATAGAACATGTCACAATTTTAAAGAGTAGAGATTCTCAACATAGTTCGTCATCACTTATCACAAACAACATGCCATTACTCACATTCAAAAATGACTCACAACATCCTGAAACAAACCACCAAACATCCCTATACAAGGATAAAAATATAAACAAAACACATAATAAAAGACTCACCAAGCAAGAAATAACACAAAAACACATAATATGCAAAAACAAAAATTCCATCCATCAAAATAAATTCAAGCATATATCCTCATCATCCGATAACATGTAAGCTCAAGATTTTACCACCTTATTCAAAAATATAAAAGCAAATAAAGCAAGGAAACCTCCCAAGATACAAAAATAAATGAAGTACCATGCCAATCCAAGCAAATTCAAATCTATGCTAAGCAAATGGAAATGATGAGTAGTAAAGTGAACTCCCTGAAAAGGTATCTGGAGGTGGAAATGGCTAGCACGGACAAACGGGTTGCATATAAGATGAGCTAGAACCTTGGGATGCGTACAGAGTGAATGGGTGCATTTGAAATTGTTCTACAATTGGGCTTTTAAATTCTACCTTTGAACACTACACGGCTAGTGTTCTGCTACACGGCCTCAGTCGTGGCCGTGTAGTATTTTCTGATGCTCAAGCACGGCTGCGTGTTACAGGGCCGTGTTCCGCACACGACCCTTATTTCTGTCCCCTGCACGGCTCTAGTTTAGAGCTCGCCCTCGACTCTGGGCGATTAGCCTCTTCTGATGTCAGTACACGGCCAATCCTCACAGGGTCGTGTACTGAACACGGCTCGTGTAGCAATCTCCCCTGTTTTTTTTCCAAATTTCACACTTCACTCTTCATTTTGCCCTGTTTTTGCACTTCTAATGCACCCTATCCATGCTCAAAATCTCATCAAAACCATCAGCACAACAATTACTATCAATAATGAACTAGCATGCACTTCAACACAACCAAACTAACCAAAATCAAACCAATACTGAAGAGAAATTTTTTAAAATTTACCCAATTTTACAAGAAGATCTCTCAATCAACATAATAAGCACGCTCAAGTGGTAAGTCACACCACGCACTCTCCCCCCAAACTTAAATCGAAACAAGTTGAGAATTAAGTTTGCAAAAAGTGGTGGGACTTACCCTTGTAGTTTCCGCCAATGATCTTCTTGTAGAGAAGCATATGCATCACAACACTCAAGATATGTCCACCATGCACTATCCCCCCAAATTTAAATTGAAACAAGAGTTTCAATTTAAGTTTGCAAAAAGTGGTGAGACGTCTCTTCACACTTCAAATCAAGCACTTCTCGTATTTTCAATACGCATTCTTCTCCATGAGCACAATCAACCTACATGCCAAAAATACAAGAAAACTAAATCAAAGCATTTAATTGAAAGCAATTAAACAAACAATGGGTTGCCTCCCATCTAGGGCAAAGTTTAACGTCTTCAAGCCAGACGGATTATGGAGAACTCATCGGAATGGCCAAGGATATCATTCGTTCTTGCCATCAAATTTTAATCTTTGGGCTTCTTCCTCTATTAGGCATTTGTGGTAAGTAACGACTATAGAGCATCCTTTGAGATTGGCTTTAAAAACTCAACTCGCTTGAGCTTGCATTCCATTGACCTCTCCTTTCGAGACCACCACTTATTATTTTTTACCAAATATGTTCCCAACATCTCTTCAAGCTCTATTTTGTACCTAAGGCATTGAGAAGAATCAATAGGTAAAACAAAGTCAATATAAATAATATTTTGTAATTCAATGCAACTTGAAGAGTTAAAAGATGTAGAAATGCTCATTTCACTCCCAAACTCATCATCAAGTGCTCTTAGACCTTGTTCCACTTCATCAAATTCATACTCATCACTTGAATTTTTCTCATCAACAAGAAACAAGAAATCTTGGATAATCTCTTTATTCTCAAAGCTCTCTTCTACCGTAGGCTCTTTACTCCTCTCACTTTCCTCCTCTAAGCTTTCTTTTACCTTGTCTTCCTTATCTTCAATAAGCTCAACATCTCTTGAGTCTCCTTCATTATCCCCCGAACACTCTTCTACCTCTAACCCTTCTTTAATCTTTACATCAAAATTTTCCATGTCGTAGAGAGTGTTCCGTTCACTTATCATTTGACTCAATTGACGTTCTATGGCTTCAAATCTCCTCTCCTCTTCCTCAAATTTTCTCTTTCTTTCTTCCCTTAATTCTTCAAGCATTTTCATTATTTGACTTAATTGATCTTGCAATGAATGTTTACCCTCATCATATGGAGGACACTCTTCTTGGAAATTCCCTTGGACATACCCGTTTTGCATATTCTTCAAGCATTTTCATTATTTGACTTAATTGATCTTGCAATGAATGTTTACCCTCATCATATGGAGGACACTCTTCTTGGAAATTCCCTTGGACATACCCGTTTTGCATACATGTTCCATTCCCCATTTGGTAATTGGGCATGTTCCACACTTGTCCCCCATTAAAGTTGGAAGTAGGCATTGAGTAGGTATTTTGAGGCTCATAACTTGAAAGACTTGGTTGAAAACTTTGCCTTGTATCATTTCCATAAGCATATCTTCTAAGCAACTCCATCAAGGCATTATTTTCGGATAAAGGAGTAACCGTAGGAACTAGATTGTTGTAAGAACTTGGAACGGAATAAGTGTTTCCTTGATATGGTTGGAATGTATTAACATTGTAAGCTCCTTGCCATTCCTCATAACTCTCATTGTTGTAGCCTTGAGAGCTTGCTTGACTCATTTGACTACTATACCCATAGTTGCTCTCATTCTTATAGCCCATTGATTGTTGTGGTGGAACCAAACCAAGTAGATTTTCATAATTTCCTCCCAAGTATTGGTTCCACCCATCTATGTTCATACTCTTCTTTTCAAGGCTTGCTACAACTTTCCTTCACATACTATTTTTGGTTTTGCTCCTTCTCCCCTTCATTCAAGGTTGATGTACCTATCAAGAAGAACAAGTAAGAACAAAAATTTTCAAAACAAATATAAGATGCAAAAATAAGAAAAATATCCTAAGTAGAGCTAACAAATTCAAACACGTTACACCGAAGGCTTTCGTCCCGGCAACGGCGCCATGAACTTGGTTTTAATTTTGGTTAAATTGATTTAGAGCAAGTGTGCTCTATCGTGTGTAGCACGTAAGCCATCAAGTGCAAAATTTATATAATATCGAACCCAAGGGCGAAAGTGGGTGGCCGTAGTTGAAAGATGTTTCACTCTAGTAGGACTAATCAAAAATTGAGAATTGATTAACTACAACTAACAACTAATAAAGCAATTAAGATAGAACATGTACAAATGTGATGGAAAATGGATGAAGGTGAACAATCTAAGAAGTATGTATGGCAATCAACATTCATGGACAAGGTATATATAGACTCTCACACACACACATGCATTGATGGTTTTCATGTTATGATATAAAGGGCAATCACATTTTTACCCCTAATCCCTATGGCCAAGGTGACTAGGTTCTCAACTCTTTTACAAGTTTAAATCTCCTAGAATTGTTCTTACTCTCAATTCCCATTAAGGTACTATGATCATAAGTTGGTTTCCCTCACTAGTTCTCACTAATGTCCTATCATGAGGTTCTAAGTACTTGAAGGGTATGGCTTACCTCTCCTCACACTAACTAAGTCATCTCATGCAATCAATGATTCAATTAAACCACTAAGCATAATATTGAAATGACCATCCTAACACTATGAATAGAGAATTTAATCACACAAATCATACATAAAATGAGAATAAGCATTCATGATAGAAAATATTCGTTACACTCATTTCATCAAACATGTGGTGTGCAAAATCTACATAATTCCTAACCAATCATATTGTTAGCCTCACATGAGAACTAGCCACTACAAATCATGAATAATTCATTACAATCCATGGCATGCTCTAATTTAACTAAATAATGAAGAAAATCACAAATTAAAGGTAAGTTGGCTTCCCTTGCAAAGTAGGCCTTCTCCTCATTCAACATGCTAAAATCTTCACTCATTGATGCATATTCCTCTTCTTAGATTGGTGGATTGATTGAATGGTGGATGGATTTGAGGAGATCAAGTGGATTGGATGGATGAAGTTAAGGATGGAAGAGATGGAGATGAATGTGTGTGATTTTGGTGTCTAGTGTGTGTTGAAACTGATCTCAAACAATTCCTCTCGGATTTTGTGGTCAAAACATGTATTTATACACCCATGGAAGCTTCTAGAACGTGTGAAAATCATAAAACTGACTTTTGTCAGAACACGGGTCATGGCGGAACACGGCCATGGGGGTGGGCGTGTAGCGTTTTCTGGTGTCGGAACATGGCCACCCCTTACAGGGGTGTGTTTGGTACACGGGGCGTGTAGGGAGCATCGCGTGCTGCACAGTCTCACCGTTTCGCGCATAACTTTCACATCCGATCTCCGATTCGAGTGATTCTTGCGCTCATGCGACCCTCTCTTCAGTGGCTTTCCAACCATATTTCATACATCCAGTTTTGAGCTCCACACAAATATATAAAAATTACAAAAGTTGAACGTGTATTTTTCAGCTTTGCTTTGATCGTTCTCCCCCGTTTCAACTCCGAATTGAGCTCCGTTCTTTCCCACATCTTCTTTATCGTGTCTAGAATCTATTTTTACCTAAAAATCACACAAATTACACCAATTACCCATTCTCTAAATATTCACAAATATAGCACAATTTAAGGCACTTAATCATGAAAATCACACATTTATCATTTCAGAGCACAAATCTCCATATCTTCATATAACAACATCAAATGATATACAAAATGAATAAAAACACACAAAAATATATAACAAAAGACACTAAAATCTAGGTAAAAATGACATCGATCAATGAAAATTATAAAATGACAATGATTGGTAAAGAAAAAATAGGGATAATCCAGAGATTTTTCTACACCTAGAGGCGTAAATAAATAAATAAAAAAAAGAACTTGAATAAATATGTAATAATTTAAAGGAACATTACACACACAATGATTGGTAACGAAAACATAGGGATAATCCAGAGATTTTGCTACACCTAGAGCTGTAAATAAACACTAAAAAAAAAAAAGAAGTTGGCCTCTTGTGTTCTCAGGTGCACAAAATGTATAAAGGTACAACATTTTATTTTAAAGGGTTACATTTTAATTAATATATATAAGGGTGTAACATTTTGTTCTAAAGAGTGTACACTTTTCATTAATATTTTTTTTTTATTTAGAAAATAAAGGTACACGTCTTTATACTAAAGGCTATATAATTTAATACTAAAGGGTATGGGCTCACGGTGTGTCCCCGAGGACACAAAAGTTTTAGAAAAAAAAAAGGTGACGTGTACCTGATTCATTATTCATCTGTTTTTTAAAATTAATTAATCTTTAATATATAAAAATTAATTTTTAGATAGATAAATTATTACTAGCTCTTCTGAATAAAAAAAAGTATTAATCTTGTATTAAATGAAATAGGGTAATTTAGACTTTTAAAAAATATAAAATTTAAATATATAATAATAAGGGTGTGTATTTAACACTACAAAAAAAAGTATTTTTTAACAACCAAATTTACCAATAGAATTCAATCCGTTGGTAAGGATTAGCAACAAAAATGACATTTTTATTTTAGCAATGGCATACCAACAGATTTATTCTCTATTTTAGCAACGGAATTCAATCCGTTGCTAATTACCAACGGATTAGCAAGGAAATTATTATATAAATTACCAACGGAATTATTAGCAACGAATTACCAACATAATTATTTACCAATGGAATTGATTTTTCGTTGCTAAAATTTTACCAACCACCACTTTACCAACGGAATTTTACCAACGGATTCCGTTGCTAATCCGTTGGTAAGCCAATTTAACAATGGAATTAAGACTTTTATCAACGGAATATTCCGTTGCTAAAAAATATTTTTTTATAATGTAATAAAAAGGGGTGTGCATTTAGTGGAACCTATCTGTAATTAGAGGAGCATTTACAAATGAAGTGATGCCCAGCACGTACGCTTATATATCTAGAAGTGGGAAACAAAATTCAGACACATATCGTTTTTAAATAAATTCAAATAAAAAATAAAAAAATGTATTCATGCAGTCATTTTTTAAATTCAGTTCCTACCTTCATATGTTAATTGATTACTTGATTTAACACCAATTTTGATGGGAGAAGGAGTATCTCTTGTGAATTAATTGATCATTAAATTATACACTTCATTTTTAAAACTTATATATCTATTCAATAAAACTTATACATTTCGTATTGAAACTTTCGAGAATAGTTAAACTTTCGAACACTAGACTTATTTAATAAAAGTTAACACTTTATCCAACACAATTCTCTTTACGAGAATAGTCAAAACTACTCTTCGAACCCCAATAGTTTGTTAATAAAATGTATACACTTCTTCAATTAATAAAATTGATTAGTGTGAAATTTGCATTTTTTGGGGTCCGATTTAGCACTGTTTTGTGGTATTTATATCCGTATTTGAGCAACTTTTGGTTGAATTGCATACATTTGTGTTACAGAAGCATGTGAACTGTTATTTCATGTTATAGGTGTAAAACAGGCTTAAAAAGAGTAAAAACAAAAGTCAGAAATGAAGTCGGGAGAAAAAAGAGTCGGCACGAGTCGTGTCGGCCAAGAGCGCCAGGTCGTGCCACACAATGTGCGTGCACGACCTTCGAAACCTACCGAGAGATGTCGAGAGGCGCCCGCACGACTGCCGAGGGCTGTCGAGACGTGCCGCCTAGCCATGCCGATGCTCGTGCCGCCCCAGCTGCCGAAGGATGCCTCAAGCTTCTGCCCGGCATGACTTGTGCCGCTTCCCAGCGAGGCTTAGTCGTTGTTTTTCTAGCCCGTTCGTATTTTTGACGTAAAAAATCCCACTTTTAAGTCAGAATTCGGGAATTATCAATCCTCAACTATAAAAGGAGCCATGGGGTGTTCCAAACCATAACTCTCCACAACCCTTCATACTTTTTCATACCCTTTCCCTGCTACCATATCGAAATCAAGATTCACCATCCCATCCACCCATCCTAGAGAGTTCATCAGTATTGCTTACTTGAGAAGGAGAACGAGAAGGTTCATAATCACAGAAGAGGGAATGGAGAATCACGCCACATCTAGGATTTTTCTTATTCTTTCTTTCTTTATTTTGAATAATAGACCTATGGGATTGTTTTTATATCTAACCATGGGTGTTGCTTGTAACACCATGGGCTAGTACTTTTTGGATAGTTCTAGGTTTTAAAGGTTTAATTGGATTTGACTTGATTACCTAGACTAGGTTATGGATTTCTGCAGTATACTTATTCCTTTATTAATGCTTTGAATTTGAAACTTATATTTTTGTCTTATATGATCTGTCCTTATTCATGAGTATGTCATTGTCTTATGCATGTTTATAATTATTGCTTGTGTCATAGAAGAAATTATATTTGTCTATCTGTTATGGGTAAAGGGGATCTAACCATATAACTTTTATTCATTAGAATAATTAATATTGGACACTTAATATATCTATTAAGTACTCCCTCCGTCCCATTTCAATGTTTACGTTTCTATTTTGCGCGTCTCATTTCAAAGTTTACGTTTTCCTTTTTAGGAATATAGGACCCACCTAAAACAATTAATATATCATCCAACACTGATACACCTACCCACTTCACATTAAATATTATATTTTTCCACCCACTATCTATTAAAATATAATACTTTTTAATCAACGTGCAAAAAACAAACGTAAATATTGAAACGGGATGGAGGGAGTATCATTTTAGAGGATTTGGTTTCTTAGATTATATTAGGTGGGAATTGAATATTAATTCTTAATTACTTATAAAGGGAAGTCTAGTGCTCTAGCCTATTTGTAATTTTGCATGAAGTACCTAGAAAAGGAGTAGGAATTATTCTTCTGCATTTGAGGGTTTGAACCAAATTTATGTGTTAAGTTTACTTCACCAAAGGGATTTAACATAATTAAGTGATTGATTTCATAAGATCTGCAGGAATTCTAACCAATTATCTAGTGATTTAGGTTGACCAATTTAAACTAGATTGTCTAGAGCTATCTATCTTCTCTCTTGAACACTTCCATATTTATTTTATCTGCTATTTTATATTTTTATTAATTATTTTCTGCATCTTAGGTTTAATTAATTCACTTAAATACCCAGATATATCTTAAATTAGAGTAGTCATATTTAGATTAAATAGTGAGTCTAGAATTATCCTTCGGGTTCGATATTTTTACTTGGTCACACAATTGATTTCCTACATGGGGACATGTGCAAAAAGGTGAACAAGCAAATGGCGCCGTGTACTGGGGATAGTTCTAGATTTATTTTATTTAATTCTTCTGTGATTTATTTTATACTACAACATTAGTACCATTAAATAACATCTCATAGTAACATTTTAAATTTATTTAACACAAAATGGTAACACTTTTAAAATTATTATGATATGTAAAATTTTTTTAACACTTTTTATATAAGTAATACATACATGTAACACTTTTTTAATATGTAACACATTCATTTAATATTTTTACGTATTTAACATATTTTATGTAACACTTTTACAAAGGTAACACTATAATATAATACTTATACATAAGAAATATTTTTAAATAACACTTCTACATACATAAATTATTTACACAACATTTAAAATGGAGTGGTATTTTTGATACTCTATATTTATAAGATGAATATTAATTAAAAAGTTACACACACACACACACACACACACACACACATATATATATATATATATATATATATATATATATATATATATATATATATATATATATATATTACCCATATTTAAAAAAGGAAAAGACTTGAGTGAGACCGTCTCACGGATCCCCTTATGTAAGACGGATCACCCATTAACTCATTAAGAATATTTTAAAGGGCCATGTTTGGATGTTATTATATTAAAAAATTTTAAAATTAATTATAATAATTATAATTAAGCTTTTTAATTTCACGCGAAAATGGGAGGAAGCCGCCCCCAATTCCTGAACCTGAACGCAAACCATTCACTATATTATGTATTCAATTTTTTATTTTTACGTGTTTTCTTTTATATTTCTTATTATTTAAAATTTTAATACATTTTATTAAAATTTTCTATTTATTTAATTTTTTTAAATTTAATTATTATAAATTTACAAAATGTGATACAATTGATAAAAAGTGATAATAATGCTATGAATTATTTCATGAACAATTTATAATTTAAATAAAAAGTGATTCCACTTTAAATAAAACTGATAATATCTGTAATAAAAGTGATAACTAAATAAAAAGTGCATTTCATGTACAATTTATTAGAATAATAAAAAGTGATAGCATATCTAATAAAAAGTGATAACTAATTTAGAAAGTGTATTTCACGAACAATTTACTAGAATAATAAAAGTGATAACTCTTTTAATAAAAAGTGATTCATAATAAAAGAAAATTGAAATCCGTTTAATTGAATTATTTCACGAACAATTTACTAAAATAATAAAAAGTGATAATATTTTAAATAAAAAAGTTATACATGATAAAATAAATGTGATAACCGTTTGATTAAATTAGTTTATGAACAAATCCGAAAATAAATAAAAAGTGATAATATTTTTAATAAAAAGTTATATCCGATAAAAAAAAAAATAAAGTTATATCCCTATAATTGAATTATTTCACGAATAATAAAAAGTGATAGTATTTTAATAAAAAGTGATACATGATAAACAAAAAAGTGATAACCATTTAGTTAAATTATTTTATAACTATTCATAGAATAATTAATAAAAAGTGATAACATTTTTATTATAAAGTGATATGAGATTAAAATAAAGTGATAATAGAATAGTTGAATTATTATTTAAAGAATAATTACTAATAATATTATTATTGAATAAATAATAATTATAATTATAATAATAAAAAATAATAAAGATAATGGAATAATTTTAAGTGAAAATAATTAATTTAACATGGCGAAACCAATTCCAGTAAGGGTAGGTCTTGCGTGAGACCATCTCACGTGAGACCATTTTTTACTTTTCAAAATAGTTATTACTTTCGCTATAAAACATTATCACTTTCGCTATAAAATATTATCACTTTTCACGTAAGTCCTTATGTGAGACGGTCTCACACAAGTCTTTGCCTTCCAGTAATTTGCGTTCAGTGCTGGGCGCCAATTTGGTAATTTTAATTAATTACACCAAACAAGGCCCGTGTTTTTTATATTTTTATTTTCTTTTTATTTTTATTTTATACTAATGGGTAGAATAAGATCCGTCTCATATAAGAAGGTCGTGAGAAGACCTACCCTTTAAAAAATATATTACGTACTTTTTAATATATATATATATATATATTTTAAAAAATTAAATAAATTAGTTTAATGCAATTATATAAAACAAAATATATATAGTTCGTTCATAAAATGTATTTTATTTTAATATATATTATTTAAAATTAAATTATAAAATTAAAAAGAATACTGTTATTCAAGAAAATATTTTTAAATATATTAACTTACCTTTTATATTAATTGCAAAAATATTAAACCGCAAAAATTTTATTTAAAAAGGAAAAAAAAGACTAGAAATATATAATAAAATAAATATCCAATACATGTTAAAATTTGATGAACTAGCTAAGTTGGTAAAGGAAATGCATTGTTACTTATAGGTCATAAGAAGAGAAAATTGATTTAACTGAAGAAACTGAGACAGTAGAGATGGCTGAAGAAGATCAAAGGGCCCCGCCCCTATGAGGGACCAGTATAAGTTGAAACATATCATGTACGCTGGATTGAATGGACCCGCAATCACTACGGAGAATTTTGAGTTGTCGTTTGGATTGATCCGAATGGTACAGGCACAGCAGTTTAGTGGTAATCCTTTGGAGAATCCTCGTGAGCATCTGCAGTTATTTGATGAGTATGCGAGGACGCAGAAGCATAGGAATGTTCTGGAGGATGCTATCAAAAAGCGACTTTTCCCATTCTCACTAACGGGGAAAGCTAAAGAGTGGAACAACCTTTCTACAGGATGTTGTACTACATGGGAGCAGTTGGCAGATAAATTCTTGTGCAAGCACTATAAAAAAACTAGCCGACAGTGACGGACTTTGTGACGGATTGACGAACTTTGTGACGGACTTTGTGATGGGAAAACGCCCATCATCCGAACATGCATCACAAAGTGTTTGTGACGGTCCCGTCACAATTAGTGATGAATTTTGTGATGGAAAATATTAGTGACGGAATTTGTGACGGTTTCTTTTAACCAATATTTGTGACGGACTTTGTGATGAAAAATTTCGTCACAAACTTAAATTCTAAAAAAATTTGATTAGATAAAAATCGAACCTTGTTGCTCATGTGAGTGCTTGACGGCTCCAGCCGGACCGGCTACCGGTAAACCATTTATATTTTATTATATTTCTACCCCTTATACCTTCTTTAGAATTTAATTATGTAAATTCACCCCCAACCGGGTTTGAACATGGGTGGGCACTAAGCAAGAGTGCTTGTGCGCAAGTGTTGAGTCAATTTGGCTAGATGTGTTTTGTGTTAATCTTTAATAAATATTGTATATATTCAATTAATTTGTATTAAAATAACATCAACCAACTTTCAAAATAAATATGGTGGTAATATTGATTAATGTAATATATATTAATATGACAAATAATTATTAAAACATTAATTATTTTATTATTTATTTAAGATAAATATTAAAATTTTCATAATTAAATTAAAAATCCTTATAAATTTTAAATTCTCAAATCTATAAATAATATCTAAATATATTATTTATTTATAGATGAAAAATATGTTAATTTGCATTAAAATAAATAACATTCTCCTAATTTCTCAATTTATTTCTCTTGTTAGAAAATACATAATTTTTATATTTTTCTTAATGCAATCACAAACTTTATTTTTATCAATTAAATACACGATCTTTTTTAATTTAATCATCAACTTTCCTTTATATATATATGTATATATATATATGTATATATATATATATATATATATATATATATATGTGTATATATATATATATTATCTTAAGTATACTATAGTAGAATTTTTTTGCTGACGTGTTGTCTCCAGAGCGCTCCTATGTGACGTGTAATTTTCTCAATTTTTTGGATTTTTAATATTTTTCTTAATATTTTCCTTATTTACTTTTAATTAACTTCCTTATTTAATATTTTTTAATAATGTGTTTCTTATTTTTAATAACGATTTTAATATTTTATATATTTATTTGGGTATATTAATTAATTACTAAATCTTTAATGCAATAAATTAATTAATATCAAATTAAATCATATATATAAAGGGAAAAAAGAATATTTCAAATAATATTCTTTCACACTCAACCTATAAATAAGACTTTTTGGTTATTCATTCTAAATACTCACATTCGATTCTCCAAGAGGAATATGAGCTTTCTTCAGATTCCTTTAGAGAATTGATTTATAAAAGTATAAAAATATATTTAGATAGAGCGAATCAAGTAGAGATTCGATTTACCTCTAATAAATCGATTCAAGTATTTTTCAAGAGGAAGAGAATTGATTCAAGTATTCTTGAATTGATTTACCTCTTAAGAATTGATTCTTCGAGAGTAAGAGGATCGATTAAAGTATTCTTGAATTGATTTATATCTTAAGAATCGATTCTTCAAGAGGAAAAAAATCGATTCAAGTATTAACTCTTAAGAATCGATTCAAGTATTCTTTAGATCTACCTCTGAAGTATTGATTCAAGTATTCTTCAGGTGAAAGAGGATCAATGATTCAAGTACTCTTGAATCGATTTACCTCTATAAAATAAGAGGTTGAAAAAACTAATTCATGTAAAGAAAAGCTTAAGTTCTTTAAGTTAAATCATTATTTCATATCAAATAACATTAAAATTGAATTTGTAAATATTTGTTAATTTTTTAAAGTTAGTATATTAATATTTATTTATTTGCATATATCTTAATTATATTCAATTATGATATATGAATTATAAAATTTGTTTTGTTTAGTTGTTTATATAATTTGAAACTAATAAAATTAAATAAAAAATAAAATTAATAAATTTATTACAAATTTATGAATATTTAAAAGAATAATATATATTAATTAATTTTATTTATATTACATTATTTACTTTTGATTAATTTCCTTATTTAATATTTTTTTAAGTAATGTATTTTTTATTTTTAACAATGATAAATTTTCATATTTTATTTATTTATTTGGGTATCATTAAATAATTACTAAATCCAATAAATAAATTAATTAATATCAAATTAAATTATATATATAAAGGGAAAAACTATTCCACATAACATATTCTCTCCCACCCCACCTATAAATAAGACTTTTTGGTTATTCATCTAAATACGCATTCGATTCTCCAAGAGGAATATGAGCTTTCTTCAAGTTAATTAATATATAAAGAGGAATAGCCACTATTTAAAAAATGTTTGACGTTATTTTTTATAAATAATATATATATATATATATATATATATATATATATATATATATATATATATATATATATATATATATATATATATATATGTGTGTGTGTGTGTGTGTGTGTGTGTGTGTGTGTGAGAGAGAGAGAGAGAGAGTGAAGTATAGTATAACAAAGTCATTTGTCATTAGATTCGTTCATGTATAGTCTTACTATTTATTTATTTTTTATATACACTTATTATGACCTATTTATGTTAGTATCATTAATTGCAATAAATAAATTAGTATCAAATCAAATCGTGTATAGAAAAAAAAGAATAAATTGAGATTTTTTTATATATATATATAATTGATATTTATTTTAGACATACTGTAAAATTAAGGATTTATTACTAAGAGTTACATATTTTGATCATAATTACACTTAAATACAATGAAAAAATAAAATACTAACAACTATATAAATATACAACAAAGAGACAAAATTGCCCCTACGTGATTGCACATATTTTTAAAGAGATAGGGGAGTAATAAATAGTTTTCAATTGTATTATGTTATAAAGTGACATTTAAAAAAATACAAGTCAAGATTCTTTTAAATAATTAGAAAATATTTACATATATATTAATTTTTTATATGATTTAGTTATACTTTGCATTATCAAAAGTCAAATGTTATAATTTGTTGCAAATTTTTTACATTGATGAAAGAAATTGTCTAGCTGTAAGAAAAAAATTGCTTAATTAATGTTGTTATGTTATACAACATGAATTATTATTTAATTATAAAAAATAAGAATAATAAATAAATGATCCCGCGTTGTACGCAGGATTCATACTAGTATATACTACGTGGTTAAATTTCATATATTTTTTATTTTTTGTTTTAATATTACATATATAATCTTTCTACTTTTATTTATTATTATTATTATTATTATTATTATTATTCATATATATATCTTTAAATCATGTATATCTATAAATTAAAATCACCTTTAATTATATTTTTTTGATTGGTTAAGGAATAGATAATCAATAAAATATATCCAACTTATTAATATTATTATTCATGTACATCTTCAAATTAAATACCACCTTTAATCATATTTTAAAATTAACATTACAATATACCACAGTATATTAAATTATTTAAGGTAAATAAATTCACAATAAATATTAAAAAATAATAATTTCTTTATAAAAAAGATGTAACTCTGTTCTTATAATTATTTTGATTTTAAAATTAATATTATTATATACAACAATAAAATATATTCAATTATTTAAGTTTAAATAAATTCACAATCCATATTAAAAGAATAATAATTTCTTTAAAAAAATAAGTAAGTTTAACCTTTTGTTTTATATAATTAAATTAAATAGCATATGTACATGTGTAACGAGCAAGTACAATTTTAATGATTTTTTTAAAACTGTAAATTGTGACGAACAAATTCCGTCACAAAGTTTGTGACGGACTTTGTGACGGACAAAGTCCGTCACAAATGAGACTCTTTACATTGTGACCACATTTTTCCATCACTAATTAAAAAAATAAAAATAATATATTTTTGTGACGGAAAAAAGTCCGTCACAAATTTTTTCCGTCACAAATGCCGTCACAAATATTGGGAATGATGAAATTTTAAACAGTCAACTATTAGCGGTCACTATTTTCAAAATGCTGTCATAAAGTTCGTCACAATTGTGACGGCAAATTTTCCGTCACAAAAATCCGTTACTGTCATGAAACTTTTTTGTAGTGAAGTACTTTCCTCCCTCCAAGAGTTTTAAGGTGAAGCAAAATATTACACAATTTGTGCTTACTGAGGAGGACGCGCCAGAGCTCTTTGGGACATATGACTCACAGAATCCTACTAGTAGGTACTATCAGGGCGGTCCATCCAGAGTAGCACCAGATCCATTTACACCGGGGACATCTACAGCTCCATCTGGAGCCCGTAGAGAACCCATCACTTTTGCATGTCCCGTACCCCCTGACTATCATTCTTATTATGTTCTAGGTGTCCAGGATCCATGGGGAGAGATGTACAGATACATCAATGATCAGTTCGACTCCATCAAGTGTTCGAACGACCATCAGTTTAGTAAGTTGTTCCAGGAAGTTATGCGTTCTCGAAGAGAGACACAAAGAGAGGTACAAAGTTTGAGAGATTAAGTTCGAGAGCGCCGAGAGAGACGTGACTGATGGAGAATATAGCCCCTGTTTTAAACATGCTTGTCTGTCGAGGTTGTGTCATTCTATCTTTTCACATTGTTTCTATTTTTTGTTTAGGCTATGAGTGGAGCGATAGATTGATAGGGTAATTTCTGATGATTTCTTCCATGTATATTTCTTATCTTGATTTGTATTGTTGGATATTTGTGGGGGATATTATGCTGAGTTTATTATTTAGTAGTTGAGGTACTTATGTTTGGGTTCCTGGTTGTGTGCTTATTATGATCTTATTTGTTAGGTTTCTATCGAAAATTCATATGCTCTTGAAATTGATGAAGGAAGTGTACTTAAGTTATATTGTAGTATGAAGTTCTATGTGTAGTTGTGAGATATTGCTTACCATAAAGAATGCTCTGTTATGTGAGATTTTGAGCCTATTATCATGTACATAAAATACATGATATTTGTTTCTGGTGAGTATCATTCTTGTGTGTGTATTCTAGAGCTTGCCTCTTGTTTTACTTGAGACCGCGTGTTATGTTAGATAATAGGAGATGATTTTAGGTCATCATTGATTTTTATGAGTCACTTTGCCAAATAACTATATATCTGTAGTTATCCCTTTTGAGCCTAAAAACCTTATTTATTTGGAAACCTACGAAGATAACCACTTTGATATCCTATTTGAGCCTTAAATTCCTATATTTAGTTAGGGGTGTGTGGATCGGGATTCGGTACGGATTTTTAAAAAATCTGTACTGAAATTCGGATCGATTTTTTAAAAAAATAATCTGATATTGAATCCGTAAAGAAAAAATCCGATATTGAATCCGTACCGAAATTTGGTTCCGTTCGGAATGGATTTTTGGAAAAATGGATTTTGACGGTGCGAAGCGAATCGAAGATAATATTATATTTTTTTAATAAAAGGTAATAATACTTTAAAAATAAGAAAATACTTCTGTAATACTGCTTCATAATTCACATTAAGAGTTTCATGAGACATATAAGAATAAGAAGAGATAATATTTGAATAAAAAGTTATACTCGAATTGATGAAAATTGAGAGTGGTGCATTGGATTATTTCATAAACAATTCATATTATAAATAAAGATTGATAAACTTTTAATGAAAAGTGATAACATATTTAATAAAAATTGATAATTACTTAAAAAATATTAAATAGTCTTACATAACATGACCTTATGTGTTACCCTAAAAAATAATAGTTCTAAAATAAAGAAAATTAATAATTTTATATTTTTTTTACACCTTTAACTTTAAATTTAAGGTGTATTTCAATTAAAGTCTATCTAATACTAATATTTTAGACATAAATATGGATTATAATTTAAATTTTGCATTTTATCTTCATTAAATAAATATAAAATATAATATTTATTTATTAAATTTACGATTGAATTTAGACTTTAGAGATACCATTTACTTTATTCATTATATTCTCTGAAATAATACTTTGAACATATTATTTTATTTATTTCTTATTTTTTTAGAAATTTATTTTACTTTATAAAATATATATTTTCTAATATAAAGTAATAAATAAAAATTTAGAGTATTAGATATATTTTTAAATTATTATTTGGTAGTATATTATAAATATGTTTAATTTATTAATTATGATTACATTATAATTAGTAGAGTAAAATTAATTAATTCATGACATATAAAGTATAAACTATAAATAATAAGATAAATATATTATATATAATTTTAATGCATTATTTAAATTTGATTTTTCAGTATGGTTAGATTCGGTACGGTTTGGTTCGGTTATATTCAATATTCGGTACGGAAAAGCGGGAAATATCCAAGTCCGTATCAAACAAAAAATCAGTTCGGTTCGAAAAAAGATAAAAAGTCAACGTTTTTTTTTGTTCGGGATTAATTCGGTGCGGTTTCGGTACAGTTTCGATTAAATCCAATATCCATGCACACCCCAATATTTAGTGGAGAATTAAATGTTGTCAAAGTGTGTGAATTGATTTTCATGGAGTTTGGAAGAAATAAAATATTTGGAGCTATACAAGTGATTATGAGCTGAAAAATCAATGGCTTAGGGGGTAGTGCTCGAAACTGGTACCTCAATGAAAAAGAAAGAAAAAAGAATGTTGTGCTTGAAGGAAATGAGAGAAAAGAAAATTAGAAGAGCATGAAGCTGGATAGCCTTGAAGTGTAAAAATCTGTAGTGCAAAAGATATCCAGTTTTAATTCTCTACTACATGAGTTACTTTATCTGTATGTTCCCTACCCTTACCAAAGAGCCAACATTACATACTATTAAAAGTCTTTTTTGATCCTATTGTGGAATCATACTTTAAGTGGTGGAGAGTTTGAGACATTTGGCAAGTTTATGGTTACACATGCACTTGAATTGAGTTTGAGTGTAAACACCATACTCCGTAAGTGTACATCTTTCACACTTGAGTGCGAGTGATATACTTCCCGTAAGAATAAGTTGATAGAGCATTGTAATTGGTAGTAATGGTCTTAACTTGTATGCTATAAATGAAGTATTGCATGTGATGAGAGTTACATGACCGGAGTTAATGAAAATTGTGTGTTGAATGACATAGTTGTCATATCCTTTATTTTCCCCTAGATTTACACACTATTTTCTTCTAATTTATTCTTTTTCGTTGTTTGGGGACGAACAACATCTTAAGTTTGGGGGTTTGATTAGAGTGAAAATCTACATATTTTAGGGTCCGATTTAGCACTGTTTTGTAGTATTTATATTCATATTTGAGCATCTTTTGGTTGAATTGCATATATTTGTGTTACAGATGCATGTGAGGTGTTATTTCGTGTTATAGGTGGAAAACGGAGCTAAAGAGAGCAAAAATGGAAGTAAAAAATGAAATCTGGAGGAAAAAGAACCGGCATGAGTCGTGCCAGCCAGTAGGCAAGTCGTGCCGGCCAATAGCGCCAGGTCGTATAACCTGGTAAGAAATTTAAAAAAAAATAGAGATAATAAGAATCCTAATCAAGATACCAAAATCACGTTGAAAATTTTGCTAAAATCACGTTGAACAGTAGATCACCAAACAGCCTGTTGCCAAATTCACTGAAGGCACGAAATACTTAAGCATTGGCTCTCATGTTTGATCCTCAACTTGGGTTGCCAAATCCTAGAGGTGACGTGGGTGTGGATCGAGCCTCAGCAAGAACACTAGCAAGAAAACGTGAAGAACACCAGCAAGAAACACGCACATAAGATAACAAATAAGAACCCTAATGAAGATACCCAAATCACACTAATCCTCAATTCGCCAAAATCACGACCCAGGGTTGATCACCAAATCCAAAATTAATAATTTCATGACAGAAGCACATGACGGTTGGCGTGACGACGAAGGAGTGTTGGAGCACGAGTTATCAGTGGTGACTACGGTGGCTGCAATGGCGGTGGAGCGGCGCTGTTGGTGTAGAAGGCGGCCGCATGGTGACCGCCGCGACGCTGTGTTCTTCGTCTGTTCTTTGAATCCCCTTTTTTCCCCCTTTTTCTATTTTGTTTATTATTTGATTAATTTTTATTTTTTTTACAGACGAAAGTATTAAATATTTAATTATTATTTTTTCTTTGCTTTATTAATTATCCATTTAATTTTAGTATTACATGTGATGTGGAAATAAAAAATATAATTAAATTTTTTGTTAGAAGTGACGTGTCAGTTTTATAGGCCTATATTAACTCTCATGTGCCACATTGGATTCTACTACCGGAAAGCATGGGATTTTCAGGCCAAAAAATCAATTTCCGGCGATTTTGGGACCAAAATTGGCTAAGTCAGGAGTTACGGGACGAAATTGAAAATTTTATCTTTTTTGGGACATAATCAAAAATTTTCTTTAGTTATGAGACTAAAAATGATTTTAACTCTCCACCGTATCCATCTTTTCACAGTGCTCCAGATTTTCAAGACAGAAGTGCAAGCAAAGAATAGGTGTTTGTTAGTTTCCATAGAGTTGATACAGAACCCGCATAACTTTTTAAATAGAAAATGTTATTTGATTGATGTAAAATGATAACCGTTTAATTGCACTATTTTATGGACCATTCATGAGATAAATAAAAAGTGATAACAATTTTAATAAAAAATGGAGTAATATCTGATCAATAAAAAGTAATAATGAATCAAATAAACTATTTTATGATCGATTCATAAGATGAATAAAAAGTGATAACATTTGTAATAAAAAGTGATACGTGGTTATGAATTTTTTAAAAATAAAGAATAAAAAAATATAATTTTTTATTAATTCATAAAATAACTTATTAAAAAAAAAGAATAATAAGTTTTCATTATGACAAATCGCAACAGAGCCGCCCAACTAATTCTACTTTGAACCAGTATTTTAAAAACCGGACTGGACCGGCCGGTTCAATCGGTTGAACCGAAAACCAGAGCCGGGACCGGTCCGGAACAACCTAGATAACCGCTTTTGCGGTTGAACCTGAAAGAACCTGTATGAACCGACCAAAACTGGAAAATCGGTAAACCCGATAGAATCGCATAAAAAATGAGAGTGTGCGGCGTTTAAGTACATCGTTGTTGTCTGCAGAGCTTGATAGAGAAAAGAAAATGAAAGAAAGAATGGAATCTAATGAGCTCCTAATGCGACGGCATTTAAGAGAGAGAGAGAGAGGGATACAGATTGTAGATCTGCGGCGTGGGGAGGGGTGAGGGGGTATTCAAGAATAGAAATCTTAACCTAATTTATGTCTGTGGTTTCCACCGTTGTATATATAATTAATAATTTAAGTATTTATTAATAGTGAGATAATAGTATTTTCTTTATATTTAGAAAAAAATATTGTTTTTAATGTCCTTATCTATTTTCTTTTCTTATTAGTTAATGGTATTATTAAGTGAGTATTATTAACTAATTATCTTTAAATTTTATTTTATTTTATGAAATAATTTTACTGATTATATATTTTTTACAATGATTAACGTAATAATATAAAATATAATTAAAATATATTAATTCAAAATTTCCGGTTGAACCGCGGTCCGACCGGTCTGACCGGTTGAACCTCGAACTGGTGCCTTCACCGGTTCGATTGCCTGTCCGGTTATAAAAACACTGCTTTGAACGTTAATTCATTTGCTTTATTTCTTAGCTATAGGTTATTAAGGAGTTTAAAACATAAATCGTCCCATATTTTCTTACTTAAGTTGAAAAGGTTCCAAAATAATGAAGACATTCATTTTCGTCAAAATAATATTAAATAATATATTTTTACCAATTTCGTCTCATCATAATTTTGTAAAAGCATTTATTCAATCTCATCCCATGAAATTAGAAAAATTGAACATTTTTAATTAAAAACGACTATTTTGGTGAGAATTTAAAAGTAACGGAACTACTTCGGAGAAATTAAGTTTCTTAGGACTTTTTTTTTTATCAAGCAAAATCTCCAAGAAAAAGTGGTGCTATAGCCTTTACAATATGTTTTGACAGCAAAACACCATTTGACAGTAAGAAACTAAGGAATAATGCCCCAACTCAGAAATACAAGATTAATGTCAGTAATAAGATTTTGACATATTCTCAAACTCTCCATGCAGAATCCCCTAGATTATCCTATTCAACACACCTCCAAACCTGTTCGCTCCAATCTGAAAAATTCTTGTTGCTAGAATATTTGATTTTGCTAAAATTCAATTCCACGAACGTGCCTTGATGTCTCTGATTTTATTAGGATTAGAGACCTCCCCATTAAAGATGACTTTGTTTCTATGATTTCATATCACCCAATTTGTGCATATCCAAATTGTCACTGCAATATTTATGTTTTCACCATGTCCAAGTACCTCCCTATTCTTGGGACTATTTTGAATAAAGTAAATTTGTATGAGACAATTTTGATTTTAAACTTGTTAACTAAACTAACCAAAACAGGTCCTTATTTTTAATTATTTATTTTTTAATTGAATTTAAAACATACTCACATAAGGGGATCGTGAGATGATCTCACACAAAACCTCCCCATATTTATATTTATATTTAAATGATAGTAAATTTTATTGCGGTTGATGTTATTTCTGTTTATCGTCTCACGTAAGAGCTTAAGTGAGACGATCCATGCAAGTCTTTGCCTAGTTAAGGTGAAAATAATTATATATTAGTGTATTCGTTATGAGTTTTTGATAAGATATGATTTAACTTTGACAAATTATCTTGTACATCCGGGTGCAGCGTACACCTATTTTCAGAAACTTATTATACATATATGTATGAAAATATATGCACTAATAAATAAATAATTACTCCCACCATCCCGGGCAAAGGTGGTCATTTACTTTTTGCACGTGGATTAAGGAGTATTATTATTTTATGTATATTGGGTAGTTGTATTAGAAGGATGTGATGGATAGTAGTGGACCCTTTTACTAAAAGGGAAAAATGAGAACATTTGAATGAGACGCCCAATATAGTAAAATGATGACCTTTCGGCGGGACGGAGGGAATACTACACTTTTGTTACCGGATTTTTTGTAAAAATATACCATTATTAAGAAACTTATATATACTATTGAATATAAATTTATACACAAATGGATGCATGAGTGCACGTTATCAACTCTTTAACTTTAGGTAAAAGCTCCTGCGGCCCCGGGGACACGGAAGGATACTCCGTGTCCCCATGTGAACACAACTCTCTCCCTCTATATTCTATTTAAACCTATGTATTGCTAAGGGTTTAAATTGTAAAGGGGTACGGAAATTGCAAAGATGCACAGAATGTGCTCCATGCGCCCGGGTGCACAGGAGCCTCACTCTTAACTTTATATTAAATTAATATGTAAATGGTATATGGTGATATGTGTAAAAATGTATTCCATTAATTTTGAGAAAAAGATAAATAGAGGAGAAAGAAAGAAATCTAGAGAGTAATAATTGAATTGAGAATTTATAAAAGATTAGTGACTTAGGGATTAAATTATAAAGATGTCCACAAAGAACTGGAGATATATTGTTTCAATTATATTTTCACATTTTATAGCATCCCTCTTGAATTAAGTTATTTCCGATATGAACAAATTTCTTTTAAAAAATGCGAGTCGTTCAAGTGTTGTATTCTACATTTATTTTTTAACGAATTGACTGAAAGACATTGGACGCAATTCATCGACACGAACAATCAATTCTGACCTTGACCCTCCTTGATTGATATAAATAAACATTGAAAAAGCCATGATCTTAATCTTCTCATATATGAATATATATTAATACAACTAACCAAACCCTCAATTGGTTTATGATTAACACCTTTATTTATTTCTAGTTTATCATTAAAATTATCCAACCAATCAGATTACACACGTCCTATATTTGTCGAAGCTGAATTATTATATTAATAAATTTCAAATGGGCTGATAATTCTTTTGAGCTGTTGGCCCAAAATATACGGTTGCGCAATGTATTCTCTCTGGTCTTTCATATGTCATGCGGTTCAGGACACCTAAATTGCTTCTTTTATTATTATTATTATTATTATTATTTTTTTTAATAATACTAGTGTGAATAGGATTTACGTGAACCCTATATATACATAAATTTTCACCAATTTAATTTGTTCCATAACTTTTGAAAAAGAACTGATTTAGTCCTGTGTAATTTAAAAATTGAACATTTTTAAATAAAAAAGATTAATTTTTATAAAAAATTGAAAAATTTTAGACTATTTAAATTAATTAAGACTATTTTGAATAATGTAAATTTATATTAAATATTTTGATTTTAAACTCTCTATAAAGGAGCGGTATTTAAAACCTATACCTTTTGATATACTCCCTCCTCCGTCTCATTTCAAACTTTACGTTTGCTTTTTGCATTAGATTAAAGAATGTAATATTTTAATGTATAGTGATGTGAGAGAAATAATATTTTAATGTAAAGTGGGTAGGTGTGTTAATGTGATGTGTGGACCCATGGAGAGAGAAAAGTTAATTTGTGTGGGTTCCATCTACCGAAAAGGAAAATGTAAAGATTGAAATGGGACGGAGGGAGTATATAATACTCCTAAAAAAATCCTTCACACTTTCTTTATTTATTTGTTTTGTCACACAAATCCTTTCACATTTTGAAAAAGAAAACATCATTTCATTCAATAATTTAAAAAATTATTATAATTTTAAATTTGTTACTCATTTTTACATACATACTATTATTTTATATTTTTTTATTATTTAAAAATATTATAACACCTTTAAAATTAACAAAAATGGTTAAAAAGAACAACTTTCATTCAACAACATAGAACAGTAGATAGAAACGTTTCGTGGAAAGGTCAGTACATGACTAATTACATAATACTCCAGGACAAAATATCTGTATGTCCAATCATCACATGAGGTGAAATTGTTGGCGTTCGATAGTTTGGTTAACGTGAACCATTAGGGTTCCATACGTTTCTAATTCAGCGGACGCAAGAAAACCAAGAAACATATTACCTTTCACCAGGGTATGTTGAAGAAGATGGATTCTCGCTGGCAGCCTGCGCAGTTCCACCATTTTGGGCATAACTCTCTCATTTGATGTTAGAATCGAGTGATCTACATGCCAAAACGATCCTCTCTTCCGTGGATTTCCGTCAGTATATCACACATCCTGTTTTGATGTATATACGATTTTATAAAAATCATAGAAGTTGGCGGACAGCAGCAGCAAACAACCTTCCAGTCTTCTGCTGTATTCCCAAGTCCAATCTCGACGTCGTGTGGGTGACAATCTTCGAGATCTTCTCATTCTGCTATTCCCTCACCCTCCTCACAGTGTTAGGCGTGATTAATCTCATGGATTAGAATTTCCGGACAGCTGAAATGACTTATATATATGGGCTACAGCAGGGACCAGGAGGAGAAATTAGAGTTTGGCATCCATTAGGCTTAAGTATCCAAGCTTAGCCCAAAGCTTATACTTAAGTTCAATAATAATAATATATACTACTAAAATATTATTACTACACTACCGTTCTAATCCCATAATTATGTTATGGTCTCCTTCTTATTATTAGCCCGTTAGTTTCCCCATGTTTAAGATATACAATGTTCATTAATTAATTAAGTTACTGACAACTACATTAATTAATATCTCATCCAAGAGTAGTACCACTCAACCTCATTATCATGCCGGAATAAATCCACTTGCAGAGTTTACATGATAATCCTTATGAGCTTCTCAAGGGGACATCATCAACCTATGACGGACACGGATTCCTTCTACAATCAACAACACACCATAGAGACAACACTACTTCCCAACTCACCGAGTTTGTTGATTTAATTACATGTAAATCTCACCCATTGATGAATCATAGAAATACATACTATCTTACGTGTCGAGGTTATTGTATAGGGATTAAGAGCACGAACATCCATAATAACTAAGATCAAGTTCTCCTATAAGTCAGTATAAGTCGAACGATCTCAAGCGGTCTTGCTCAATACACACAGAATACACTAATGTGATTATATAGCCAAGACAAGCTAATACCAAACCACACTACAACCATCCCGATAGAGAGTCCCAGTCTATCTCGGTTATGAGCATCTGTTTATACTTTATAAGGAAACCGATAATATGATCTTTCGCGTGTTGTCGCACAACATATTATCTACAATATAAAGTAAGTGGACTATTGCATCGTACATATAAATAAATTATAAGACGCAATCATTTGATCATATGATTCTCATTTCAAATTAATTGTTAACGTATTATTCATACAAAAGCTAGACTTTTTAGTATACAATCCAACAATCTCCCAGTTATACTAAAAGACTATGCTGTCATGTCTTCTGCCATACATCTGATTTTCACTCCCACTATACGAACATCAAAAGCTCTCGCCTTAAGGTCCTTGTAAATGGATTTACTAGGTCATCATTCGATGCAATCTTGGCGACAACAACCTTCCCCTCATTATACGATTTCTCGTAATAGGTGGTACTCGCGCTCCATGTGTTTAATTGACTTATGGGCTTGTGATTCCTTCAAGTTTGCAACTGCACCATTATCATCAAAAGCAATTGTGATAACCTTGGGCAAACTTAGAATCACTTCGATTAATAAATTCTAGAGTCATACAGATATCTTGGCTGCCTCATAGGCTCCAATTAATCATCTTTCCATGATGGAGTCCGGAGACTATAATATATTTCTATATAACACTCCTCCACATTATGACTCTACTTCCTAAAATTAAACACATAACCTTTGAGGTGGATTTACTGTCGTCCCTATCTGATTTGAAAAATCTAAATCTGTATAACCCTTAAGAAGCAGTGAATCTATTCGGTAAGTCCACATATAATTTCTGGTCCTTTTCAGGTACATAAGTATATGTTTTACCACAGTTCAACATTCTTATTTCGGGTTACCTTGATACACACTGCTCATGCCTTCGGCAAAACAGTTATCCATACTCGTGCATAGCATTCCTTAGATTAAGCTTCCTTATTCGTCGTAGCATAAGGAACCGCTTTCATCACCTTTATCTTCTGTTTGTGTCTCAAGACATATTTCGTTAGATAAAGTCACATGCTAAACAAATAAGGATCGTATCATCTCATGAAGCTTGAGACAAGCGTAACATCCTTTCTTATGATCCGTATTACCGTGATCAAAAGGATATTTTTGCTTTTCTTAAGTTCTTCATTTCATACTACTTTATTAACCATACCCATAAGCCCGACAATACTCTTTCATTGTCTCCAATGAGTAATATATCATCTACGTACAGTACAAGAAATACCACCACGTTTCCATCACTCTTTTCAATATACAAGCCCCATCCGAATATTGATTAAATCCATGTCACTGGATTTACCTTATCAAAATGGATGTTTCATGATCTTGAAGCCAACTTTAGTCCATCGATGGATACTTTTAAGCTTACTATCACAATGCTCTTAGCCCTTTGCAATGAATCACTCAGGTTGCTTCACATAGATGTTTTCCTCAAGACTTCTAATCAGGAAAGCTGTCTTGACATCTAATTTCTATCCCTCATATTTCATATGAGTAGCAACAGATAAAAGAGTCTGGATCGACATAGGCATAGCTACCGGCGAGTAGGTTTTCTCATAATCAAACCTTTTCTTTCTGATTATACTTTTTCGCAACAAGCTTTGCTTCCAAGGTTTCCACCTTACCATATGATCCTCTTTTATTTTATAGAGGTACTTTCAATGGCTTTCACACTATCCATGGTTCTACAAGCAGTCAGATCTAATTTAAAATCCCTAGATTTTATTTCAACATCATTGCACTTGCTAAGATATCGCATTTCTATCTTGTAGTGCTTCGTCGTATCTGTGTGTCAGCTCCATATTTACTAGGGACCAAGTCTCATGACTTTCCCAAAATATATATCTTACCGATTGTCAAAAAACCCTCCCACTACGACAGAGCACTACATGTAATTGTGTATCAGACGTGACACGTGTTGTAATTTTCTTTGTGGTATATCCTCTTGTACACTTGGTACTAATACTTTGTGTTTTCCCTCTCACTTCCTTTAGAATAATTTATACATGGGTTTATGATTTAATACATAGTCGTTTTCAAAAAATCTAGTGTTTGTTTTAACAATCACCCTTCGATCTTTTGGACTAAATAAATCATCACCCTTCATTTTTCTAGGATATCCCACAAACAGACAAACGTTTTACGACATGCTGTTTCTAGGGCATACCCATAAAATGAGTTTAGTAATTCCAAATAATTCATCATCCATCTAATTATTTCCATAAGAGTCTTTCTCTAATTAGGATTAGAAGACGCATTATTAATTACTATTTGTTGCATCCATGGGATAAACATAATTTAAGAGTACAAATTGTCCACCAACGTACAACAACAGATTATAGCTCCATCCCTCATCACTATGACCATGTCATTTAAATGAAATGGAGTATCTATCCATAAACATATAGAAACTGAAATTAAATTCTTTCTATGAAAAATGTACGTAAAGATTATTTCTCAAAACCAAACATTTATTCTTATTGTCAGATAAATAAACAATTCCCACTGCAACAGCCACTACTCTCATAGTATTACCCATGTCCATAATAATAATCTCATCATCACTTAGTTACACGCTTTTAGTGATTCCGGTATCTACACACAACGTGTCAGTAGATGCCATCAGTAATCATGCTTCAACAACTAGTGAATGAGATATTAACTTTGTTCACATCTTGATGAAATTGGATTTTTCTTGCCACATGTTTTGTCAGAAGTTCCCCACCATATACAACTTCTTGTAATTTAGGTGGAACTTGCTCAAAACATCTAGGCAAACTATGGAGAATAAATTGATCTAGGTTTCCCTTTCAATTTCTACTCCAAGCATTCCCAATTCACTCATCAACTTTTCCATGACCTCTTGCCTTTTAACCTCACTCAAGTATCCGAAGAGTTGCATGAGACCATCATATTTCTATGAACCTCTCACCTCTTCACTAGAGACTTTAGTAGGCATCACAGAACATCCTCAGTGAGAACATACTTATATTTTCCTAAGTAGTAAAATTCAAAATCAAGATTTTTTTCTAATCATCTAATTTCGGACAAGTAATTATGTTTCTTTTAGTAAACAATAAGCGAGACAACCATTCAAAATTACAGAGAATCACAAATAAATACACCGATTAAATCTTCAAATTTTATCCATTTATATTAATTCCCTCAAAAACAATATAAAAATAAAATTCACTGACATCTCAAGCACCGTAAGCCTGCAAGCCACGATAGTGTGGATGTTTACAAACCCGAACATTTACAAGAGAAGGTTTTACCCATTAATTTCATTTATCAACCTAACCTCATGACAAAATAATTAATAGTCTGTTCCTCTTTAGCCATGCAAATAAAAGCAGTGACTCTAATGGGGAGGACACTTATTATTTGCATCTAAGTGTATACCATTATTTGACCCCAAGTCCATTGCGCAAGCTTATGTGCCTTACAGATGGAGAAGTACACACGCGCTCGGATAACTTCCTACAGTCATCAATTATAAGTCTGTACCAGTGAACCACATATAAACTCATCCGATAGGGAGAAAGGTCTATGCCAACGCGCAAGTTCATGTGCATCACGTTACAAACATAATTATTTAATAAAGTCTGTTCCAGCAATCCATGAATAAACTCATCCTATGGGGAGGAAGGCTCTAATGCCGACACGCAAGTTTATTCACATTGCTAACAAAACAATAATGGAGGCCGTGGGAATTATTTACCAATCCCCTCTCCCACTTAGTTATTTATTACCGAGGGATTTTACATGCATATAATATTCAAAAATAAAATATGTAACCTAGCATGCTCTTATTATGGCACATAAGGTAGTAAATCACAAAGAATCATGCATAACATATATAACAATAATTAATAAAAAAATCAATTATCAACAGTTATATATTATGGTGAATTCAATTGTTCGCCACCAAGCACGAATACGGGCAACTGCGACTATGCGGGGTTCGAAAATTCTGGAAGAATCTTACGTAGAAAATTCCTCCAATTCCTTGTCCGCCAACCTGATCCACCACTCCGGCACCCTGCTCGACATCCACACGCCAAGCTGCCCATCCACCGTGTTCTACAGAAACTAAGCTCGACTCGAGCTATTTTTCTACCTGAAGCTCGACACGAGCATCCGCTGTACACTAGCAAGCCCGCTAGCGCGCAAGCTTGGCTACCGCCGTGTGTCCTCGCTCCCCATCCGTGCGCCTAGCAGTAGAAAACCGTGCACCAAGCCGCCAAAAGCTTCTCACACGCCAGCAACCGCATGCCACATAGGGCCCAGCTGTGCATGGCCACCAGCCACCATGTCTCGCCTGCTGTGCGATGCTAATCCAATGCCTGGTCAGTGCCATGTGGCTTTCTGACAGGCACGCAAAGAACCAGCCAACCACACCTCCGTGTGGCCTTGCTGGCCATCCATGCGCGCAGCACACCATTGCCACCACTCACCTTGCTGATGCACACCCGCCGGCATGACTAGTCTCGACTACTTCTTCTGATCATGTCGACCAAGTCCTGCAGGTCGTGCCGACGCTACTCACCAACACTTGTTGAAGCTGCTCGCCATGAACACCGTATATATCAGTAGACTCGAATCGGCCACAAGTAGACTCGATCTATCCACCACACGGACTCAATCAGAACACTATCAAACCCGAATGGATCACATCCAGACTCGACCAGAATAAGGGCAGACTCACTCGAAACTACTGCAGTCGTGTCCTGAACTTCTGAGGACCCGATCATAATTGTCAACTTAAAGAATCATATTAATATCTTACAGATGTTAAATAAAAATTAGATGAATAATAAATCCATTTAGTAAAATCAGATACAAACCAATTTGAGGATTTATCAGTCAGCATATACAGTTCAGTAGGGAGTATATCTTACGATCTCTCGGAATTAAGTTGTTTAAATCCTCCTTTTTAATTATATATGTTAAGATATTGAGATATTCATCCACAAAAAACTGAACTAAACAAATCAGGGCACAATGAAAAAAACATCAAAGGCTAGTGTATTAGTTGCATATAACAACTAAATTATACCAAACAAAAGCTCATGCATACAGCCTATCTCAACAAGCATCAAACGAAAATATGTACCAAAGAAAACCAGAATGTATATTCTTCTCAGTTATATTAATATTATATGAGGCCTTACATTTGAAAAAGACATTGTACTGAGTAGCACTGATTTCCTTCGTAGAAAATTGGTTTGGCAGATTGATAATAGTAGAAGTTATCTGCAACCATATATAGCAAAATTCAGGAATGAGTAGCAAGAAACATTGAGTTCATTAATGATGGCCATAATATATTTAGCTTCATAACACAGAGCGCTTGGAAATAGTCAAAAGTTTCATATTCAAGCCAAATTACAGAAAACTAACACAACCTATGACATAGACAACCACAAGATCAGAAGGAAATCCGATGATAGTTGGCTTCCTACAGAATGGAAAGTATTGTAGAGCATTACTCAGCAACTCAACACAAAAGAAAATTAATTCAGCAGCATGAGAAGCTCAACAACAACTAAAACCCGCATTAGAAATGTAAAAAATAGCTAAAGATCCAACAACAAACATCAAAGTTGCAGCAGCAACAAAAAACAATCTTGAAAAACCAGTATGGAGAAACTAGAAAAATAAGCAAATATAGCTCCATTCAGCTCAATAAAAGGCATCCCCTTTAATAAAAACTTAAAACTATAGGCAGCACATCTGCACAATTTGGAAGGAGGATAGGTAACCGGTCAAACACCAAAGATAATGAGGAAACAACTAAGTGGCAAACATCTATGTAAACAACTAAGTGGCAACCATTGCTCATTGAGTTTGATATAATAGTAGCATGTTATTAATTATGCAGAATGCATAGTGATATTTAATTGTTCTAACTGAGCAGCAAATTGTGAAACTTTCTCTTGCTTGATTGGCTGATGTTGTTGCTTCTTCAATTTGGAAGAGATCAGCAACTCTCACATGGTAAACAATAGCTTGATCCAAGTTCTGCTCTTGCTCATATAGTCAGCTATTTCTTACAAAGTGAACAAAACCAGTTATTATCTTCAAATAATTTAAGTTCATTAACTTCCAGAATGCAAGATCGACATAAAAAAACACAAGGCAACAAATAATTATTTATTGTAAATAGCTAATAAGATTTAGAATTCAACTTGTAAAGAAAATAGTAATGTCTCACAACACATATGGACATATTTCAAGGGTTTTTACCTTGCAATATATGGCAGACAAATTAAGCCTTCCAATTTCCATAATAGAACTGATGATATATACTGCTTTAATACAATTATTACATGTTCATAGTGATCCTTTATTACTATTATTATTGCAAAAACAACTACCCTGGACTGATTCTTGACTCGGTACTCCACAACTTTCAATTTCCAGAACCTGAACTGCAGTTGTAGCTAATGCAAGATCCTTCCGAGCTTTGCTCCTTTAACTAATCTATGAAGTAGTGTGGCCATTAAATGAGTGTAACCAAGAAGAAATATAGTTGAAATATTTAAAAGACTTAATAATAACTAGCAAGATTGAATAACTTTAACTAAAAAAAATATATATATACAAGTATCTTGGCCACAAAATTAAATATTTGAACATTCTTCCACAGTTAATTAAACTATCAAATATTATTTTCCCCCAAATTATCAACAATAATGAAGCAAAACACTATAAAAAGTTAAATTCGATAGTCTAATTTACTTGTGGAAAGATTAGATAATAGTTAATACATCATGTGTAATTGAAAGAAGATACTTTCTTACCCCATTTTCAGCTAGTGGCTTCAAGGGAGCCTGATAAACTCTTGCAAGGCCAAAATCAGCAATTTTTACTCTACCAAGTTCCTCCCCATCACCCATTACCTTGTTGTCAAAATTTAAAGACAAATTAAACAAAGAGATCAGCATTAGACAATCAATAGACAGTTGCACCAAAAAAGTTATGTTCAATTTACATAATATGATAAATCTATCCTTCAATCCAATCATAACTTAATCCCTAAACATATTTTTCTCCCCATGTAACCATTCCATTAGGATGATAAATCTATCCATCTCCATATTCTAATGGTATGATGATATATCCATAAGCATACTTTAGCATTTCTTAATCTAAAATTTAGAATAGAAACTTGATTACCCATACCAAAAAAATATATATGTTGGTCTTTTAAAGCATTTCATCGAACACTTAATGGGCAAAAAAAAAAGATTCATTTACTAAACAACATGAAGAATCACCCATACAAAAAATTAGAAGCAACAATTTAGAATAGAGAAACAACGAATTGAAGGTAATGGATTACAACATTGCTAATTACTAATGAGTATATTCATTTACGAAAATCCAATAACAACTCTAAAATAGTTCAAGGAAGTCTAGAGCAATATAACTAAAAAGCCAACAAAGCAAAGCAAAGCAAACAGATAGGGATAATATCAATTTTAGTCCTCTAGGATATGCAAAATCCAACTTTAGTCCTAAGGTTTAGTAAATTTTAAAAAGTGGTCCTCCCGTGTCCTCTTTTAGTCCTTTTTTTCCACTTTTGGTCCTTTTTGTCCACTTTTGGTCCTTATTTGGCCTATCCTAGAGGACCAAAAGTGGACAAAAATGACCAAAAGTGGACTAAAAGGACCAAAAATGGACATCAGAGGACCACTTTTGAGAAATTAACAAACTTGAAGACTAAAGTTGGATTTGGCATATCATGGAGGACAAAAATTGATATTTTCCCCAAACAGATACTAGAATAAAAAAATAAATAGAAAAAACAAACCATTAAACAAGGACTGCTTCTTCGAGCTATTGAGCCTTGGCCACTACCCGATCGAAAATGACCTGGTTCTAAAATGAATTCGAGCGAATCAAGGTAAAGAAGATATAGCCCTGGAGCCGAGGTTACCTTCTTTACTTAATTTTACGAGCTCTTAAAACTTTGATATTGACACGCTTTTCCGCATCCTCTTCCGTTTCTGGTATTTCCGATGCACAAAGAATAGAGGAACGACACTCAACAATGAGGTGGCACTCTCGACCCCTTCACGTCATCCTTCTTCTCAATCCGGTGAGCCTGCGGGATAGGATGATAGTGTTGCAACAGGCGGGAGTCGGTGGCGATAAGGAAGAATCATCGGGAGAGGCAGCGTAACACCACCAGAAGCCGGCATAGGCGACATCGAAGGAGTGAAATAACCAAAAGAATAAAACCCTAGTTTCCACATTGGAAATATCGTGAAATGAATTGGGGGGAACTACCAAATAGGTTTTGGTGAAATTTTGTTTTTGTGTTTAAATATTAATTAATAAATAGATATAACATCGACGAAAATTTTTAAAGAGGTTAACTAGCTCCAAGATATTTATTTTTTTAATATAAAATTCGAAAAGACATCACACAATAGACATCGGTTATTCAACCGATATTTATTTCAGAATAGATATCACTTGAAAGATATCAGTTTGTAAAAATCGATGTCTATCAGCGCATTTTTTTAACTTATGAATAGACATCACTTGAAAGACATCGGTTAGTAAAAACCGATGTCTATCAGCATTTATTTTTGCTGATAGATATCGGTTTAGGAAAAGACATCGGTTTTTCATGAAAAGACATCAGATTTTATGGTTAACCGATGTCCATTTAATGATGTCTATCAGCGAATTTGTAGTAGCAAACTCAACATAAGAAAAAAGGAGCAAATAAAAAAAAATGCTCAAGCAAATGACAAGTCAAAGGAAGGTAGAATGAAATCAAAAGAAGCTCAAGAAATTTCAAATGAATGATAGTGATTAGTGCTCGTGATAAGAAAAGAAAAGAAAAGAAAGGGAGATAGAAATGTGAAGAAGTTAAAGAAGCTGATCATCTCTTCGGTTATCAACACTTGAATAGTCACTTTTATCCAAATTTTCCTACCCTACCAAAGAGCCTAACATTACATTCAAAGATAAAGACCTTTTTGATCACTAATTGAAGTTATGGTGGCTTGTGAATGTAGTCCGTGAGCAAGCCTATGGTGCGTCGAGTTCAACCGGTTGATGAGTGTTGATATACCTTACCTCATAGAATATTGAGTGAAATAAAATTCTATGTGAGGCTTGGACCGGAAGGAACTTGATTGCCCTTTATTTTCTTGGACTTGAACTTGTTAATTTTTCATGTCATGATTTTAATGTTGTAAGATTACTTGATATGTTTTGTAGTCCTTGTTACTTATGATGTTTTGTTGCTTATGTTCTTTAGGTCTTTCTCTAGGTGAAAATTTCTCCTTTCGTTTTCTCATTTTCGTTGCTCGAGGACGAGCAACACTTTAAGTTTGAGGGGTTGATCGGTATCACTTTCACCTAAATTTTAGTATCTTTTAATATATATTTTTTTTTTGTTTTTATTCATTTTGTATATCATTTGGTGGTGTTATATGAAGATATGGAGATTTGTGCTTTGAAATAATAAATGTGTGATTTTCATGATTAAGTTCCTTAAATTATGCTATATTTGTGAATATTTAGAGAATAGGTAATTGGTGTAATTTGTGTGATTTTTAGATAAAAATGGATTCTAGACACAATAAAGAAGATGTGGGAAAAAACGGAGCTCAATTCGGAGTTGAAACGGGGGAGAACGACCAAAGCAAAGCTAAAAACACACATCCAACTTGTATAATTTTTTTGTATTTGTGTGGAGCTCAAAACTAGACGTATATATATGGTTGGAAAGCCACGGAAGAGAGGGTCACGTGAGCACAAGAATCACTCTAATCAGAGATCGAATGTGAAAGTTATGCACGAAACGGTGAGACTGCGCAGCACGCGATGCTCCTACACGCCCCGTGTACCAAACACGCCCATGTAAGTGGTGGCCGTGTTCCGACACCAGAAAACGCTACACGCCCACCCCCATGGCCGTGTTTCGCACACGACCCGTGTTCTGACAAAAGTGAGTTTTATGATTTCCACACGTTCTCGAAGCTTCCATAGGGATATAAATACATGTTTTGACCACAAAATCCGAGAGGAATCATTTGGGATCAGTTTCAACACACACTAGACACCAAAATCACATACATTCATCTCCATCTCTTCCATCCTTCACTTCATCCATCCAATCCATCTGATCTCCTCAAATCCATCCACCATTCCATCAATCCACCAATCTAAGAAGAGGAATGCATCAAGGAGTGAAGATTTGAGCATGTTGAAGGAGGATAAGGCCTACTTTGCAAGGGAAGCCAACTTACCTTTAATTTGTGATTTTCTTCATTATTTAGTTAAATTAGAGCATGCCATGGATTGTAATGAATTATTCATGATTTTTAGTGGCTAGTCCTCATGTGAGGCTAGCAATATGATTGGTTAGGAATTATGTAGATTTTGCACACCACATGTTTGATGAAATGAGTGTTATGAATATTTTTTATAATGAATGCTTATTCTCATTTTATGTATAATTTGTGTGATTAAATTCTCTATTCATAGTGTTAGGATGGTCATTCCAATATTATGCTTAGTGGTTTAATTGAATCATTGTTTGCATGAGATGACTTAGTTAGTGTGAGGAGAGGTAAGCCATACCATTCAAGTGCTTAGAACCTCATGATAGGACATTAGTGAGAACTAGTGAGGGAACCAACTTATGATCATAGTACCTTAATGGGAATTGAGAGTAAGAACAATTCTAGGAGATTTAAACTTGTAAAAGAGTTAATAACCTAGTTACCTTGACCATAGGGATTAGGGGTAAAAACTTGATTGCCCTTAATATCATAACATGAAAACCATCAATGCATGTGTGTGTGTCTGAGTCTATATATATCTTGTCCATGAATGTTGCTTGCCTTACATACTTCTTAGATTGTTCACCTTCATCCATTTTCCATCACATTTGTATATGTTCTATCTTTAATTGCTTTATTATTTGTTAGTTGTGGTTAATCAATCCTCATTTTTTGATTAGTCCGACTAGAGTGAAACATCTTTCAAATACGACTACCCACTTTTGCCCTTGGGTTCGATATTATATAAATTTTGCACTTGATCGCTTACGTTCTATACACGACAGTGTACACTTGCTCTAAATCAATTTAACCAAAATTGAAACCAAGTTCATTCATATACTGACATCTATAAAGAATAGAATTGCATTAATCAAATTTCACATATTACAAATTTCACATGACTGAAAGATATGACATAAATTAGAATTTAGTATGCAAAATACAACATACCTATTGTACCTATCCTATATTTTATTATAATTCTTTTTTGTTTTTTTTATTAGCTGGACTTGGTTAGATCATTTCCTAAAGAGCTTGACATTCTTATTGGTTAGAAGTTCATCTTTAGATTCCATATCTCTGAAAGAAATATAAGTACGTAGTTAATGGAAAGTATCTTCAGATCCTACTATGATCAAGGCTATAACGAATAGATCAAAAGCGAAAAAATATTGAAGTTCAAAATTAAAAATGAATTTATGGTGATTTGCTCCATCTTTTCTAATTGTTATAGTATACTTTTATTTTTATGTTTACATATAGCCTTTAGGATCCTCCATGAATGATACTTTTTCAAATAAAATGAGTACTCCAAAAGGGAAGCGTAAATTAGTTGACTTTGAGACTATTGATGATGATGAAGATAATGCTCTGGATCAGGCTCAAATGCCGGCCACGAATAAAAGGATGATTCAAGTAAAAGTTGAAGATGATCAATCTTAAGAAATAAAACCTATTACTTCATGAAATACTTAGGATTTATCCATAAATTAAATTATAACTGCATATTTAGATTATCATAATTTTTATGAAACTATGAATGATTATTTTAAATCTATTATCAATTCTATCCTTCAAACTTTTCTAGAATCAAGAATTAATGTTTATTTCAATACCATTACCAACTCTGTTTTCCATATCAAGTAGACATGCACCACCACAAGAATAAAAATTCAAAATCTAAATTGTCTCATACAAAATTTATTTATTCAGAATAGTCTCAAAAAATTTTATTTTACCTACAAATGAAACCATAACTTTTAACTTTTTTTCTAAAATGGTCATTTAAATCTAAAAATGATCAATTTTATTTGTGAGTTTTATAGGGATAAAAAGTAATATTTTGAGATAAAATTACAACAAGTAAAAATTAATAATTAAAACAAAATTATTGGACAACATTGATAAAAAAGAGTATTGTATTAAAACAAATACTATATAGCAAAACTTAAAGGTTCCAGGTTTGGAACGAATATTAAGCTCTTAATTAATATTTTATTTAATCTTGCAATTAACATTAATTTTAAGTAAGTTAATATTATATTTCAAATATTATTTTATTTAATGCCCTATTTTAAGTAATTTATTATGACAACCACAATAAAATTTATACATGTGGCAATCTCACATTAATCTTATAATTAATATTTTATTTTAAATAATTTATTATTCTAAATATTATTTTTTTGTATTCTCTTATTTATTTATTTATTTATAATTTTAATAACATAACTAATATTTTATTTTAAATAATTTAATAAGAACACCATAGTAAAAAAAATATATTGAATTGTATTATTTAATATTTATATAACCATAATTAAAATTTATTGGTGATACTATATATAGACAATATATTTTAAGATTAATATTTTATGTAATCTTGCAATTAATGTTTGATTTTAAGTAATTTAATATAATATTTCAAATATTATTTTATTTAATATGTCATATTATTTGAAGTATTTTATTATGGCTACCACAATAAAATTTGTGTATGTGGCAATCTCAATCTCACATTAATATTATAATTAATATTTTATTTAAATAATTTATTATTTTAAATGTTAATTTTTATATTCTCTTATTTGTTTATAATTTTAATAACATAACTAATATTTTATATTAAGTAATTTAATATGAATACCATAGTAAAAAAATCATATTGTATTATTTAATATTTATTTAATCATAATTAAAATTTATTGGTGATACTAAATATAGAAAATATATTTTAAGAAAAGATTCGATTAAAATTATTTCGGGTATGCAATCACTATTATTTTGGTAAAGGATATAATAATACTATAATAAAAGGTTTGTTTCGAAACTTAAAATATGTGAGATTAGATACAGTCAAATTTAACAGAATAATGATGAAGAATCACTCAAAAACTGACAGCGGACGCCATATGAGAAAACAAATATTGATGAAAAAACGGAACCTTTCTTCATCCAGAGGTAACACTTATTACAACAATTACACATTCACGTACTCACAAAATTTGAAGAAAATTAATTATAACTTGGAAAACTATGTTGTAATTTACAATTTTTTTTATATTTTCATACAAATCAGATAAGAGCCACATCTGTAGAAACAGTATTTCAAGGACCCAACAATTAAATTATGAAGTATTTACAATGAAAAGTGCTTCATGTTCAACTGTGACAGAAGAATTTTATATAGAACGTACACATGCTACAACGTATATTTGTATTGTTATTAATATTAGGCAATAGCAACAGTAAATATAGAGTTCATAATTGCAGACTTCGAGGACGAAATGCTTGATGATTCATGCAATCTTTATGAAAGCAATGAAACATCAATAGCATGCTTAAACAGAAAAACCATTATACAGGAGGAAAAAAAGTAGTTATTATTATTATTATTATTATTAATATATGTTTAAAGGGAAAATATTAATTTGGTCTGTGAATGAATATACCAATAGTCAAGAAATGAAAAGGCACTATCATTTCATAATTAACTTATATTATAATTCAAATATTTAATTATAAGCAATTGAATATTATTAGAAATATAACTAATATTTATTAGTTTAATGAATTTTGTAGACATATAGAAAAGAAAATAAGAATTTTAGTCCCATAATTTTATAAAAATAAATATTGATCCTATAACTTATTACATTTTTCATATTGTCATTTAGTATTAATTTTATTCCTATAAGTTTTAAATCTATTTTTCATTTGGTCATTGAGCAAAATAAATAGTGCAAATCTAATACAATTTAGCAGTGTAAATTTCATCCTAAAACTTATTACATTTTTCATATTATCATTTAGTATTAATTTTATTTCTATAATTTTAACTTGAGCAAATTAAATATTGCATAGCTTACACACAGTTTTGGCTGTAAATATTATAAAAATAAAGACAAATGACAAAAAACTGAAAATTATTTTATGATATAATAACTTGGCTATAATATTTTATGAGAACTAAAATAATACATTGATGTTCGATAGTTACAAATATAACATATTAACAAAAATATAAGAACCATATTTGAATCATAATCTACAGCAACTTCCTAAGTTAAAATGCAGACAAATCAGTTTAACAAAAAATATCAATTGCTTAAAGTGCATAGAAAATATTATTCACAATCTTTAACAGAATCTCTTTTTTCCCTTCTTCGAAGATTTCCATATCTCAAGGATCAATTGAAGAATTACACCTTGATTGAGTTTGAAAAACTATTGCTTAAACATGGTAGTAGTCTAAAAAGGTTTAGTTGTATGCCATTTTCAGATTTCAATACCTCGACGGATGGACGAAATAAGCTCATTCTGGAAGAGAAATGTTATGATAGAGCAGAGATGAATCAAACCCATAACAGATTATATGGATCTTTAACAGATGAGCAACGTACTGTGTATGAAACTGTGATGAGAGCAGTTACCAACAATAACGGAGGAATGTTCTTTCTTTATGGATCCGGGAGAACAGGGAAAACTTTTATATGGAACACATTATCTGCTGCTTTGAGAAAAGATGGGCGTATCGTCATTAATGTAGCTTCGAGTGGAATAACGCTTCTTCTTCCAGGAGGACGAACCGCCCACTCCAGGTTTGCAATACCTTTGAAGGTGAATGAAAACTCCACGTGCAATATTAAGCCCGGAACTGAATTGTGCACATTGCTTCAAAAAAGTAGTCTCATTATATGGGATAAAGCGCCAATGGTAAAGCGGTATTGTTTTGAGGCTCTTGATAGGAGTTTGAGAGACATTATGAGGTTGATTAACCCTATTCTAGAAGAAAACCCATTTGGAGGGAAACAGTGGTTTTTGGTGGAGATTTTAGAAAAATTTTGCCTGTGGTTACAAAAGGCACCTGCAAGGATATAATATCAGCAACAATCAACTCTTCGAGCATATGGGATGATTGTACGGTGCTAACACTCACAAAAAATATGAGGCTACGTTCTGAAAGAGATGATCTTGAAAATAATGAACATGATATTGCTGAGTTCTCTGATTGGATATTGAATGTTGGTAATGGTAATGTTGGGGAAGGTAATGATGGAGAGTACACAATTGAGATCCCTTCGGACCTACTAACATTGAACGACGAGAACCCAGTGGATGCTATTGTTAACAGTATATATCCATCATTATTGGAAAATTGCAATACACCAGGATATTTTGAGGATAGAGCAATTCTAGCTCCTACACATAGAGTGGTAGAGACTAGAGACTGTCAATGACCACATGCTAAATATGTTTCCTGGGAAAGCAAGAGAATATCTTAGTTCAGATAAAATCTGTCCACATGATAGATCACCCAACAATAATAGTCTATATTCGGAAGATTTTTTTAATTCTCTTAAGTGTTCTGGACTCCCTAATCATGTTTTGGTACTTAAGGTAGGATTTCCAATAATGCTCCTCAGAAACATTGATCCAACTTCAGGATTATGCAATGGAACTAGATTGATAGTAACTAAATTGGGGATTCCTAAAATGATTTTGAGCCCAACAGGCAACACACTACCAGTTATGTTTCAAAGGAGACAGTTTCCAGTGTTGGTGTGTTTTGCGATGACTATAAACAAGAGTCAGGGACAATCATTATCGAGTGTTGGGGTTTTTCCAATGAAACATGTTTTTACACATGGTCAGTTATATGTAGTGCTCTCTAGGGTTAAGAGTAGGGCATGCCTAAAAATACTTTGTCTGGATGAAGAAGGGAAAGCAAGCAACATCACAGTTAATGTTGTGTTTGGTGAGATTTTTAGAAATTTACAGTAATTAATATTACAGATAATATAAATATGATAATATTTCACTTTTTATTTATTTCAATTCAATTATATAATATAACATTTAAATGTAAGCATCATAATTACAATAAATAAAGATAAATATATACGAACATGAAAAACGGAACGAAAATAACATTACATCAAAACATATTAAAATTAACATAATAAAGTAAAGATCATTTAAAAAAAGTTATATTATAAAAAATATAACCCGTGTAATACACGGGAAACACACTAGTAATCAATTAATGTTAATATAAATAAATCATCATAATTAATATATCAATAACCACATTTAACTTTTGTAAATCACATTCAATATTTTCCTCATTTAATTAATTTTAATTCTATGATAATTTAGGAGCAATCTATTAGGATTGATTTTGAAGAAATAATTATACAATATTAGATTTTTGAATAAGACTGAATTTAAGGAATTAATTATATAATCTTATTTTTTTATATTTTTTAATAACCATTAAAATTTAGAAAATTATTAGAGTACACCTAATGTACGAACATTTAGCATTTAAATCGTTAAATTTTAAATTAATTTAACATATCTTTGGTTTAAAATTTAAAATTTTATAATTACTATATTATATTCTAAATTTATCCTTAACCCCCAAGGTGCATTTATGCACCAATCGTGCTCAAGTATCACTTGAGATTTTGTTTTGTATTTTGAATTTTTTTCTTTCATTAATTACTCATTTGGATTATTTTCTTAATTTTTAAAATTGAGTCAATTGATTTAATGGTGATTTAATCAGATTTGTTAACATATTTACATAAATAATTTGATGGTTTGTGTTAATATATATAAATCAAAATTTAAAATGATTTTTATGTATCTTTTCAAAACAGGTTAATTAGGGCATTCTTATATTCTAATTTGAATTTTTGTGTTGTTTATTTGATTTTCAATAAAGAGTTAACTCATATTATAAATTATTATAAATTGTATTAGTTATAATTTACTAATGTTTTTTTTATCTTTATAATACTATTTCCCCGTTTTATTTATGTTATTGTGGCATCACTCTATAACCTCATTGATCACGTTAAGTTGAATTATAAACTTTTCTTTGCTTACCAATTTTCAATTTTTATACTATTTATTAATGAATTTAAATACTAATCAATCAATCTATACTAATTTACAAATTTTAATTTTTTATCACTAAACTTTCCGTACTTACCCATTTTCAGTTTTTATATTATTTATTAATGAATTTAAATACTAATCAATGCTACTTTACAAGGTTAATTTTAATAAAATTTAAAAAGATCTTCCTTTACTAAAAATCTACATATCCCAACATTTAATATTAATTCTCTTTATTGCTTTATAACGGTTTAGAATTCTACTTGAGATTTATACATGGCATATAAAATCGGGGTGTGATTGATATATTCTTTTTTTATATATATCTGGTCAAAGTTTAAAGGACATCATATGATGGAGTTTGTAATGCATTTGGAGATTTACATTTTTGGTTAAAAATCATTATTTTAAGAGAAGACTTAATTTTAATTACTTTGATCAATTTGTTTATTGAAAGGGTAATATCTTTGTGATCATTAATTAATTATATTTATGGAAAGATTATCATATTTTTAAAAAGATTGTTCAATGGACATTGATTTAATTAGAATTTAGGGACTTCTCTAATTAGATTTGAAGTTGGAAGATTGTAAATGAAAAGGTGATAATTATGATTAATCTACTATTGAAATCTAAAAAGGAAAAAATCTTATAAAAGAGCCTGGTGATAAAATTAGATCTGTTATTAGAAATATTCATTTGAGTATCGAATTTGATCACAGAGAAATTGAATATTTTTTGAAGAGAAATTCGTTCTGAACACATTATATGATTATACATACATAAAATAATATTAGAGGCAAATTGTGACTATATTTTGTTATTAGTCACATGTAAGTAGAGAGAATATTTGAGTTCTTATAGTATTTGTAAGTTTAGGACGACACAAATTAGTAACTCAATTATATTGATTTTTTATAATATATAACCAGAGGCTTAGAACTTTTGAATTATATATTGGTGTTTCAATAATATTTTTTAAAAATATAGATTATAGATCAACATTATATAATGGAGCAAGATTTATACTGAGAAGCTCAGTATATACATAATTGGTACATACATAATTTTTATTATATTTAAAATGAAATCATTATGAATATGTATTTTTATTTTTAAAATACTCATATAGGAGTTTTATAAATCCTTACGAATTCAAATTAATTTTATATTGTAATAATTACATTAATAAATTATTTTATTAAGAAAAAAATTATCCCGTGCATCGCACAGGTACTATACTAGTATATATATATATATATATATATATATAAGAGTAAGACAAGGATGTAATTTTATTTTAATAAAAAGTTATATATATGATTAAGAATTTTTTCAACTTTTCAGGTGTTGGTGAAACGCCGTGCTTAAAAACTTTTATAGGAGAGGATGAGGATGAAGATATATGATAGTTCTAATGAAGCTTCGGAGTCCTCTCACTTAGACATGAAATCCTGTTCAAAGTGAACGCGCTCAATCAACAACCAATATATATATTCAGACTCTATATAACAGCTGAAGATGCACAAAACAAGTCTGAATATGGATTAAAACGTATAATCATATATAAAATAAATCCACAAGTAGTGTTGTACGGAGTATACACACGAAAGTTCAATTAATTCATAAAAATTATCAAAATCCTATATCTACCAAAACGGTTCTAACTCATGATGTTGTGAAGAACAATCATGGGTGTTGGATAGATCTTACTCATATGTCTGGAAAATACAATAAATTAGGAAATGAATAAAACCCTAGATGTGGGCGTCGTCGCGTCCTTCTCCGTCTTGAATCCTCCTCTTGGTTCTCCTCTTGATTCCACAAACGAATCTTCAAAGTAATGAATGGATGGAGGAAAGGATGTTGATGATGGTTGGGGGTGATCCACCTTTGTGGGGTGTTGTAGAATGGATGTGTTGCGGTCTCTTTTCACATGAATAATAATATAAAATATATATAGGTGTGAGAAGGGAATTAAATAAGGAAATAAAAGATATGAGTGAATCATAGAGGATTATGTAATATGGAGGTTAATTATGCTCCAAGAAATAGGTAATTTTCGGAAATTTTCGGAAATTCTCTGAAAATCTCGCTGGCAGCTGCGCCACTTCACGATTTTGAGCATAACTTCCTCGTCCAAACTCCGATTTTAGTGATTCTTGCGCTCACACGATCTTCTTTTCCTTGGCTTTCTATCCATATAATGAATTTACAAAAAATCTAACATTTGAATATATAAAAAGTCATGAAAAGTAGCATAGCGGTTCTATTCGGCACAGCTTGCGCGACGCCACCATTTTGATCATAACTTTTTCGTTTTAACTCCGATTGAAGTGTTCCTTATGCCAAAACGATCCTCTCTTATGTGGCTTTCTAACCATATATCACACTTCTAGATCAGAGCTCCATACAAACACAGAAAAATTACACAAGTTGGACGTATTTTTTTCAACATTCCTACACAAGTTGCACCTTTTCCCCAACTTTGCACTTTTGATTTTTTTCGACCTAAAAAATAAAATACCTCAAACGCACCTTTTTCTCACATATATCAAATATAAGACACTTGTGCTATATCAGATCTGTGATCAAGCCCTATGATGTTTCAATTATTTTAGTGGTCCTTGGATGGTCAAGATCTTATTCATCATTTTCTTCGTGTGAGTGGGTGTTGTTGAAATTATTCGGTTGACTATATTGCGGCATCAAAGAAGTATCTTGGACGCAATCAAAAACCTAAAATGGTAGGAAAATATTTGCTGTTGCTTTATTGTGTCGATACTTGGGATTTGCGGAATCATACCTATTTCTGACTCTCGTTTGTCTTCTTCGTGCTTCTTTGCAGAGGTAGAGGAGTTTTAAGTTACAATTGGAAAGCAAAAGCAACTAGTTCTCATGTATTGCTTCACAATGTTCATTCTTCATCTTGCAGTTATTCTAGTTGAATCAAGTACAAGGATACAGACAAAGGAAAACTACATTCTTATTTCATCTAAGCAATTTCTACTCCTCATATAAAGGCTGAATATGTTGTTATCTACACCTACCTTCTATTGAGTACCCTATTTCTCAGACTCTTCACAATTGTGCTTACAACCTACTTGTGGCTTTGGAAGCTGTATACTTCACTTGGCAATCAATAAGGGTCTGCAAATGAGAGTGTGTACATTGATATTGTTGGTTTCAAGTTTTTACCATTAAGTGTTTACCGTTCTGGTAGGTTTATCAGTACTATTGATGCCTGAAAGAGTCTTGTTTGATGCCCTTGTATTCATGGCTTTTCTTTCCCCTTTTTTGTTGTGCGACTATGGACATATGAATCCTTGTGATTATTAATCATTTTAATTGATTAATTTAGTAATATCACAAGTTAAATATTGTGAGAGATGTTGATAAATTATTACATTTCTTAAATTTTGAACGAGTAAGTTCTAGTCATTTAAATTGTTTATTTGACATAGTTATTGAAAGTTATACCCTTTAGTATAGAGTGTTGTACCCTTTAATATAAAATTATATACCCGCTAATGTTAGGGAAGATAAGGGAAGACCACCTGAGCAAACCATGCCATTATACCTTAACGACATAAACTTGAAATACTGTCAACAATAGATGTTCTAAACTCCATATCATTTACTCATCAACAATACTCTTTGAACCATGCCATAATACTATAACAACATATACTTGAAATACTGTAAACTCCATACTCTTTACATGATTATAATGTACTCTTTACTTATAAAAAATATACCCTTTACTTATAAGCAATATACTCTTTTCATCATGTCATAATACCTTAACATAAACTCGAAACACTATAAACATCATACCCTTACAAGACTACAATGTACCTTTTACTTATCAACAATATACCCTTTGTACCATGCCAAAATACCTTAATAAAATAAACTTAAAACACTCTAAACTCCATACTCTTTACATGACCACAATGTACCCTTTACTCATCAATGATATAACCTTTACTCATAACTAATATACCCTTTTAAACTTCATACAATTTACATGACTACAATATACCGTTTACATGTTCACAATATACTCTTTACTCATCAATAATATACTATTTGCACTACCATAATACCTTACAAACATAAACTCGAAACATTGTAACCTCCATATACTTTACATGACCACAATGTAACCTTTATTCATCAACAATATACCCTTTACACCGTGCCATAATACCTGACAAACAAAAACTCAAAACACTGTAAACTTCATACACTTTAAATGACCACAATGCACCCTTTACTCATAAACAATATACCCTTTATATTATGATTCAAATGCAAATTAGCAAAGTGTAAATGAAGAACCAAAATATTATGATATTTCCTTCATATACAAAACAAAATGGTCTCACTATACTAATTCAACTATTTATATAGTGATCATATACTATAGAAAAATCTAATCATTCATAGCTTACACAGTTATAGCTCCTACTTGATGTTAACTACCTTAATACATTAGTCATCAACACAATGTACCCAAAAGCTGAAGTAGCCAACAAACACCATCAAATATATCTTTTTACCAATCTAACTTTTTCACAATTCTTTTTATTTCTCCTTGGCAGCCCTTTTCTTCTCTTCTATAGCCTTTAGCGCTCCTTCATATTTTTCTCAACTTTTCCCTTTAAAAGTCGAGACTGCTTCTACAACCTTTGCAGCTCTCATCTCATTTTGATTTTACAGCATTGTTGCACAAATCTTAACCCTTAGTATAAGCCGAATGTCAAGCTTCATGGAAAACAAAAGTCATAATAAGTAATTGAATAAATAAACTAACTTTTCATTTTACATATAAATATACAAGCAAAATTATGTTCTGGAGTGGGTAATCGGGGTTTACATGTGTTTCCTATTTTTTAAAATTACTCTTTAGTATATAATTTTTTTTGAAGAGTAATAATTAATGTCTCTAAATAGTAATTTTTCATGTACTAAAGTGTAATTGAAAAATCAGGGTTTACAAAATTTTGAAAAGTAATTTTTTAAATTTGAAAAGATTAAATTTATGTATTTAAAGAGTAATTTTTCATATACAAAAGAGTAACAGGGTATCCATACATTTGTACGGTTTTCACTTTGCCTAAGTTTGAACATATATAAACAATAAAAAATATAAATTCCGCATTATCATCCGAGCCAGCTGGCAAGTAGCTATTAGACCTTTGGATTATGCAAAAATTATTGAATTGTGTCTATATAAAGAGCTACACTCCCACGTTCACAATTACACCACTTTAAAATTAATTTCTATTCAACTCTTGCAATCACATCTCACTAACAATGTTTGCATTCGGAGGATGGCTGTTGGGTCCGGTAATTTTATTTATTCATTTGCTTTTCTTATTTTCAGTTATATATATTTGAAGCATCTCTTGCGATCGTTTTATTTAAAGATCAAAAAAGTGATAAATTAGTTTTGTAATATGAAAAAAATTGAATTGTTTTAATAAGTGATAGTAGATATTCAGGAAAAATCATATTGTCTATAAGTACGTGGTACATACATGTACAAGGTATAGGACTGGATGCTCTCTGGATCCATCCAATACATACAATCACACATTTTCACCCAAACAAAAAAAAAATCTCTTTACATTATAATCTTTCAATACACTTTAATTTCAAACTCATTATTTATTTTCAACTTATATAATTTATTTTATAATTTAAACATAAAAAAATATAAATATATATAAAATTAATGAGTATTACCCAGGAATGAGTAAATCCGAGAATATTAATAAATGAGTTTGGATGGGTATTAAAATCATAATAGATTATTTCAATAGAACGATTACAAGTATGTGTAATTAATATTTAAATGAATATGGTACGGGCGCTCCTAGAAATTTGGGGACTCTACCCACTGCAATACCAAACATGGGGTATTCAACCCTTGCAAAACTAACACATGTTTGTGAGACAAATAATTGGATTAAAAATCTAGTCGTTCAGGCAATAATACGTGATTTCTAAATTCATCTTTATTTCTCATCCAATTCTATGTTTTGAAGACATATTGCTAAAAACATCATTCACATGCCACAAGGCAAGTGTTCATATACATATGAGTGAGACAAGGATGTAAGAAGTTATATATGTATATATATATATGATCAAGAATTTTTCCGTCTTTTCAGATGTGGTTCAAACGCCGCGCTTAAGAACTTTTATAAGGGAGGATGAGGATGAAGATATATGGTATCATATCTTTGCTTGAAAAATTTCATGAAAGGCTTGGTTGTGCTAAATTACATTAAATGATTCAACCTTTCACCTTGTCCTCTCCAATGTGTGTTTCTTGAATCGGTTTTATGTGTCTTGCTACGTGTTGTTCGTCTGTAATAAAGTATGAGGGTTTTACCACCTCATAAATATCAATAAACTAAATTTTATGTGTTAATCCTTCTCTCTAATTATTTGCATAGACTTCGTTGCATTATAATCTTTTATTTATTTAGTTGGCATGCTTTAAAATTGGGATTAAATCGTCGTAGTTTACAATAAATAAATAAAATTTTAATAATTATTGGCGTATAATTTATTTATGAGTTCATAATGGGATTGAGAATTTTATAAATAAAATTCATTGTATACGGAATTGAGATCATTATGAATCCTTTCAAGAATATAATTAAAATTTTAAAGAGGTTAAAATGTGAAATATTTCAAAACTTGAATAAATATATGTAATAAATTTAAAGGAACGTTACACAATGATTGGTAAAGAAAAAATAGGGATAATCCAGAGATTTTTCTACACCTAGAGGCGTAAATAAATAAATAAAAAAAAGAACTTGAATAAATATGTAATAATTTAAAGGAACATTACACACACAATGATTGGTAACGAAAACATAGGGATAATCCAGAGATTTTGCTACACCTAGAGCTCTAAATAAATACTAAAAAAAAAAAAAGTTGGCCTCTTGTGTTCTCAGGTGCACAAAATGTATAAAGGTACAACATTTTATTTTAAAGGGTTACATTTTAATTAATATACATAAGGGTGTAACATTTTGTTCTAAAGAGTGTACACTTTTCATTAATATTTTTTTTATTTAGAAAATAAAGGTACACGTCTTTATACTAAAGGCTATATAATTTAATACTAAAGGGTATGGGCTCACGGTGTGTCCCCGAGGACACAAAAGTTTTAGAAAAAAAAAAAGGTGACGTGTACCTGATTCATTATTCATCTGTTTTTTAAAATTAATTAATCTTTAATATATAAAAATTAATTTTTAGATAGATAAATTATTACTAGCTCTTCTGAATAAAAAAAAAGTATTAATCTTGTATTAAATGAAATAGGGTAATTTAGACTTTTAAAAAATATAAAATTTAAATATATAATAATAAGGGTGTGTATTTAACACTACAAAAAAAATATTTTTTAACAATCGAATTTACCAATAGAATTCAATCCGTTGGTAAGGATTAGCAACAAAAATGACATTTTTATTTTAGCAATGGCATACCAACAGATTTATTCTCTATTTTAGCAACGGAATTCAGTCCGTTGCTAATTACCAACGGATTAGCAAGGAAATTATTATATAAATTACCAATGGAATTATTAGCAACGAATTACCAACAGAATTATTTACCAATGGAATTGATTTTTCGTTGCTAAAATTTTACCAACCACCACTTTACCAACGGAATTTTACCAACGGATTCCGTTGTTAATCCGTTGGTAAGCCAATTTAACAATGGAATTAAAACTTTTACCAAAGGAATATTCCGTTGCTAAAAAATATTTTTTTATAATGTAATAAAAAGGGGTGTGCATTTAGTGGAACCTATATGTAATTAGAGGAGCGTTTACAAATGAAGTGATGCCCAGCACGTACGCTTATATATCTAGAAGTGGGAAACAAAATTCAGACACATATCGTTTTTAAATAAATTCAAATAAAAAATAAAAAAATGTATTCATGCAGTCATTTTTTTAAATTCAGTTCCTACCTTCATATGTTAATTGATTACTTGATTTAACACCAATTTTGATGGGAGAAGGAGTATCTCTTGTGAATTACTTGATCATTAAATTATACACTTCATTTTTAAAACTTATATATCTATTCAATAAAACTTATACATTTTGTATTGAAACTTTCGAGAATAGTTAAACTTTCGAACACTAGACTTATTCAATAAAAGTTAACACTTTATCCAACACAATTATCTTTACGAGAATAGTCAAAACTACTCTTCGAACCCCAATAGTTTGTTAATAAAATGTATACACTTCTTCAATTAATAAAATTGATTAGTGTGAAATCTGCGTATTTTGGGGTCCGATTTAGCACTGTTTTGTGGTATTTATATCCGTATTTGAGCAACTTTTGGTTGAATTGCATACATTTGTGTTACAGAAGCATGTGAACTGTTATTTCATGTTATAGGTGGAAAACAGGCTTAAAAAGAGTAAAAACGAAAGTCAGAAATGAAGTCGGGAGAAAAAAGAGTCGGCACAAAACGAAAGTCAGAAATGAAGTCGGGAGAAAAAAGAGTCGGCACGAGTCGTGTCGGCCAAGAGCGCCAGGTCGTGCCACACAATGTGCGCGCACGACCTTCGAAACCTACCGAGAGATGTCGAGAGGCGTCCGCACGACTGCCGAGGGCTGTCGAGACGTGCCGTCTAGCCATGCCAATGCTCGTGCCGCCCCAGCTGCAGAAGGATGCCTCAAGCTTCTGCCCGGCATGACTTGTGCCGCTTCCCAGCGAGGCTTAGTCGTTGTTTTTCTAGCCCGTTCGTATTTTTGACGTAAAAAATCCCACTTTTAAGTCAGAATTCGGGAATTATCAATCCTCAACTATAAAAGGAGCCTTGGGGTGTTCCAAACCATAACTCTCCACAACCCTTCATACTTTTTCATACCCTTTCCCTGCTACCATATCGAAATCAAGATTCACCATCCCATCCACCCATCCTAGAGAGTTCATCAGTATTGCTTACTTGAGAAGGAGAACGAGAAGGTTCATAATCACAGAAGAGGGAATGGAGAATCACGCCACATCTAGAATTTTTCTTATTCTTTCTTTCTTTATTTTGAATAATAGACCTATGGGATTGTTTTTATATCTAACCATGGGTGTTGCTTGTAACACCATGGGCTAGTACTTTTTGGATAGTTCTAGGTTTTAAAGGTTTAATTGGATTTGACTTGATTACCTAGACTAGGTTATGGATTTCTGCAGTATACTTATTCCTTTATTAATGCTTTGAATTTGAAACTTATATTTTTGTCTTATATGATCTGTCCTTATTCATGAGTATGTCATTGTCTTATGCATGTTTATAATTATTGCTTGTGTCATAGAAGGAATTATATTTGTCTATCTGTTATGGGTAAAGGGGATCTAACCATATAACTTTTATTCATTAGAATAATTAATATTGGACACTTAATATATCTATTAAGTACTCCCTCCGTCCCATTTCAATGTTTACGTTTCTATTTTGCGCGTCTCATTTCAATGTTTACGTTTTCCTTTTTAGGAATATGGGACCCACCTAAAACAATTAATATATCATCCAACACTGATACACATACCCACTTCACATTAAATATTATATTTTTCCACCCACTATCTATTAAAATATAATACTTTTTAATCAACGTGCAAAAAGCAAACGTAAATATTGAAACGGGATGGAGGGAGTACCATTTTAGAGGATTTGGTTTCTTAGATTATATTAGGTGGGAATTGAAGATTAATTCTTAAGTACATATAAAGGGAAGTCTAGTGCTCTAACCTATTTAGAATTTTGCATGAAGTACCTAGAAAAGGAGTAGGAATTATTCTTCTGCATTTGAGGGTTTGAACCAAATTTATGTGTTAAGTTTACTTCACCAAAGGGATTTAACATAATTAAGTGATTGATTTCATAAGATCTGCAGGAATTCTAACCAATTATCTAGTGATTTAGGTTGACCAATTTAAACTGGATTGTCTAGAGCTATCTATCTTCTCTCTTGAACACTTCCATATTTATTTTATCAGCTATTTTATATTTTTATTAATTATTTTCTGCATCTTAGGTTTAATTAATTCACTTAAATACCCAGATATATCTTAAATTAGAGTAGTCATATTTAGATTAAATAGTGAGTCTAGAATTATCCTTCGGGTTCGATATTTTTACTTGGTCACACAATTGATTCCCTACACTTGGGGACACGTGCAAAAAAGGTGAACAAGCAAATGGCGACGTGTGCTGGGGATAGTTCTTATATTTATTTTATTTAATTCTTCTGTGATTTATTTTATACTACAACATTAATAGCATTAAATAACATCTCATAGTAACATTTTAAATTTATTTAACACAAAATGGTAACACTTTTAAAATTATTATGATATGTAAAATTTTTTTAACACTTTTTATATAAGTAATATATACATGTAACACTTTTTTAATATGTAACACATTCATTTAATACTTTTACATATTTAACATATTTTATGTAACACTTTTACAAAGGTAACACTATAATATAACACTTATACATAAGAAATATTTTTAAATAACACTTCTACATACATAAATTATTTACACAACATTTAAAATGGAGTGGTATTTTTGATACTCCATATTTATAAGATGAATATTAATTAAAAAGTTACACACACACACACACACACACACACACATATATATATATATATATATATATATATATATATTTAAAAAAGGAAAGACTTGAGTGAGAACGTCTCACGGATCCCCTTATGTAAGACGGATCACCCATTAACTTATTAAGCATATTTTAAAGGGCCATGTTTGGATGTTATTATATTAAAAATTTTTAAAATTAAATATAATAATTATAATTAAGCTTTTTAATTTCACGCGAAAATGGGAGGAAGCCGCCCCCAATTCCTGAACCTGAACGCAAACCATTCACTATATTATGTATTCAATTTTTTATTTTTACGTGTTTTCTTTTATATTTCTTATTATTTAAAATTTTAATACATTTTATTAAAATTTTTTATTTATTTAATTTTTTTAAATTTAATTATTATAAATTTACAAAATGTGATACAATTGATAAAAAGTGATAATAATGCTATGAATTATTTCATGAACAATTTATAATTTAAATAAAAAGTGATTCCACTTTAAATAAAAGTGATAATATCTGTAATAAAAAGTGATAACTAAATAAAAAGTGCATTTCATGTACAATTTATTAGAATAGTAAAAAGTGATAGCATCTCTAATAAAAAGTGATAACTAATTTAGAAAGTGTATTTCACGAACAATTTACTAGAATAATAAAAAGTGATAACTCTTTTAATAAAAAGTGATTAATAATAAAAGAAAATTGAAATCCGTTTAATTGAATTATTTCACGAACAATTTACTAAAATAATAAAAAGTGATAATATTTTAAATAAAAAAGTTATACATGATAAAATAAATGTGATAACCGTTTGATTAAATTAGTTTATGAACAAATCCGAAAATAAATAAAAAGTGATAATATTTTTAATAAAAAGTTATATCCGATAAAAAAAAAAGTTATATCCCTATAATTGAATTATTTCACTAATAATAAAAAGTGATAGTATTTTAATAAAAAGTGATACATGATAAACAAAAAAGTGATAACCATTTAATAGAATAATTAATAAAAAGTAATAACATTTTTATTATAAAGTGATATGAGATTAAAATAAATTGATAATAGAATAGTTGAATTATTATTTAAAGAATAATTACTAATAATATTATTATTGAATAAATAATAATTATAATTATAATAATAAAAAATAATAAAGATAATGGAATAATTTTAATTAAAAGTGAAAATAATTAATTTAACATGGTGAAACCAATTCCAGTAAGGGTAGGTCTTGCGTGAGACCATCTCACGTGAGACCATTTTTCACTTTTTAAAATAGTTATTACTTTCGCTATAAAACATTATCACTTTCGCTATAAAATATTATCACTTTTCACGTAAGTCCTTATGTGAGACGGTCTCACACAAGTCTTTGCCTTCCAGTAATTTGCGTTCAGTGGTGGGCACCAATTTGGTAATTTTAATTAATTACACCAAACAAGGCCCGTGTTTTTTATATTTTTATTTTCTTTTTATTTTTATTTTATACTAATGGGTAGAATAAGATCCGTCTCACATAAGAAGGTCGTGAGAAGACCTACCCTTTAAAAAATATATTACGTACTTTTTAATATATATATATTTTAAAAAATTAAATAAATTAGTTTAATGTAATTATATAAAAGAAAATATATATAGTTCGTTCATAAAATGTATTTTATTTTAATATATATTATTTAAAATTAAATTATAAAATTAAAAAGAATACTGTTATTCAAGAAAATATTTTTAAATATATTAACTTACCTTTTATATTAATTGCAAAAATATTAAACTGCAAAAAATTTATTTAAAAATGAAAAAAAAGACTAGAAATATATAATAAAATAAATATCCAATACATGTTAAAATTTGATGAACTAGCTAAGTTGGTAAAGGAAATGCATTGTTACTTATAGGTCATAAGAAGAGAAAATTGATTTAACTGAAGAAACTGAGACAGTAGAGATGGCTGAAAAAGATCAAAGGGCCCCGCCCCTATGAGGGACCAGTATAAGTTGAAACATATCATGTACGCTGGATTGAATGGACCAGCAATCACTACGGAGATTTTGAGTTGTCGTTTGGATTGATCCGAATAGTACAGGCACAGCAGTTTAGTGGTAATCCTTTGGAGAATCCTCGTGAGCATCTGCAGTTATTTGATGAGTATGCGAGGACGCAGAAGCATAGGACTGTTCTGGAGGATGCTATCAAAAAGTGGCTTTTCCCATTCTCACTAACGGGGAAAGCTAAAGAGTGGAACAACAACCTTTCTACAGGATGTTGTACTACATGGGAGCAGTTGGCAGATAAATTCTTGTACAAGCACTATAAAAAAATTAACCGACAGTGACGGACTTTGTGACGGATTGACGAACTTTGTGACGAACTTTGTGACGGGAAAACGCCCATCATCCGAACATGCATCACAAAGTGTTTGTGACGGTCCCGTCACAATTAGTGATGGATTTTGTGATGGAAAATATTAGTGACGGAATTTGTGACGGTTTCTTTTAACCAATATTTGTGACGGACTTTGTGATGGAAAATTTCGTCACAAACTTAAATTCTAAAAAAAATTGATTAGACAAGAATCGAACCTTGTTGCTCATGTGAGTGCTTGACAGCTCCAGCCGGACCAGCTACCGGTAAACCATTTATATTTTATTACATTTCTACCCCTTATACCTTCTTTAGAATTTAATTATGTAGATTCACCCCCAACCGGGTTTGAACCTGGGTGGGCACTAAGCAAGAGTGCTTGTGCGCAAGTGTTCAGTCAATTTGGCTAGATGTGTTTTGTGTTAATATTTAATAAATATTGTATATATTCAATTAATTTGTATTAAAATAACATCAACCAACTTTCAAAATAAATATGGTGGTAATATTGATTAATGTAATATATATTAATATGACAAATAATTATTAAAACATTAATTAATTTATTTTATTATTTATTTAAGTTAAATATTAAAATTTTCATAATTAAATTAAAAATCCTTATAAATTTTAAATTCTCAAATCTATAAATAATATCTAAATATATTATTTATTTATAAATGAAAAATAGGTTAATTTGCATTAAAATAAATAACATTCTCCTAATTTCTCAATTTATTTCTCTTGTTAGAACATACATAATCTTTATATTTTTCTTAATGCAATCACAAACTTTATTTTTATCAATTAAATACACGATCTTTTTTTAATTTAATCATCAACTTTCCGTTATATATATATATATATATATATATATATATATATATATATATATATATATATATATATATATATTATCTTAAGTATACTATAGCAGAAATTTTTTTTGCTGACGTGCCGTCTCCAGAGCGCTCCAATGTGACGTGTAATTTTCTCAATTTTTTGGATTTTTAATAATTTTTCTTAATATTTTCCTTATTTACTTTTAATTAACTTCCTTATTTAATATTTTTTTAATAATGTGTTTCTTATTTTTAATAACGATTTTAATATTTTATATATTTATTTGGGTATATTAATTAATTACTAAATCTTTAATGCAATAAATTAATTAATATCAAATTAAATCATATATATAAAGGGAAAAAAGAATATTTCAAATAATATTCTTTCACACTCAACCTATAAATAAGACTTTTTGGTTATTCATTCTAAATACTCACATTCGATTCTCCAAGAGGAATATGAGCTTTCTTCAGATTCCTTTAGAGAATTGATTTATAAAAGTATAAAAATTTATTTAGATAGAGCGAATCAAGTAGAGATTCGATTTACCTCTAATAAATCGATTCAAGTATTTTTCAAGAGGAAGAGAATTGATTCAAGTATTCTTGAATTGATTTACCTCTTAAGAATTGATTCTTCGAGAGTAAGAGGATCAATTAAAGTATTCTTGAATTGATTTATATCTTAAGAATCGATTCTTCAAGAGGAAAAAAATCGATTCAAGTATTAACTCTTAAGAATCGATTCAAGTATTCTTTAGATCTACCTCTGAAGTATTGATTCAAGTATTCTTCAAGTGAAAGAGGATCAATGATTCAAGTACTCTTGAATCGATTTACCTCTAGAAAATAAGAGGTTGAAAAAACTAATTCATGTAAAGAAAAGCTTAAGTTCTTTAAGTTAAATCATTATTTCATATCAAATAACATTAAAATTGAATTTGTAAATATTTGTTAATTTTTTAAAGTTAGTATATTAATATTTATTTATTTGCATATATCTTAATTATATTCAATTATGATATATGAATTATAAAATTTGTTTAGTTTAGTTGTTTATATAATTTGAAACTAATAAAATTAAATAAAAAATAAAATTAATAAATTCATTACAAATTTATGAATATTTAAAAGAATAATATATATTAAATAATTTTATTTATATTACATTATTTACTTTTGATTAATTTCCTTATTTATTATTTTTTTAAATAATGTATTTTTTATTTTTAACAATGATAAATTTTCATATTTTATTTATTTATTTGGGTATCATTAAATAATTACTAAAACCAATAAATAAATAAATTAATATCAAATTAAATTATATATATAAAGGGAAAAAAATATTCCACATAAAATATTCTCTCCCACCCCACCTATAAATAAGACTTTTTGGTTATTCATCTAAATACGCATTCGATTCTCCAAGAGGAATATGAGCTTTCTTCAAGTTAATTAATATATAAAGAGGAATAGCCACTATTTAAAAAATATTTGACGTTATTTTTTATAAATAATATATATATATATATATATATATGTGTGTGTGTGTGTGTGTGTGTGTGTGTGTGTGTGTGAGAGAGAGAGAGAGAGAGAGAGAGAGAGTGAGTGAAGTATAGTATAACAAAGTCCTTTGTCATTAGATTCGTTCATGTATAGTCTTACTATTTATTTATTTTTTATATACACTTATTATGACCTATTTATGTTAGTATCATTAATTGCAATAAATAAATTAGTATCAAATCAAATCATGTATAGAAAAAAAAGAATAAATTGAGATTTTTTTATATATATATATAATTGATATTTATTTTAGACATACTGTAAAATTAAGGATTTATTACTAAGAGTTACATATTTTGATCATAATTACACTTAAATACAATGAAAAAAATGAAATACTAACAACTATATAAATATACAACAAAGAGACAAAATTGCCCCTACGTGATTGCACATATTTTTAAAGAGATAGGGGAGTAATAAATAGTTTTCAATTGTATTATGTTATAAACTGACATTTAAAAAAAATACAAGTCAAGATTCTTTTAAATAATTAGAAAATATTTACATATATATTAATTTTTTATATGATTTAGTTATACTTTGCATTATCAAAAGTCAAATGTTATAATTTGTTGCAATTTTTTTACATTGATGAAAGAAATTGTTTTGCTGTAAGAAAAAAATTGCTTAATTAATGTTGTTACGTTATACAACATGAATTATTATTTAATTATAAAAAATAAGAATAATAAATAAATGATCCCGCGTTGTACGCAGGATTCATACTAGTATATACTAATTACGAATACACCACTATAAATAATTTTTTTAAAAGTATGAGGTGTCGCAACGTGGTTAAATTTCGTATATTTTTTGTTTTAATATTACATATATAATCTTTCTACTTTTATTTATTATTATTATTATTATTATTATTATTATTATTCATGTATATATCTTTAAATCATGTATATCTATAAATTAAAATCACCTTTAATTATATTTTTTTGATTGGTTAAGGAATAGATAATCAATAAAATATATCCAACTTATTAATATTATTATTCATGTATATCTTCAAATTAAATACCACCTTTAATCATATTTTAAAATTAACATTACAATACACCACAGTATATTCAATTATTCAAGGTAAATAATTCACAATAAATATTAAAAAATAATAATTTCTTTATAAAAAAAGATGTAACTCTGTTCTTATAATTATTTTGATTTAAAATTAATATTATTATATACAACAGTAAAATATATTCAATTATTTAAGTTTAAATAAATTCACAATCCATATTAAAAGAATAATAATTTCTTTAAAAAAATAAGTAAGTTTAACCTTTTGTTTTATATAATTAAATTAAATAGCATAATGTACATGTGTAACGAGCAAGTACAATTTTAATGATTTTTTTAAAACTGTAAATTGTGACGAACAAATTCCGTCACTAAGTTTGTGACGGACTTTGTGACGGACAAAGTCCATCACAAATGAGACTCTTTACATTGTGACCATATTTTTCCATCACTAATTAAAAAAAATAAAAATAATATATTTTTGTGACGGAAAAAAGTCCGTCACAAATTTTTTCCGTCACAAATGCCGTCACAAATATTGGGAATGATAAAATTTTAAACGGTCAACTATTAGCGGTCACTATTTTCAAAATACTGTCATAAAGTTCGTCACAATTGTGACGGCAAATTTTCCGTCACAAAAATCTGTTACTGTCATGCAACTTTTTTGTAGTGAAGTACTTTCCTCCCTCCAAGAGTTTTAAGGTGAAGCAAAATATTACACAATTTGTGCTTATTGAGGAGGACGCGCCAGAGCTCTTTGGGACATATGACTCACAGAATCCTACTAGTAGGTACTATCAGGGCGGTCCATCCAGAGTAGCACCAGATCCATTTACACCGGGGACATCTACAGCTCCATCTGGAGCCCGTAGAGAACCCATCACTTTTGCATGTCCCGTACCCCCTGACTATCATTCTTATTATGTTCTAGGTGTGCAGGATCCATGGGGAGAGATGTACAGATACATCAATGATCAGTTCGACTCCATCAAGTGTTCGAACGACCATCAGTGTAGTAAGTTGTTCCAGGAAGTTAGGCGTTCTCGAAGGGAGACACAAAGAGAGGTACAAAGTTTGAGAGATTAAGTTCGAGAGCGCCGAGAGAGACGTGACTGATGGAGAATATAGCCCCTGTTTTAAACATGCTTGTCTGTCGAGGTTGTGTCATTCTATCTTTTCATATTGTTTCTATTTTTTGTTTAGGCTATGAGTGGAGCGATAGATTGATAGGGTAATTTCTGATGATTTCTTCCATGTATATTTCTTATCTTGATTTGTATTGTTAGATATTTGTGGGGGATATTATGCTGAGTTTATTATCTAGTAGTTGAGGTACTTATGTTTGGGTTTCTGGTTGTGTGCTTATTATGATCTTATTTGTTAGGTTTCTATCAGAAATTCATATGCTCTTGAAATTGATGAAGGAAGTGTACTTAAGTTATATTGTAGTATGAAGTTCTATGTGTAGTTGTGAGATATTGCTTACCATAAAGAATGCTCTGTTATGTGAGATTTTGAGCCTATTATCATGTACATAAAATACATGATATTTGTTTCTGGTGAGTATCATTCTTGTGTGTGTATTCTAGAACTTGCCTCTTGTTTTACTTGAGACTGCGTGTTATGTTAGATAATAGGAGATGATTTTAGGTCATCTTTGATTTTTATGAGTCACTTTGCCAAATAACTATATATCTGTAGTTATCCCTTTTGAGCCTAAAAGCCTTATTTATTTGGAAACCTACGAAGATAACCACTTTGATATCCTATTTGAGCCTTAAATTCCTATATTTAGTTAGGGGTGTGTGGATCGGGATTTGGTACGGATTTTAAAAAAATCTGTACTGAAATTTGGATCGATTTTTTAAAAAAATAATCTGATATTGAATCCGTAAAGAAAAAATCCGATATTGAATCCGTACCGAAATTTGGTTCCGTTCGGAATTGATTTTTGGAAAAATGGATTTTGACGGTGCGAAGCGAATCGAAGATAATATTATATTTTTTTAATAAAAGGTAATAATACTTTAAAAATAAGAAAATACTTCTGTAATACTGCTTCATAATTCACATTAAGAGTTTCATGAGACATATAAGAATAAGAAGAGATAATATTTGAATAAAAAGTTATAATCAAATTGATGAAAAGTGAGAGTGGTGCATTGGATTATTTCATAAACAATTCATATTATAAATAAAGATTGATAAACTTTTAATGAAAAGTGATAACATATTTAATAAAAATTGATAATTACTTAAAAAATATAAAATAGTCTTACATAACACGACCTTATGTGTTGCCCTAAAAAATAATAGTTCTAAAATAAAGAAAATTAATAATTTTATATTTTTTTTACACCTTTAACTTTAAATTTAAGGTGTATTTCAATTAAAGTCTATCTAATACTAATATTTTAGACATAAATATGGATTATAATTTAATTTTTGCATTTTATCTTCATTAAATAAATATAAAATATAATATTTATTTATTAAATTTACGATTGAATTTAGACTTTAGAGATATCATTTACTTTATTCATTATATTCTCTGAAATAATACTTTGAACATATTATTTTATTTATTTCTTATTTTTTTAGAAATTTATTTTACTTTATAAAATATATATTTTCTAATATAAAGTAATAAATAAAAATTTAGAGTATTAGATATATTTTTAAATTATTATTTGATAGTATATTATAAATATGTTTAATTTATTAATTATGATTACATTATAATTAGTAGAGTAAAATTAATTAATTCATGACATATAAAGTATAAACTATAAATAATAAGATAAATATATTAAATATAATTTTAATGCATTATTTAAATTTGATTTTTCAGTACGGTTAGATTCGGTACGGTTTGGTTTGGTTATATTCAATATTCGGTACGGAAAAGCGGGAAATATCCAAGTCCGTATCAAATAAAAAATCGGTTCGGTTCGAAAAAAGACAAAAAGTCAACGATTTTTTTTGTTCGGGATTAATTCGGTGCGGTTTCGGTACGGTTTCGATTAAATCCAATATCCGTGCACACCCATATATTTAGTGGAGAATTAAATGTTGTCAAAGTGTGTGAATTGATTTTCATGGAGTTTGGAAGAAATAAAATATTTGGAGCTATACAAGTGATTATGAGCTGAAAAATCAATGGCTTAGGGGGGTAGTGCTCGAAACTGGTACCTCAATGAAAAAGAAAGGAAAAAGAATGTTGTGCTTGAAGGAAATGAGAGAAAAGAAAATTAGAAGAGCATGAAGCTGGATAGCCTTGAAGTGTAAAAATCTGTAGTACAAAAGATATCCAGTTTTAATTCTCTACTACATGAGTTACTTTATCTGTATGTTCCCTACCCTTACCAAAGAGCCAGCATTACATACTATTAAAAGTCTTTTTTGATCCTACTGTGGAATCATACTTTAAGTGGTGGAGAGTTTGAGATATTTGACAAGTTTATGGTTACACGTGCACTTGAATTGAGTTTGAGCGTAAACACCATACTCCATAAGTGTACATCTTTCACACTTGAGTGCGAGTGATATACTTCCCGTAAGAATAAGTTGATAGAGCATTGTAATTGGTAGTAATGGTCTTAACTTGTATGCTATAAATGAAGTATTGCATGTGATGAGAGTTACATGACCGGAGTTAATGAAAATTGTGTGTTGAATGACCTAGTTGTCATATCCTTTATTTTTCCCTAGATTTACACACTATTTTCTTCTAATTTATTCTTTTTCGTTGTTTGGGGACGAACAACATCTTAAGTTTGGGGGTTTGATTAGAGTGAAAATCTACATATTTTAGGGTCCGATTTAGCACCGTTTTGTAGTATTTATATTCATATTTGAGCATCTTTTGGTTGAATTGCATATATTTGTGTTACAGATGCATGTGAGGTGTTATTTCGTGTTATAGGTGGAAAACGGAGCTAAAGAGAGCAAAAATGGAAGTAAAAAATGAAATCTGGAGGAAAAAGAACCGGCATGAGTCGTGCCGGCCAGTAGGCAAGTCGTGCCGGCCAATAGCGCCAGGTCGTATAACCTGGTAAGAAATTTAAAAAAAAATAGAGATAATAAGAATCCTAATCAAGATACCAAAATCACGTTGAAAATTTTGCTAAAATCACGTTGAACAGTAGATCACCAAACAGCCTGTTGCCAAATTCACTGAAGGCACGAAATACTTAAGCATTGGCTCTCATGTTTGATCCTCAACTTGGGTTGCCAAATCCTAGAGGTGACGTGGGTGTGGATCGAGCCTCAGCAAGAACACTAGCAAGAAAACGTGAAGAACACCAGCAAGAAACACGCACATAAGATAACAAATAAGAACCCTAATGAAGATACCCAAATCACACTAATCCTCAATTCGCCAAAATCACGACCCAGGGTTGATCACCAAATCCAAAATTAATAATTTCATGACAGAAGCACATGACGGTTGGCGTGACGACGAAGGAGTGTTGGAGGACGAGTTATCAGTGGTGACTACGGTGGCTGCAATGGCGGTGGAGCGGCGCTGTTGGTGTAGAAGGCGGCCGCATGGTGACCGCCGCGACGCTGTGTTCTTCGTCTGTTCTTTGAATCCCCTTTTTTCCCCCTTTTTCTATTTTGTTTATTATTTGATTTATTTTTATTTTTTTTACAGACGAAAGTATTAAATATTTAATTATTATTTTTTCTTTGCTTTATTAATTATCCATTTAATTTTAGTATTACATGTGATGTGGAAATAAAAAATATAATTAAATTTTTTGTTAGAAGTGACGTGTCAGTTTTATAGGCCTATATTAACTCTCATGTGCCACATTGGATTCTACTACCGGAAAGCATGGGATTTTCAGGCCAAAAAATCAATTTCCGGCGATTTTGGGACCAAAATTGGCTAAGTCAGGAGTTACGGGACGAAATTGAAAATTTTATCTTTTTTGGGACATAATCAAAAATTTTCTTTAGTTATGAGACTAAAAATGATTTTAACTCTCTACCGTATCCATCTTTTCACAGTGCTCCAGATTTTCAAGACAGAAGTGCAAGCAAAGAATAGGTGTTTGTTAGTTTCCATAGAGTTGATACAGAACCCGCATAACTTTTTAAATAGAAAATGTTATTTGATTGATGTAAAATGATAACCGTTTAATTGCACTATTTTATGGACCATTCATGAGATAAATAAAAAGTGATAACAATTTTAATAAAAAATGGAGTAATATCTGATCAATAAAAAGTAATAATGAATCAAATAAACTATTTTATGATCGATTCATAAGATGAATAAAAAGTGATAACATTTGTAATAAAAAGTGATACGTGGTTATGAATTTTTTAAAAATAAAGAATAAAAAAATATAATTTTTTATTAATTCATAAAATAACTTATTAAAAAAAAAGAATAATAAGTTTTCATTATGACAAATCGCAACAGAGCCGCCCAACTAATTCTACTTTGAACCAGTATTTTAAAAACCGGACTGGACCGGCCGGTTCAATCGGTTGAACCGAAAACCAGAGCCGGGACCGGTCCGGAACAACCTAGATAACCGCTTTTGCGGTTGAACCTGAAAGAACCTGTATGAACCGACCAAAACTGGAAAATCGGTAAACCCGATAGAATCGGTAATGGCTAGTTTTGTTATAAAATTCAAGTCAATCTCAAATTCCAACATCAAACAACTCCATTCCCTCTTGTTTTATCAATGGAAATTATTAAAATTTCAAAATTAAATTACCTGTTATACACATTATTTATACATACACTTTGTTCTCACCACCGTTGCTTAGAACTAAAGACAATAGAGGAAAAAAGAAGGGAAGAGAGAACTGTGGTCGCATAAAAAATGAGAGTGTGCGGCGTTTAAGTACATCGTTGTTGTCTGCAGAGCTTGATAGAGAAAAGAAAATGAAAGAAAGAATGGAATCTAATGAGCTCCTAATATTTTCTTACTTAAGTAGAAAAGGTTCCAAAATAATGAAGACATTCATTTTCGTCAAAATAATATATTTTTACCAATTTCGTCCCATCATAATTTTGTAAAAGCATTGATTCAATCTCATCCCATGAAATTAGAAAAATTGAACATTTTTAATTAAAAACGACTATTTTGGTTAAAAGTAACGGAACTACTTCGGAGAAATTAAGTTTCTTAGGACTTTTTTTTTGATCAAGCAAAATCTCCAAGAAAAAGTGGTGCTATAGCCTTTACAATATGTTTTGACAGCAAAACACCATTTGACAGTAAGAAACTAAGGAATAATGCCCCAACTCAGAAATACAAGATTCATGTCAGTAATAAGATTTTGACATATTCTCAAACTCTCCATGCAGAATCCCCTAGATTATCCTATTCAACACACCTCCGAACCTGTTCGCTCCAATTTGAAAAATTCTTGTTGCTAGAATATTTGATTTTGCTAAAATTCAATTCCATGAACGTGCCTTGATGTCTCTGATTTTATTAGGATTAGAAACCTCCCCATTAAAGATGACTTTGTTTCTATGATTCCATATCACCCAATTTGTACATATCCAAATTGTCACTGCAATATTTATGTTTTCACCATGTCCAAGTACCTCCCTATTCTTGGGACTATTTTGAATAAAGTAAATTTGTATGAGACAATTTTGATTTTAAACTTGTTAACTAAACTAACCAAAACAGGTCCTTATTTTTAATTATTTATTTTTTAATTGAATTTAAAATATACTCACATAAGGGGATCGTGAGATGATCTCACACAAAACCTCCCCATATTTATATTTATATTTAAATGATAGTAAATTTTATTGTGGTTGATGTTATTTCTGTTTATCGTCTCACGTAAGAGCTTAAGTGAGACGATCCATACAAGTCTTTGCCTAGTTAAGGTGAAAATAATTATATATTAGTGTATTCGTTATGAATTTTTGATAAGATATGATTTAACTTTGACAAATTATCTTGTACATCCAGGTGCAGCGTACACCTACTTTCAGAAACTTATTATACATATATGTATGAAAATATATGCACTAATAAATAAATAATTACTCCCACCATCTCGGGCAAAGGTGGTCATTTACTTTTTGCACGTGGATTAAGGAGTATTATTATTTTATGTATATTGGGTAGTTGTATTAGAAGGATGTGATGGATAGTAGTGGGCCCTTTTACTAAAAGGGAAAAATGAGAACATTTGAATGAGACGCCCAATATAGTAAAATGATGACCTTTCGGCGGGACGGAGGGAATACTACACTTTTGTTACCGGATTTTTTGTAAAAATATACCATTATTAAGAAACTTATATATACTATTGAATATAAGTTTATACACAAATGGATGCATGCGTGCACGTTATCAACTCTTTAACTTTAGGTAAAAGCTCCTGCGGCCCCGGGGACACGGAAGGATACTCTGTGTCCCCATGTGAATACAACTCTCTCCCTCTATATTCTATTTAAACATATGTATTGCTAAGGGTTTAAATTGTAAAGGGGTACGGAAATTGCAAAGGCGCACGGAATGTGCTCCATGCGCCCGGGTGCACAGGAGCCTCACTCTTAACTTTATATTAAATTAATATGTAAATGGTATATGGTGATATGTGTAAAAATGTATTCCATTAATTTTGAGAAAAGATAAATAGAGGAGAAAGAAAGAAATCTAGAGAGTAATAATTGAATTGAGAATTTATAAAAGATTAGTGACTTAGGGATTAAATTATAAAGATGTCCACAAAGAACTGGAGATATATTGTTTCAATTATATTTTCACATTTTATAGCATCCCTCTTGAATTAAGTTATTTCCGATATGAACAAATTTCTTTTAAAAAATGCGAGTCGTTCAAGTGTTGTATTCTACATTTATTTTTTAACGAATTGACTGAAAGACATTGGACGCAATTCATCGACACGAACAATCAATTCTGACCTTGACCCTCCTTGATTGATATAAATAAACATTGAAAAAGCCATGATCTTAATCTTCTCATATATGAATATATATTAATACAACTAACCAAACCCTCAATTGGTTTATGATTAACACCTTTATTTATTTCTAGTTTATCATTAAAATTATCCAACCAATCAGATTACACACGTCCTATATTTGTCGAAGCTGAATTATTATATTAATAAATTTCAAATGGGCTGATAATTCTTTTGAGCTGTTGGCCCAAAATATACGGTTGCGCAATGTATTCTCTCTGGTCTTTCATATGTCATGCGGTTCAGGACACCTAAATTGCTTCTTTTATTATTATTATTATTATTTTTTTTTTAATAATACTAGTGTGAATAGGATTTACGTGAACCCTATATATACATAAATTTTCACCAATTTAATTTGTTCCATAACTTTTGAAAAAGAACTGATTTAGTCCTGTGTAATTTAAAAATTGAACATTTTTAAATAAAAAAGATTAATTTTTATAAAAAATTGAAAAATTTTAGACTATTTAAATTAATTAAGACTATTTTGAATAATGTAAATTTATATTAAATATTTTGATTTTAAACTCTCTATAAAGGAGCGGTATTTAAAACCTATACCTTTTGATATACTCCCTCCTCCGTCTCATTTCAAACTTTACGTTTGCTTTTTGCATTAGATTAAAGAATGTAATATTTTAATGTATAGTGATGTGAGAGAAATAATATTTTAATGTAAAGTGGGTAGGTGTGTTAATGTGATGTGTGGACCCATGGAGAGAGAAAAGTTAATTTGTGTGGGTTCCATCTACCGAAAAGGAAAATGTAAAGATTGAAATGAGACGGAGGGAGTATATAATACTCCTAAAAAAATCCTTCACACTTTCTTTATTTATTTGTTTTGTCACACAAATCCTTTCACATTTTGAAAAAGAAAACATCATTTCATTCAATAATTTAAAAAATTATTATAATTTTAAATTTGTTACTCATTTTTACATACATACTATTATTTTATATTTTTTTATTATTTAAAAATATTATAACACCTTTAAAATTAACAAAAATGGTTAAAAAGAATAACTTTCATTCAACAACATAGAACAGTAGATAGAAACGTTTCGTGGAAAGGTCAGTACATGACTAATTACATAATACTCCAGGACAAAATACGCACGTTGCTAAAAGAATATACTAGATTCTACACTATCATCAGAAGCAAGCTGGCAACTGGCTAAATTATGTATGGTGCTAAATACGCACGTTGCTATACATTATCATCAGAAGCCAGCTGGCAAGTAGCTATTGGTTATGCAAGTAGCTGAAAGAATAATTTTGGAAAAAATAGAGAAATTAAGTTAATTTCGACTATTTTGAGTAATGTAAATTTGTATTATCTAAATTTGGAATAATAAACGAAAATCAAACATGGAACATTACTATTGTGATCTAAAAAAGTTTTCATCTTTTATTATTTTGGTCCGTCCCACGAAAGTTTCATCTTCTGAAAAACGTCAAAAAATTAAAAAAAAACCTCCCTCATACACTTTATTTAAAAAAAATTACCCTTAACTAATACAACTAATATATTTTATCATTTATTTATTACTAAAAAATTAATATCATAAAACCCTAAAAGTTATACTTTTCTTAATATCTGTACCCAATCAAAGATTGAAAACTTTTTTGGAACGGAATATTAGGTACTGCCCATATAAACGATAAAGATTATTGATAGAATTGATACGCATTTTCTAGATAACTCTAGAAGATCAACTATTGACTTATCTCGAATAATTCAAATAAGTTTCATATTCTCTAAAATATTATAGATAAATTAGTGTATTAAGTAATTAAAGGAATCTACTGGAATTAGTTAGGTCATTCCAGAATCGGTGGACTAACCGATCTATACCACTATAAATAGAAGTGACATCTCAATGTATTGAGCAGTAAAAAGAATAATAATCAATTCTTTCTCTCACTAACAATGCCTCCCACTAAGTCTATTAACCATCCTCTCTCCTCCATATTTCCTACACACCAAATGCCACACATCAAACTATCTTAAAAAACCAACAGTGGTATCAGAGCCCGGTTAGTTCATTAACTGGGTTAAAACTAGCTTCCGCATATTACTAAGAAATCTTCACTACTGATGAGCGTTTTCTCAACACATAATTAATCCCCAAGTATTAAGGATATCAATTGCAGCTTAAGCAAGCGACCAAGTTAAATATCGAACCCAAAGGACGGCGTATTATCAATTTAATTATTTACTAAATTAATTAAGACAAGACAATAAAGTTTGAGGTTTAATTTATTAAACTACTAAAGAAAATTATTAAATAATAATTAAAATAAAATAACACTGAAAGAATACGAAAGTGATTCAAGAATGGAGAATATATAGCCCTTCGGTAATCCGATTTCACTCATTAATTTCTCTTTCGTGTATCAATGTCCGACTCTGCCTTGTGGAATATGGACGCATCACTAAGCCATACAAATCTACTCTATAGACACAAGTAAATATGCGTGTAACACATGTGAACAACCTTGGAGCAAGAAATATAATTTTATCCCCCTTTCTAGGTACTATCAGTATCAATTATTTTCCACGTTTGGAATCTAACCCAATATGATCTCCCTTTATAGGTACTATGAAATTATCCTGTCTATCCTACTTACTAATTCGAATTCAATTCAATTAATAAGCATTCATATAAGATAGTTCTAATGAAGTTTCGGAGTCCCCTCACTTAGAATCATATAAAAAATTGATATAATTTATGAATAATTTATAGTATCAAATGTATTTCTACACTAAAAGTATATATTTTTTTGAAATGAAATATGCCAAAACTGTGGAAAGACAACGGAGAATCCCCGTTGTCGTAGCCCCTGCAGCTCCGTTGTTAACCCGGGAGTTGTTAAAAGTCTGGACTTTTAACAACGGTGAAATACCCGTTGTCGTAGGGCATTTTTAACAACGGATTATCCCCGTTGTTGTTGCTAATAAAATCCGTTGTCAATCCGGGAGTTGTTAAAGGTACCTACCCTTTAACAACGGTTTTTGACCCGTCGTCGTATGTCATCTTTAACAACGGGGAATTTTCATTGTCATTAATTGAATCCCCGTTGTTGTAGACGAATTTAACAACGGGGATTATCCGTTGTTGTACCTCAAAATCTCTGTTGTCAATCTGGGAGTTGTTAAAGGTACGTACCCTTTAACAACGGTTTTTGACCCGTCGTCGTATGTCAGCTTTAACAACGGGGAATCCCCGTTGTCATTAATTGAATCCCCATTGTTGTAGATGAATTTAACAACGGGGATTACCCGTTGTTGTACCTCAAAATATCCGTTGTTAATCCGGGAGTTGTTAAAAATGTCATTCTTTTAACAACTGCATTTTCCCCGTTGTTGTAAGTACTCTTTAACAACGGTGAATCACCGTTGTTGTTAGTTTTATCCCCGTTGTTGTAGATTAATTTAACAACGCAGATTAACCGTTGTTGTAGCTCGAAATCTTCTTTGTTAATCCAGGAGTTGTTAAAGGGTCTTACTTTTAACAACGGAATTTTGCCCGTTGTCGTAAATTCTATTTAACAATAGTTTATCACCGTTGTTGTTAGTTTTATCCCCGTTGTTGTAGATTAATTTTAAAAATATTGTTCTTTTTAACAACGGGCAATCCCCGTTGTCATAGCTCTCTTTGACAACGGTTTATGCCCGTTGTCGTATGCTATATCCCCGTTGTTATTATCAAAATTTTAACCTGTTTAATAATTAATATAGTCATAATCCCTGATCTTCAATACAACATAACTAATTCAATTACATCAATGCATTCGAAAGTAATTGAACTCCAAATACAAAAACCAACATCAATACGTTCGAATATAACATCCCAACATCTCTCTAACCAATACAATTCACCAACAACAATTAAAATACTTCATAATGTATCCATGATCGACAAATACCGTCTTCCCATAAACATAAACAACAAAGCGTTCATCATGTTTTCCTTTCCCTTAGACACACTTTAGTCTTTTCGTAAGGCTGGTAAAGAAGACATAAGCTAAGGTTAGCACAATCGTATAAGTTATTATTCTCATTACAAGATATATTACAATGTTTACCTCTTCCTAGACGAGTCGTTGACATGTGCTGTTGGATGCATGAAGCCCACTCTTTTCGCACTTCATCGATATCCATTTCGCTGTAATTTTTTCCAATGAACTATGGGGCACAAAAATAAGTAAGCATTTATACCACAGTATCATGAGACTAATAAATAATAGAAATATAATAAGGCTACTTACAATTGATTGTATCATTTCAATGTTCACTATTCCATCAAATTGCATTAAATCTAATAGGTAGCGAAGCACATAAAAACCACATTGTCTCCCGTCAGGTTGCTTTGGCGCCTATGACAAATGTAATAGGCGTGAATCAATAACAATTACATGCTTAATATTAAACAATTTCAATCTTACCTTTATCACTTTCCAAGTTATCTTTTTCCGACCCTTCTTACCCGCATCCACTTTTGCATTAAACATTTTCAAAGCCCTACATTGCAATTAAAATTTATTTATTTGGTTCATAATTCTACACATTTATATGATAAGATTAAATGAAGTAATAATTAATTTAGTTAATAACTTACAATTCAACTACTTGCTTCCAAACGGCGTCATGAATCCCATTATAGTAAGGATCTAACAAACAAACTTCTTCTTTGAGTGGATCTATTATCGTGAGAATCCAGTGCTCACTACGTACATGCACAAGATAATGTAATATTCTATAAAGTGAAATAATAATAAAAAATAAAAAAAACCACAAAACTGAATTATAAGTTAACTTGAATTTACCCAACGTTACATGGTGCCACACAAATTTGGTCGTCTAGAATCTCGTTGAATCGTTTGGAAAGATAACGAGCTCTGCTTTCAATCGCATCATCCATTGCAGTTGTTGGTTGAAACCCAATGGCATAGGGATCTACGAATCTGATTTCGTCAACCAATTTATGAGGATAGCTTTTGTACAAGTACCTAAGAATACAAAATTTAGATTAGAATGAGGTAACTATTAAATATAATATCGAAATAATATTGAACAATAGGAATTCATGAACTATACCACATGAAAACAACAATGCAAGTGTACGAAATTGGCTTTAATTTACAGAATGGAACAACATCTTCAAGGTGGATGTGGAGATCACGCTCATGACCAAATAGGTCTTTATCCAATTGGATGTTCACCACCTTATTACAGCGTGGAAAGTTAAAGAAGCAATATAGGACATACAACTCTAGAGGAACGGAATCGGGATCTAATGTATCCATTTCAATCTCTTCATCCCTTTTCTTTTTTTTGCAAGCCTACAGATTGCAATAAATTATACTTAATTAATAGTTTTCGGCATGGTAAACATTTAATTTTACTATGTAAACAAGACCATATTTACCTTGAAAGCTACACCCTTGTTGACAATCCTTACATCATCATCATCATCGTTGAGCATAAGCGGGTCTTCTTCTCCCTCTGGACAAGGACGAATACCTTTAGTTGAGCAACTGCCTTTGCCTTCACGATTATTATAAAATTCTTCTTCCAGCTTTCGCAAGCGCATCTCTTGAGCCATGATGAATCGTTCTTGTCTTGCTAATAGCTCTTTATCAACTTTTTTTCCTTTTCCAATGTTGAAGTAGGTCGATGGAGTGACATGACCTCCAACACCTCTAACACGCCCAGCATGTTCTTTGGAGTCAAGTGCATTTTCGAGAATATCTTCTGAAGAGTGGAACAAATTGGAATCTCCAGCAGATTTTTTTCTCTCTACAAATTGGGTCTGTAATTCATACAATTTATTATAATATAATGAAGAGAGTACCCAAATTACAACAATGCATACTTGCATCACAAATTATTTAAGAGTTATCCTCGCAAGACAAACCATGAAGATTAATAGGAGCTAATTTTAATAAATTTTTACGTACAATTTTTGAAACAGTTTCCTTCAGATCTTCATTGTGGTATGTTCCATCTTTGCTTTTCCTCGCCTCAGACCATAGTGTGGCTCGATCAACCTCATCATCTCCCGTCAATAACGAGGGCTTCATGAAAACAACATTAGCAAGTATACCAATATAATTACAATGATATACTTCACATACATATAATATTGTCTACTTACATTCTCCTCAGCAAGATTAGCATAACCTTTTCGTGCCATATGGTGTGGATACTTGTTTAGAGCTCTCAACTTTGAATGGTCTTCACTAGTTTTCTATACAGGGAGAATAAATTAGATAATATTTTACCACATTAAGAATACATCAATATAAATCATACCTTGAATTGATCTGATAAGCGAGAAATTACAAAACGTGACCAATCAGTCGGGTCAATATCTTCTCCTTTGGGAGGGGTGTGCAAATCGGGAGTTCCAACATTTTTTGTAACATATTGTGTCAATTTGTTCTTGTACTGTCTCCATTTCGCTGCAGCCGATTTTAGGCACCCTTTCCTCCATTTAGGATCAACCACGAATGTGAACTTAAAAAACAAGTAAAAATAACCAAATCAAGGAAACTGCTAAGATAATTTAAATGACGGTACAAAAAATTAAAAAAAAGGTAATTTTTAATCAAAAGGCATACAAATTGATTGTAGGCAACTTACATTTACAGTATCCCATATGCCGTCTTTTACAGTCGTTGGAACTTCACTCCAACTGTTGTATTTTATACTAACTTGTTCGCGAGTCTGCACTCCAATATAGCTTTGCATTTCCTTAGCATTCTCCCCAACAGGATTACCTACATTGTTGAACAATACCTGTTTTTTAACCCCCTTTGCCCTATTTATCGTCAATTTGTGCATCACAGTCTTTCCTCGTCTAACAACATGTCGCTTGCTATTTGGTTGAGTACTATGAGATCCAGTCTCAGCTTCTTCAATTTTATCTTCATCATTCAGAGCTCCCTTTCTTTTTCCATCAGCACCGTCTTTTAAAGTATCATCAGCAAGTTTGTTTTGTTGTCTTTTATCTACTTTATTCCTTTTCTGACCTCTCATTTTATATCTAAACCTGTAAAACAATAAAAACATATAAGAGTTAATATGATTCTACGTAATATAGCAGAAAATGAAGAACTATGAAAGAATATGCATAATATAAAAAGTACCAACAATATCAAACATTAGGGCGGTCAATCCAAATCCCATCAACTCCTTCACGTACAAGTGGTGGATCATTTTCATCTATTGCAGTTGTATCTAACTGATTAAGCCCTTTACTAAATGAAAAGTGGTTGATTGCATTGTCTTCAAGCTCACCACGTGTAGTGTACTCAAAGAAATCCCTAGTGGGAGTCGAAAGCATAATAGACCATGCAGAATCCAATAGGTCCTCAATGTAAAAGACTTGCTTTGCCAAACTAGCCAAAATGAAATAATCATCTTTGAATCCAACTTTGTTTAGGTTAACCAAGGTGAATCCGAATTCATCTACTTTGATCCCATTTCTATTATCTACCCAAGTACATTTGAAAATCGGAATTCGAAAGTGTATGTAGTCTAGTTCCCATATTTCATCAATGTATCCATAAAAGATCATGTCAGACACAACTGGATTCTTGTCTTTAGCACTTGAAACTTGCATGGTCTTTGCCACTATGCTTACTCCTGAATTTTGCACCATTTGACAATTATCGAATTCTTTTGTATAATAGATAACCCCATTTACACGGTAGCTATCATACTTACAAACAGATCTCATAGGGCCACGAGCGAGGGATTTTAAACGTTGTGAAATCTGTGTGCTAGAATTTTCATTCTCTAGATCAACCTACAATTCGAGAAAGAATTAGAATGTACTACAATACATGATTGAGAGTAATTGTGTTTATGTATAACTCACAAGTTCATGTAACCAATTGATAAACAACTTGTTGTGCTTCTCCTGAAGCCATTTTTCAGACTTGCCCTTCACTCCATACGTTGCTCGAATATGCGCAAGGTGCTTCCTAAACGATGTATTCATTAAGTAATTAGCATGTCGAATAATAAGATATAGCTCTGAAAATTTATATGAATAGGACAACGTACTCGACGTAAGGGTCTATCTCAAGATCATTTGTCAACACATGGAGATGAGCTTGTACTAACTCCTCCCTATTGAGAGTACATGCGGAAGCAGCTGATAAAGGTTTTGTGAGCTCATCATTTCTTTGATTTTGAGATGGAATACCGATTGAGTGCACATTTGCAAGGAAATCTGAACAAAACTCCACTGCCTCTTCCGCAATGTAACCCTCGGCCATGCACCCCTCAGGCCGCGCACGACAACGTACATAACTCTTCAGTACTCGCATGTACCTTTCAAATGGATACATCCACCTATACCACACTGGCCCACACAATTCTACCTCTTTTACCAAGTGTACTGTCAAATGAATCATTATATCGAAGAAGGACGGGGGAAAGTACTTCTCCAACAAACACAGCGTCTTTACAATGTCATCCTGAAGTTCATCTAATTTCGATACATCAATGACTTTGCTACACAACGAATTGAAGAAGAAGCGCAATCGAGTAATGGCATATCTGACATTATATGGCAAGACACCACGGATTGCGATTGGTAGCAAATGATGCATCAAGGTATGACAATCATGTGATTTAAGCCCGACAATTTTCGAATCCTTAACAAGATTGCGAATATTGGATGAGTAACCACTGGGGACCTTCATACCATGCAAAGAGGAATACACCCTTTTTTTTCTCGGCCGTACTCAATGTATAACAAGCTGCAGGCAAATAAGTTCTTTCACCCTTTTTAATAGGTGCCAATTCCGGCCTTATTCCCATCTCCACAAGGTCATTTCTTGCATTTTCTCCATCCTTAGTTTTACCCGGAATGTGGAGAAGTGTGCCGATGACACTTTCACATACATTTTTTTCAATGTGCATCACATCAAGACAATGTCTAACATCCAAATGCTTCCAATATGGAAGTTCAAAGAATATCGAAGGCTTCTTGTAAGCCACTTTACCCTCTTTATTTTTTGAATCGCAACTCTTTTTTCCCCATGTGCAGCGAATTCCTCTTACTTTCTCATAAACTTCTTCCCCCGTCATACGCTTTGGAGGTGGTCTTAACTCTTGTTTCCCATCAAATGCTTTCTTTAGCTTACGATATGGATGATAAGATTTTAGGAATCTTCTCACTTTAGTGTACACAATTTTTCGACTCTTACGAAGCCTTATTGAGGGCGTATCTTCACCACATACGGCACACCCATAATATCCTTTCACTGTGCAGCCCGACAGGTTGCCATACGCTGGATAATCATTGATAGTCCATAACAAGATAGCTTTTAAGAGGAAACCCTCAGCCTTATATGCATCATATGCTTGGATACCTTCCCATAAGCTTTTTAAATCATCAATCAAGGGTGCTAGGTAGACATCAATGTCATTTCCAGGCTGCCGAGGACCCGAAATCAACAGTGTGAGCATCATAAATTTTCTCTTCATGCACAATTGAGGAGGAAGATTGTATGTGATTAACATAACTGGCCAACAACTATATGTGGAGCTCATAGTACCATGAGGGTTGATCCCATCAGCTGACAAGGCCAATCGAAGATTTCTTGAGTCATCAGCAAATTCAGGGTATAGTGTGTCCACAGTCTTCCAACAAGGTGAATCCGCAGGATGCTCTAGAGAGCCTTCACATTCTACTCGAGTGCTAGCATGCCATGTCAGATCGTTGGCCAGCTCTTTATTTTTAAACATCCTACGAAATCTAGGAATAGGTGGAAAGTACCATAACACCTTTGCGGGGACTCCTTCTTTTATGATGCCTTTGTCCAAAACCTTCCACCTAGACTTACCACAAGTTGGACAACTTGTATGGTCTTTGAACTCTTTTCGATATAGGATGCAGTCTTGAGGGCAAGCATGGATTTTTTGATAATCCATCCCTAAAGTGGCCAAACTTTTCTTTGCTTCATACAGTGACGAAGGCAATTCATTTTGATCTGGGAGCATATCACATAACAATTCAAGTAGCTCGGTCATGCTTCTATCACTCCAACTATATTTCGCCTTCAAGTTGTATAATTTTACAATTGTCGACAACTTAGTGAATTTAGAACAGCCAGGATATAATGGCTTTTCGGCATCTTCTAAAAGCTCAGTGAATTTTTCTGGATTGTCCTCACTCTCATATGCAGCTTGAACCATATTATCAAAGGATTGTCTTGTAGAATAATGATCATCTGTCCTTTTGTGGGCATCTTCATATGTTGGGTGACTATTTGTGGCCGTTTCTCCATGCCACACGAAAGTGTGGTACGTTTTATCCATACCAAAAAGAAGCAAGTGTGATCTCACATGAGCATGTGGAATCTTCTTTGCATTTCCACAATAAACACAAGGGCATGACATGGCATCCGGGTTATTAACATTTTGTTTGACAAAATGCATGAAAGAGTCCAACCCAGTCTTGTACTCATCGGACCTCCTATCCTTGTATATCCAATCCTTTTCCATATATTTGAATATATTTTAAATATGCCTATTTGCCAAACTATGAAAATGAAGAACACATTAAGAAGGCATTTAATCTTCCCATCAATTTTGGGACTGAAAGTTCTTAATGAAACACACCTATGTAATTATCCTTAATAGGTCCAACCAATAATTGTAAGTTATTTGCCAAACGATAGAAATGAAGAACAGATTGACAAGTTACACCTAAGTATTCCAACTATGTGGCACATGCGTAAATTACATGACATCATAATTGAATATAAGATAAGTTCATGCATTTTTTAATAACAATTTCTAATGGAACCCATGCAAAAAATCACTTTCTCATTATTCTAAAGCATATTTAGTTAAGCTAAACAACTTATTGTGCAATTTGGCATTTCCCTCAAAATAAATTCATATCCTTGAAAGAAGGGATAGCAAATGGTACCTTTTAAATAACGGTTCTGATTTTGATCTCTTACTTATGCTCTATCAAATATGTCTTCTGTGATAGAAGGATCACTTCGTACTCCACCAAAAGTTTCCCCACTTCATTTGAACCCTAATGTGAATGCAACATAACATCAGAATGGAGATTCTATGCAAAAATGTTCATAATTATGAAATGAGCATTATAAATTTAATAAAATAAAATATCAAACGTCAAATAAAATAAAATAAAATAAAATATCAAAGTTGCCAAAGAAAATGCGCAAAAGCGTCATCAAGGTTACATCAGCATGGCTTCCGCGACTTCTAGTAAAAACCCTAATCCAAATGCACGTTACTGTCACACATAGAGATTCTTTTAATTACAATTAAAATTATATATATTCTGAAGTGGGATGCATTCCCAATTATTTATCATCATAATTAAGGGCATAATTGATTCCCATAATATAATTATCAATAGTATAACCAACAACTCACAACCATATGCTTTCAAAAAAAAAAGCATCATCACACCAATTACTTATCAAATATACCTATTTTTATTTTTAAAAATCTAATTTTTTATTGTTATTTTTTTCTGCTACTTATCCTTTTTTCCTATTACACTATTAACAAAATTTTGGACATGAAATAAGTTGATTTTAATGCAAGTCTTTCGCTTAATAAGTTGATTTTTCTCCACAAAAAAAAATAAATGAGTCGAAGCATCATCAGTTCAGAAATTAGAAATCACAGCAAAAACTCAGAAGCACAATCACAAGCCCCGGTGGCTAAATGCTAACATTTAGTGAATTGAACTTGCCATAGTTTAAAGAAACTAAAAAGTAAGCAAGAAATGTAGATGGAAGAAAAACTGAAAGAGAACTTTTCCAAATTATATAACAAAAAACCTATTCACTTATTTCAACGGTATTTCTTTTAATATTCATAAACTTATAACTAACAAGACCTAATTGCTGCTCTTCCTACTGTTAAATAATACTTAACAAGAAGTTAAATAATATTAAGTTCAGTACTTGATAGTTCATAGGCAAGTGTTCACCCAATAAGTTCATCAATGATCTTTCACACAAATCACAGACAACGAGGACACAACCAGAGAGGTGAATGACTAAATTCCTCAAAATATCTTTCATTCCAGTCTGATCTTTATAATACACTACCAAAAATTACGAGGCAAATCTTGAACTGAAAGCACTAATTAAATCTAAAATTACATGATGCTAATATAGGTTATCTAATATGTGAAAATACATCAACATGTGTAGCAATGCCAGGCTGAATCTTTGGATTAACTAGGTAAAACGCATGCAAATTGTCAGTAGTTTCAACTAATTAAAGCGCTAAGTGTAACTAGAGAGAAATTAAAATCGTAGTACAGAAATAAATGGCAAAAAGCAAATACTCTCAATGCATATCTCAAAGAAATTCTACCACCTAAAGAACATTTAGCATACAAAGAAACAGAGCCCTAAGACAATCAATTTGAAAAACCTCCCAATGCCTGATATAAACTGAAATAAGATGACAAAAATTTAGATTCCTGAAAGCATAACAGCATTTTAATTGTAAATCTTAAAATTATATGACAAGAAAGTCTTCACCAACATCACATGTGAGGCAGTGAGGATGGCAGGAGTGGTGGTACCCTGCTTTGGGGAGCGTTAAAATTGAATTATCAAAGAAGAGAAAGATTTTCAAAGAAGGGAAATTAACTTTGGGGATCGTTAAAATTGAATTATCAGAAATATCACGCCCAGTATGTGGAGGGCTTTGGATTACCATTTGAAAGACTTCATATACCTTTGGGAACGGCTTGAGTTGAGTAGGCAGAAGAAGCAGGTTCTCGCCGAGTCGAGTTATGGTGGCACGGGATAGGGAAGAATAGGGGGCAAATGAGTACCAGTCCTTCCTGTCGACCGGAAATGGTAGGGGTGTTGGAGATTCGCCGGCAGGCCGATGGCAATAGAGAGTCGCCGGTGTTGGAGACCAGTCCTTCCGATGAGTCCTTCTTTTTATCGACCGGAAATGGTGGCGGTGTTGGAGAGTTGTCGGTGCTCGCTGTCGAAGTCGAAGGTTTGAAGGCAACCACGACGGCGGATGCAGCTAGGGCAACGATTGAGAGAAATTGAGAGCTTAAAAAATTCTAAGGTTTTAATTTATACCAAATAATTTTCTCAGAATTTAAAATAATTAAAAAATAAAAGTAAAATTGATAAGTTGGATTGACAACGGAGTTATAACAACAGAACCAAATTCCCCGTTGTCAATGCGCGCCCTCTTGGTGCAACAACAACGGGGGTGCAAACTTTATCAAATTTTGCTCTTTTAACAATGGATTTTGAACTCTCCGTTGTTATTCCAGTGTTGTTATTCCACAGTTTTGGCATAGTGGATCCATATGGTTATACTAACTTCTAACCATTAGCTAACAAATTAAATAAAAAAAAAACATATCCATGCATTTTATAAAAAGTTCTTGTAATTATATTTAAAATATTCAAATTGCAAATTCAATTGATAGAATATAAGCATTTTCATTAATAATAGGAAGAGTAAGTAAAAAGAAAAAAAAACTAAATACAATGTTTGTCCGTTAAATTTTGCATATAAGACTTTCACATGTCTTTTCCTCTACCAACTTTTCTTTATATATCTTATAACTTTTCCTCATAAATTCAAGGATAGCCTAAAATCATCTCCCATTATTTAACACACATGTATTTTCAAGTAAGACAAGAGGCAAGTTCTAGAATTCATACACAAAAATGATACTCACCAGAAAAGAAATATCATGTGATTATGTACATGAATAACGCTCAAAATCTCATATGGGTATTTAACAAGTAACAGGGCACCTTTCATGATAAGCAATATTCCACAAGTACATATAGAACTTCATATCACAATATAACTCAAGTACACTTCCTTCATCAATTTCAAAAGCATATGAATTTTGGCATAATTTAAAAATATAAGCTCACATGGATCACCAAAACCAAAAACTCAATCCTTTCACTCCATGAATTAAAAGCACATATAAAAATTAGAATAAGGAATTGAGGGCACCTGATTTATCTTTCAAAGTATGTACGAGCTCCTCGAGTTGTTCAATTCTGTCATCTTGCCACTCTTTTACCTTTTCTATCATCAAAGCTCAAGCACACCTCATAATTATATATTCATCCATAATAAAATAGGAGACACCAGAGAAATCGAAAAATAGAAGAACTCGATCACTGACACTAGGGAACACACAAAGACAACACACGAAACATTAGGTAAGTTGTAAAAAATTGACATATCAACACCAGTTAAAGTATTAATATGTCGCAAAAAATCAACCCATAACAAACAAACAACCAACCAAAGGAAAAATTATACCCTCAGTGCTCATAAGACGAGGTAAGTACATCACACCCCCAAACTTAGTAAAAACGTAAGTCGAAACTAAGTTTGAAAAGAGATGTAATTTCCAAAACATGAGCACCTCAAATATAATAACTCCTTACTCACACGAAAGAAATAAAGCAATAAAACAGAAGGGAAAGCCCCCAACAGGCGCTCATGTTTAACATCGGTGAGTCACACGGTATGCAGTCTTTTGAATTACTGGATCAGAGGGCGGTCTTCTCGCATCCTCACCTTCAAGTACTTCCTTTCCCCCTTCTTGTCTACACTCAGTACCTCACATTTCTTAGTCACAAAAATATGATCCTCAAAAAAAAATTTTCTTCCTCCCATGGTTGTCTAGACTCCTCCTTGTCAATCTTCCACTCAAATTCAGAATCATCTGTCCTATTAAAATAAAGATTAAACAAATTAGAAAGCACATTTATGCTCTTCCATTATTGAGCCTTCATAGGCATCTTCGTTGCTTGATTGCTTGACTCGAACGGCTGATCAAATGGACTTCTTTGGCGTGACTGCGCAGTCTTACGGTTTGGAGTATAACTTTTGCATTCGATATTAGATTGAAGTGATTCTTGTACGAAAATGATCATCTCTTCTGTGGCTTTCCGTTCGACTATCCTAGGAGCTGGTTTGACCAAGACCTTGGTCGAACCAAGATCGAACCGGCCATCGGTGATCTCCAGAACGTTCTCAGGTGCATGGTTCTACTATACTAAAATTGTGGAAAGACAACGGGGAATCCCCGTTGTCGTAGTCCTCTCAGCTCCATTGTTAACTCGGCAATTGTTAAAGATAGACTTTTAATAATGGGGATCGACCCGTTGTCGTAGCTAACCTTTAACAACGAGGGATCCCCGTTGTCGTAGCCTTAAATTTCCGTTGTTAAAATTGTTAGTCATGACCAAAGAATATTTGACAACGGGGATTCCCATTGTTGTAGCTTTCTACGACAACAGGGAATCCCCGTTGTCGTAGACCTCATTGCTCCGTTGTTAAACTGACAGTTGTTAAAGTCTAGACTTTTAACAATGGTGTTTGAATCGTTATTGTAGCTAATCTTTAATAATGGGAATTCCCCATTGTCGTAGGCAATTTCTCCATCGTCGTTTGAAGAGTCGTTAATAGAAGCAACTTTTTAACCACGGGAAATCCCCGTTGTCGTAGCCTTTTTTTACAACGGCCAATTCCCATTATAGGTAATATATCGGTTGTTGTTTGATCTGTTATTAATATCTAACAATGGGGTATTCTCATTGTTGTAGCCATTAATTTTTTTTTTCATTTGCTCCAAAGTTTAATAGAAAATTACAAAAAATATAATATATGTTATTGAAAAATAAATCACCATTCCAGAACATCATTACACAATAAAAATGGAACAAAAAATAATCTAATGTATTCTCCACGATTCAACAACTGTATCAATATCCTATTACTTCTATTCTTTCGTGAGCTTTACACAAATAATCTAAGAACATTGCATTACAACACAATCTATCACAATCTAGTACTCTCAAATATACTCCTCATATACGGCTTTGCCTGAAATTATAATGAAAATATACCCATTTCTAATCTTCACCTTTCCTCTTCCATGTCAATAATATTTTTAGCCACTCCCATAGTTAACCTACAAAAATTCATTAAAACCAATTAATTTATCATTTAAAAATAACATTTAAAAGCTACAAGAAGAAAACTAATTCTAGACTAAATTAATCCAATAAGAACCAGTATTTAAGAATGTCGAGGATTATAAAATAAAAAAAAAGTCCAAGCATTATATCGAGTATTGGTCAATTTCAGATTCTACATCAATTATCAGTTACAGTAAGTAATCACTTAATTAGGTACAAATCGACAAGCAATAATACCAAACTATGCTTGAAATTAACAAGCATTAACAAATAATCATTCAAGGTTACACTAGAGTTCATCGCTTTTGCCCAAAAGCTGGGAGCAAGACTGAAGCACATTGGCACAGTGATCAACTTGAATACATATTATAATTTCAAGTGCAATAGAAATATAGGAAAATTAAGAATAATCTATATACAATTAAAGAAGCACATTAGCATTGAGAATGAATAGGATTAAATTTTAAAAAACACAATTTGTTGTATTTTCTAACATAAAGAGAAGGAAACTAATCATGGATAAATTAAATAGACTTTACTGAGCTAATGTAATTTAATTTCATAAATAAAAATCATAATGTGCAGGTTTATTAGGTATCAACTAATTGCTAAATTTCTTACTAAAAGAGAAACACTAAAACAAATACATAATTCAGAAAACAGCACAAAAGAGACCTAATCCTAGTGCAGTTGTCCTAACAAACTCTGTAAAAATAATCTAATATGACTTCATGGAATTTTCATACAATATTACAGTTATATAGGATATATCCATATCAGAACAAGAAAATAAAAGCATTAAAGGATCAAGTTGATACAATCAGTTGATCTGACACAAGCTATGAATTTAGAAACATGATACTGTCCTTTGTCAGATTTTTCCTTAAAAAATAGTGAGAATTTAACAAGCATACCTGACCATGATCTTCAACGTAAGATTCTCAGTCAATTCACATTCAGTCTTGCATTTACTCTCACATCTGTCAACACTCTCCCAAAAAGTATTAGCTGTCAAGGAAAAAGAAATGCTTCTTGGTCAACACATTTGACATTTTAATAAGAGAAACAAATAGCATTATTGCAAACAACATACCTTTGGGTCTATAAAGTTAGCACCAAACTCATAATGAGCAGTAAGAATTTTAATTGTTTAAGAAGACTGGGAAGGAATATCTGTAGGTCCAATCATCACATGAGGTGAAATTGTTGGCGTTCGATAGTTTGGTTAACGTGAACCATTAGGGTTCCATACGTTTCTAATTCAGCGGACGCAAGAAAACCAAGAAACATATTACCTTTCACCAGGGTATGTTGAAGAAGATGGATTCTCGCTGGTAGCCTGCGCAGTTCCACCATTTTGGGCATAACTCTCTCATTTGATGTTAGAATTGAGTGATCTACATGCCAAAACGATCCTCTCTTCCGTGGATTTACGTCAGTTTATCACACATCCTGTTTTGATGTATATACGATTTTATAAAAATCATAGAAGTTGGCGGACAGCAGCAGCAAACAACCTTCCAGTCTTCTGCTGTATTCCCAAGTCCAATCTCGACGTCGTGTGGGTGACGATCTTCGAGATCTTCTCATTCTGCTATTCCCTCACCCTCCTCACAGTGTTAGGCGTGATTAATCTCATGGATTAGAATTTCCGGACAGCTGAAATGACTTATATATATGGGCTACAGCAGGGACCAGGAGGAGAAATTAGAGTTTGGCATCCATTAGGCTTAAGTATCCAAGCTTAGCCCAAAGCTTATACTTAAGTTCAATAATAATAATATATACTACTAAAATATTATTACTACACTACCGTTCTAATCCCATAATTATGTTATGGTCTCCTTCTTATTATTAGCCCGTTAGTTTCCCCATGTTTAAGATATACAATGTTCATTAATTAATTAAGTTACTGACAACTACATTAATTAATATCTCATCCAAGAGTAGTACCACTTAACCTCATTATCATGCCGGAATAAATCCACCTGCAGAGTTTACATAATAATCCTTATGAGCTCCTCAAGGGGACATCATCAATGTAACACCCCAATTTTCATAATCTATATTTTTTTGTAAATTTTAATTTTTTAATAAAACTGTATATTTTATATATATTTTAATTATTATATATTATATAATTATTATTATATTAATAATATTTATTTGTTCAAGTGTGCAAGTGGGCAAGTGGGAGTAAGCAAGTGGGTGTGTGCGTAAGCAATGACGTTTGTGATGTTGTGTTCAAACTTTATCACAAGTTTCCACATGTGTGTATATATATATATACTACCATCTTCATTCTTCACACACACAATATATATACATATACATATACATATATAATTATCACACACACTGCTCCTCTTTACATCTTCCATTTTGTAATTTATTCTTATCATGTTATATACGAATATGTTCGTCTCGAAGCGTAGATTCCAAATATGTAATTATTTTATAAAATAGATGTCATTTTGAGCTAGAAAAGCTCCGTCAAAGCTTTCGACCCTTTAATGGCAGATTTTGTTTCGGTATGAGTTAGCTTTGATATTATAGTCCATTTTGAAGCTCTACTCACGAGGATCACAAAGGTATAATTAGTTTTGAGTTTTGACATAAAATGAAAAAGTTGGGTAAAAACCCACTTCACGGTGAAATTTGGTATTTTCAAAACTTCAATATTTTGATACAAAATTGGTACTGATGTGATCCTCATCTCACGAGGATTCCAACAGTGTTTTCGGAATTTCAAACGGAGTTCTATAACTCAAGTTGGGTCATTTTGAAACAAGTTGGGTTATTTTGTAATAAGTTTAAAAGTTTTGGGTAAGTTTAAATGAGAATTTAATATAATGCAGGGACTTGATTGTAATTTATAAAAATAAAATATAAACGTGCGCATGCATATGCAGTAACAACATGTTTGATTACTTTCTTTCTTTCTTTCTTTCTTTATTTATTTATTTATTTATTTATTTATTTACTTTATTTTATTTATGTTATTTAGTATTTTATTTATTATTTATTATTTATCTTATTTTATTAATTTAATTTCTTTTCAATCTTAATTATAATTTACTATTTCTAATATTATTATTATTTTTACTTATTATTGTTTTATTCATTTCATTTCATTAATTATTTAATATTTTATATTTATTTATTTATTTTATTTAACTTTTAATGTTATTTAGTATTTTATTTATTATTTATTATTTATCTTATTTTATTCTATTAATTTAATTCCTTTTTCAATATTAATTTACTATTATTATTATTTTATTTACTTATTATTTATTTTATTTTATTATTTATTTATTTAATTTTTTATATTTATTTATTTTATTTAAATTTTTATATTAAATATTAATATAACTTGTCACTATTATTAATTTAGATGTAGAATCTTTATTTTATATTCATTTTTTTTTATAAACATTAATGTCATTTGAATTTATATTTTAATGTTACTACTTATTACTAAAGTAGAAAACTATAATTTTTAAATTATTATTTTAAATGATATATTTCTATTTTAATATTTTATTAAATTAATAATTAGTATATTATTAATTATTATATAACAATAATTAGTTTATTTAAATTATTTTTTTAAAAAAATTAGTTTTAATAATAGGTATTATTATTAAAAGTAGACTCAGTTTAGTATACATTTGCAGGCATACCTGAGACTCACGAACAAGCCTAGTCCACTTTACACATTTCCAATAAGTTTAAGGTGGGGGTAACTTTCACTCTTTACCGAGTGTTACATTTTATGTCATGATTGCTATGTTAAGATGTGATATGTGTTACTGATATGACATGTTATGTGCCATGTGTGCTTTTAGTTCGATGATAAATATTTTCTACTAACACTTGTACGGGGTGACGACTCGGTGCACATATACCAACTAACACAAGTTACTGGCTACGTCGGTTCAGTACTAAAATATATTTCAAAGTAAGCTAATATCGTACTAGGGTGACGGCCTGGTGCACATATACCAACTAACACAAGTTATCGGATGACGGTTCGGTCTAAAATATTTTCATTGAGTTATCGAACGACAATGTGTAAATTATTTTATTAAATGGCATATGTTACATTTTATGGTATATTTGGCATGCATATTTATTTTTAACTATGCAATCATTTAAGTTAACCCACTGAGTGTATTTTTAGACGCTCACCCCTTATTGATTTTCAGAACAAGATTTAGAAGATGGAGAGGCCTTCGCAGTTGACCCAAGCCCTTAGAAGACTTTATATTATGACTTATATTTTAGTATTTTGTTAGAACTTTATTTCAGATATATCATCTGAACGTACTTATTTTGGATATTTCACTCTACTCGGGTGAGTAGATGCTAATATGTAATAATCTTTATGCAACTTTTACTTTATTATACTATCGCTTTGGGGATTTTTTTTTATTATTCCGCTGTGCATTCTCGACCCCTCTATTATTATATTGGGGAATTTATATCTAGTAGCGTCCCAACCCCATAGCGTAAACCGGGGCGTTACAGCGTGGTATCAGAGCAGTCTATCTAAGACTTGCTCAAGTACCTAACTTAGAATTTTATACCATACCCTCGGATTGACTATTCTATGACTATGACCTGACTACACTATAGGATTTTTATGTGTGTTCAATTTATGTACTAGTATATAATATTAGTAATATTTTGGCCAGATCATGAGTCAAAGAAGACCACAAAACCTACCTACTAATGAGAATCTTGAGAACGTTCATGGTGATCCAGGAGATGATTTAGTGACAATCCTTCGGGGATTGGCTCAACAATTTCAGGCGAATTCTGCACGACCACCACCACCACCAGAACCTATTCCTAGAAATGAACCAGCCTCAGTAATCGAACAGTTTCGACGATTCAATCCACCAACATTCAACGGAACGGAGGACCCTGCGGAAGCTGAAAAATGGTTGAGGTCGTTGGATAAAATTTTCACCTATCTCGATTGCAATGATGCACAGAAGATTTCGTGCGCTGTATTCCAGTTCATGGGTGAAGCTGATTTCTGGTGGGAGGCTTACGGACGTACCAGGACACCTGAGCAAAAAGCTAGGATGACATGGGAAGACTTCAAGGAGGTGATCATTCAAAACTACATGCCTCAATCGTACCGAGATGAAAAAGAAAGTGAATTTCTGCACTTGAAACAAGGAACAATGAGTGTTCTTGAGTATGAAAGAGAATTCAATCGACTCTCCAGATTTGCCACGCATCTTGTCAACACGGAAGAGAAGAAAGCTAGACGATTTGAAAAGGGGTTGCGATCCGAGATCAGCACTATCTTGGCTGGTCAAGGAACGATGACTTTTGCAGAAGCATTTTCCAGAGCTCAAGAAATTGAGTCTCGACAGAAGAACAACAGTAACCAGAACAAGAAGGCAATTGAGATACCTACAAAGCGCAAATGGAGAGGACCGGTGATTGGAAAGGAAAACCCTACAATTCAAAACAAGCAAATAAAAATCAGAGGAGGATCGGGACCAAAGCCATTCGGAACGAATTCTCCTTGCCCGAAATGTGGAAAGAATCATCTTGTAGCATGCTTGTATGGAACCGGAATATGTTATCGATGCCGCCAACCAGGACACACCATACTAGAATGCCCAAAGTCTAAAGCAGCAGGAGGATCGAGTGCTAGACCAGCACGTGCATATGCTATGACACAGTAAGAAATTGAGGAAGAACCAGAAACAATGGCAGGTATGCTATCAGTATTTGGCACTCCTGCACTTATACTTTTTGATACGGGTGCCACTCATTCATTCATATCTGCTAAGATGTATAAGAAAGTAGAAAATAATTGTGAAGAGTTTGACAAGTCAACTCTTGAGATTAGTATACCTTCGGGTAACTCCATTCGAACCATGAAGCTGTGCAAGAATGTGAAGATAGAGATAAATGACAGAGTCTTACTTGCAGACCTCCACGTAATTGAGATGAAAGATTTTGATGTAATTTTAGGAATGGATTGGCTTAGAGCTAATCAAGCAGTGATAAGATGTCGTGAAAAAGAAGTACAGTTTCAACTCCCAGGAGATAAAAAGTTTATATTTCACGGGGCAAAAGCTGGAATAGTACCGCGAGTTATATCTGCAATGAAAGCAATCAAAATGATGAAGAAAGATGGATGTCAAGCATTCTTAGTGAGTATTGTGGAAAGTGAAGGTGGAAAGATGAGCATAAAGGATGTTCCTATTGTACGGGAATACGAGGATGTATTTCCAGAAGACTTACCAGGATTGCCACCTGAAAGACAAGTGGAATTCACAATCGATCTAGTACCGGGAGCAGCACCAATCTCAAGAGCACCTTATCGAATGGCACCAAAGGAGTTACAAGAATTGAAGATCCAATTACAAGAACTCTTGGAATTGGGTTTCATACACCCTAGTGTTTCACCCTGGGGAGCACCTGTTCTCTTCGTAAAGAAGAAAGATGGTTCGTTTAGAATGTGTATCGATTATCGAGAACTGAATAAACTTACCATCAAGAATAAATATCCCTTGCCAAGGATTGAGGATTTATTTGATCAGCTGGGCGGTGCTAGTGTGTTTTCCAAGATAGATCTGAGATCTGGATATCATCAAGTGAGAATCAAGTATAGTGACACTTCAAAGACTGCTTTTAGAACACGTTATGGACATTATGAGTTCGTAGTAATGCCTTTTGGTCTCAGCAATGCACCAGCAATTTTTATGGATTTAATGAATCGTGTTTTCCACTCGTACTTGGATAAATTCGTGATCGTGTTCATTGATGATATCTTAGTGTATTCTAGAGATGGGGAACAACATGAAGAACATCTGAGAATCGTTCTAGAGATACTGAGAAAGGAAAAGTTGTATGCCAAATTCAAGAAATGTGAGTTTTGGTTAGACAAAGTTGTCTTTCTTGGACACATCGTGTCAGCTCGAGGAATTGAAGTGGATCCGGCCAAGGTGGAAGCAGTAGAGAAATGGAAGACACCTACAAATGTAGGAGAAGTACGGAGTTTTATTGGATTGGCTGGATATTATAGAAGATTTATTGAGGGATTTTCAAAGATTGCAGGACCCTTGACGAAATTAACTCGCAAGGAAGTTAAGTTCTGTTGGACGGAAGAATGTGAAAATAGTTTCAACCTTCTTAAACAGAAATTAGTCACTGCACCTGTACTGACAATTCCTGATGGGACAGAAGAATTTGTCATCTATAGTGATGCTTCAAAGCAAGGATTGGGATGTGTTCTGATGCAACGTAATAAAGTAGTTGCTTATGCGTCTAGACAAATCAAGATCCATGAACAGAACTATCCAACTCATGATTTAGAATTGGCAGTGGTGGTGCATGCTTTGAAAATTTGGAGACATTATCTTTATGGAGCAAAATGCCAAATTTATACAGATCACAAGAGTTTGAAATACTTTTTCGAACAGAAGGAATTAAACATGAGGCAAAGGAGATGGTTGGAATTGGTCAAGGATTATGATTGTACCATACTGTATCATCCAGGAAAGGCAAATGTGGTAGCAGATGCTTTAAGCAGGAAAGGCAAAGGGGAATTAGCCTGCTCTATAACAAACCAAGAATTATTGGTGGCGGAGTTCTCTCGAATGAGGTTGGAAGTAGTAATACCTCCAAGTAGCATTCAAGCATTATTAACTGCGTTATTGATTAAACCTTCTCTAAGAGATAGAGTCAAGGAACTTCAAGATGAAGACGGATTTCTCAGAAAAATTAAGGAACGCGTGAAAATCGGGGAAGGAAAGGGATTTGCTCTCACTGAAGATGGGGCACTCGTTTTTGGAAAAAGATTATGTGTTCCTAGAAATGAAGATCTTATTAGAGAAATTTTATCAGAAGCTCATTGTACTCCATACACAGTACATCCAGGAGGAACCAAGATGTATCAAGACTTGAAGAATGCATTTTGGTGGAGAAATATGAAGAGGGATATAGGATTTTTTATCCAAAAGTGTATGACTTGTCAGCAAGTGAAAGCAGAACATCAACGACCCTCAGGACTCTTAAAGCCATTAGAAATTCCTGAGTGGAAATGGGAGCATATCACAATGGATTTCGTTACTGGTTTACCAAGATCAGTGCGAGGAAATCAAGCTATATGGGTGATAGTGGATCGTTTGACCAAGTCTGCGCATTTTCTTCCAGTAAAAATGACTCATGGAATGGATAAGCTTGCACAAATTTACCTAGAAGAAGTTGTCAGATTACACGGTGTACCAGTTTCTATAGTTTCTGATCGAGATCCAAGATTTACATCAAAATTCTGGCACAGTTTACAAAACGCAATGGGTACGAAGCTAAAGTTTAGCACGGCGTTTCATCCTCAAACTGATGGTCAGTCTGAAAGGACTATTCAAACATTGGAAGACATGCTGAGGGCATGTGTCCTAGATTTTGGGGAAAGTTGGGAAAGATACATACCACTGATAGAATTTGCTTACAACAACAGTTTTCAAGCCACAACAGGCATGGCCCCTTACGAAGCACTCTATGGAAGGAAGTGTAGATCTCCCCTTTATTGGGATGAAGTTGGTGAAAAGAAAGTTCTAGGACCAGAGATAGTAGAAAAGACAGTGGAAGCAATTGAAAAGATCAGAAGAAGAATTTTGACTGCGCAAAATCGACAAAAGTCTTACACTGATAAAAGACGCAAAGATTTGCAGTTCCAGGAAGGAGATAAAGTTTTTCTCAAAGTCTCACCAATGAAAGGAATTTCTCGCTTTGGAAGAAAAGGAAAACTCAAGCCAAGATACATTGGGCCTTACGAGATTTTGGAGCGAATTGGCGAATTGGCGTACAAGTTAGCTTTACCACCTGAGCTAGCTGGAGTGCATGATGTATTTCATGTGTCCATGCTACGGAAATATGTGTTTGATCCAAGCCATGTTGTTAACCACGAGGTTATAGAAGTTGACGACAACTTAGCGTACGAGGAATTTCCTATAGCTATTCTTGATAGGAAGGTTCATAAGCTAAGGAATCGTGAAGTTACTTTAGTTAAAGTTCAATGGAGCCGACACAATACAGAAGAAGCGACATGGGAACGTGAAGACGACATACGAAATAAATATCCGAATCTATTCATATCTGATAAATGAAATTTCGAGGACGAAATTATTTTTAGGGGGATAGATTGTAACACCCCAATTTTCATAATCTATATTTTTTTGTAAATTTTAATTTTTTAATAAAACTGTATATTTTATATATATTTTAATTATTATATATTATATAATTATTATTATATTAATAATATTTATTTGTTCAAGTGTGCAAGTGGGCAAGTGGGAGTAAGCAAGTGGGTGTGTGCGTAAGCAATGACGTTTGTGATGGTGTGTTCAAACTTTATCACAAGTTTCCACATGTGTGTATATATATATATACTACCATCTTCATTCTTCACACACACAATATATATACATATACATATACATATATAATTATCACACACACTGCTCCTCTTTACATCTTCTATTTTGTAATTTATTCTTATCATGTTATATACGAATATGTTCGTCTCGAAGCGTAGATTCCAAATATGTAATTATTTTATAAAATAGATGTCATTTTGAGCTAGAAAAACTCCGTCAAAGCTTTCGACCCTTTAATGGCAGATTTTGTTTCGGTGTGAGTTAACTTTGATATTAGAGTCCATTTTGAAGCTCTCCTCACGAGGATCACAAAGGTATAATTAGTTTTGAGTTTTGACATAAAATGAAAAAGTTGGGTAAAAATCCACTTCACGGTGAAATTTGGTATTTTCAAAACTTCAATATTTTGATACAAAATTGGTACTGATGTGATCCTCATCTCACGAGGATTCCAACAGTGTTTTCGGAATTTCAAACGGAATTCTATAACTCAAGTTGGGTCATTTTGAAACAAGTTGGGTTATTTTGTAATAAGTTTAAAAGTTTTGGGTAAATTTAAATGAGAATTTAATATAATGCAGGGACTTGATTGTAATTTATAAAAATAAAATATAAACGTGCGCATGCATATGCAGTAACAACATGTTTGATTACTTTCTTTCTTTCTTTCTTTATTTATTTATTTATTTATTTACTTTATTTTATTTATGTTATTTAGTATTTTATTTATTATTTATTATTTATCTTATTTTATTAATTTAATTTCTTTTCAATCTTAATTATAATTTACTATTTCTAATATTATTATTATTATTTTTACTTATTATTGTTTTATTCATTTCATTTCATTAATTATTTAATATTTTATATTTATTTATTTATTTTATTTAACTTTTAATGTTATTTAGTATTTTATTTATTATTTATTATTTATCTTATTTTATTCTATTAATTTAATTCCTTTTTCAATATTAATTTACTATTATTATTATTTTATTTACTTATTATTTATTTTATTTTATTATTTATTTATTTAATATTTTATATTTATTTATTTTATTTAAATTTTTATATTAAATATTAATATAACTTGTCACTATTATTAATTTAGATGTAGAATCTTTATTTTATATTCATTTTTTTTTATAAACATTAATGTCATTTGAATTTATATTTTAATGTTACTACTTATTACTAAAGTAGAAAACTATAATTTTTAAATTATTATTTTAAATGATATATTTCTATTTTAATATTTTATTAAATTAATAATTAGTATATTATTAATTATTATATAACAATAATTAGTTTATTTAAATTATTTTTTAAAAAAAAATAGTTTTAATAATAGGTATTATTATTAAAAGTAGACTCAATTTAGTATACATTTGCAGGCATACCTGAGACTCACGAACAAGCCTAGTCCACTTTACACATTTCCAATAAGTTTAAGGTGGGGGTAACTTTCACTCTTTACCGAGTGTTACATTTTATGTCATGATTGCTATGTTAAGATGTGATATGTGTTACTGATATGACATGTTATGTGCCATGTGTGCTTTTATTTCGATGATAAATATTTTCTACTAACACTTGTACGGGGTGACGACTCGGTGCACATATACCAACTAACACAAGTTACTGGCTACGTCGGTTCAGTACTAAAATATATTTCAAAGTATGCTAATATCGTACTAGGGTGACGGCCTGGTGCACATATACCAACTAACACAAGTTATCGGATGACGGTTCGGTCTAAAATATTTTCATTGAGTTATCGAACGACAATGTGTAAATTATTTTATTAAATGGCATATGTTACATTTTATGGTATATTTGGTATGCATATTTATTTTTAACTATGCAATCATTTAAGTTAACCCACTGAGTGTATTTTTAGACGCTCACCCCTTATTGATTTTCAGAACAAGATTTAGAAGATGGAGAGGCCTTCGCAGTTGACCCAAGCCCTTAGAAAACTTTATATTATGACTTATATTTTAGTATTTTGTTAGAACTTTATTTCAGATATATCATCTGAACGTACTTATTTTGGATATTTCACTCTACTCGGGTGAGTAGATGCTAATATGTAATAATCTTTATGCAACTTTTACTTTATTATACTATCGCTTTGGGGATTTTTTTTTATATTCCGCTGTGCATTCTCGACCCCTCTATTATTATATTGGGGAATTTATATCTAGTAGCGTCCCAACCCCATAGCGTAAACCGGGGCGTTACAATCAACCTATGACGGACACGGATTCCTTCTACAATCAACAACACACCATAGAGACAACACTACTTCCCAACTCACCGAGTTTGTTGATTTAATTACATGTAAATCTCACCCATTGATGAATCATAGAAATACATACTATCTTACGTGTCGAGGTTATTGTATAGGGATTAAGAGCATGAACATCCATAATAACTGAGATCAAGTTCTCCTATAAGTCAGTATAAGTCGAACGATCTCAAGCGGTCTTGCTCAATACACACAGAATACACTAATGTGATTATATAGCCAAGACAAGCTAATACCAAACCACACTACAACCATCCCGATAGAGAGTCCCAGTCTATCTCGGTTATGAGCATCTGTTTATACTTTATAAGGAAACCGATAATATGATATTTCGCGTGTTGTCGCACAACATATTATCTACAATATAAAGTAAGTGGACTATTGCATCGTACATATAAATAAATTATAAGATGCAATCATTTGATCATATGATTCTCATTTCAAATTAATTGTTAACGTATTGTTCATACAAAAGCTAGACTTTTTAGTATACAATCCAACAATCTCCCAGTTATACTAAAATACTATGCTGTCATGTCTTCTGCCATACATCTGATTTTCACTCCCACTATACGAACATCAAAAGCTCTCGCCTTAAGGTCCTTGTAAATGGATTTACTAGGTCATCATTTGATGCAATCTTGGCGACAACAACCTTCCCCTCATTATACGATTTCTCGTAATAGGTGGTACTCGCGCTCCATGTGTTTAATTGCCTTATGGGCTTGTGATTCCTTCAAGTTTGCAACTGCACCATTATCATCAAAAGCAATTGTGATAACCTTGGGCAAACTTAGAATCACTTCGATTAATAAATTCTAGAGTCATACAGATATCTTGGCTGCCTCATAGGCTCCAATTAATCATCTTTCCATGATGGAGTCCGGAGACTATAATATATTTCTATATAACACTCCTCCACATTATGACTCTACTTCCTAAAATTAAACACATAACCTTTTAGGTGGATTTACTGTCGTCCCTATCTGATTTGAAAAAACTAAATCTGTATAACCCTTAAAAAGCAGTGAATCTATTCGGTAAGTCCACATATAATTTCTGGTCCTTTTCAGGTACATAAGTATATGTTTTATCACAGTTCAACATTCTTATTTCGGGTTACCTTGATACACACTGTTCATGCCTTCGGCAAAACAGTTATCCATACTCGTGCATAGCATTCCTTAGATTAAGCTTCCTTATTCGTCGTAGCATAAGGAACCGCTTTCATCACCTTTATCTTCTGTTTGTGTCTCAAGACACATTTCGTTAGATAAAGTCACATGCTAAACAAATAAGGATCGTATCATCTCATGAAGCTTGAGACAAGCTAACATCCTTTCTTATGATCCGCATTACCGTGATCAAAAGGATATTTTTGCTTTTCTTAAGTTCTTCATTTCATACTGCTTTATTAACCATACCCATATGCCCGAAAATACTCTTTCGTTGTCTCCAATGAGTAATATATCATCTACGTACAGTACAAGAAATACCACCACGTTTCCATCACTCTTTTCAATATACAAGCCCCATCCGAATATTGATTAAATCCATGTCACTGGATTTACCTTATCAAAATGGATGTTTCATGATCTTGAAGCCAACTTTAGTCCATCGATGTATACTTTTAAGCTTACTATCACAATGCTCTTAGCCCTTTGCAATGAATCACTCTGGTTGCTTCACATAGATGTTTTCCTCAAGACTTCCAATCAGGAAAGCTGTCTTGACATCTAATTTCTATCCCTCATATTTCATATGAGTAGCAACAGATAAAAGAGTCCGGATCGACATAGGCATAGCTACCGGCGAATAGGTTTTCTCATAATCAAACCTTTTCTTTCTGATTATACTTTTTCGCAACAAGCTTTGCTTCCAAGGTTTCCACCTTACCATATAATCCTTTTTTATTTTATAGAGGTACTTCCAATGGCTTTCACACTATCCATGGTTCTACAAGCAGTCAGATCTAATTTAAAATCCCTAGATTTTATTTCAACATCATTGCACTTGCTAAGATATCGCATTTCTATCTTGTAGTGCTTTGTCGTATCCGTGTGTCAGCTCCATATTTACTAGGGACCAAGTCTCATGACTCTCCCAAAATATATATCTTACCGATTGTCAAACAACCCTCCCACTACGATAGAGCACTACATGTAATTGTGTATCATACGTGACACGTGTTGCAATTTTCTTTGTGGTATATCCTCTTGTACACTTGGTACTAATACTTTGTGTTTTCCCTCTCACTTCCTTTAGAATAATTTATACATGGGTTTATGATTTAATACATAGTCATTTTCCAAAAATCTAGTGTTTGTTTTAACAATCACCCTTCGATCTTTTGGACTAAATAAATCATCACCCTTCATTTTTCTAGGATATCCCACAAACAGACAAATGTTTTACGACATGCTGTTTCTAGGGCATACCCATAAAATGAGTTTAGTAATTCCAAATAATTCATCATCCATCTAATTATTTACATAAGAGTCTTTCTCTAATTAGGATTAGAAGACGCATTATTAATTACTATTTGTTGCATCCATGGGATAAATATAATTTAAGAGTACAAATTGTTCACCAACGTACAACAACAGATTATAGCTCCATCCCTCATCACTATGACCATGTCATTTAAATGAAATGGAGTATCTATCCATAAACATATAGAAACTGAAATTAAATTCTTTCTATGAAAAATGTACGTAAAGATTATTTCTCAAAACCAAACATTTATTCTTATCGTCAAATAAATAAACAACTCCCCCTGCAACAGCCACTACTCTCATAGTATTACCCATGTCCATAATAATAATCTCATCATCACTTAGTTACACGCTTTTAGTGATTCCGGTATCTACACACAACGTGTCAGTAGATGCCATCAGTAATCATGCTTCAACAACTAGTGAATGAGACATTAACTTTGTTCACATCTTGATGAAATTGGATTTTTCTTGCCACATGTTTTGTCAGAAGTTCCCCACCATATACAACTTCTTGTAATTTAGTTGGAACTTGCTCAAAACATCTAGGCAAACTATGAAGAATAAATTGATCTAGGTTTTCCTTTCAATTTCTACTCCAAGCATTCCCAATTCACTCATCAACTTTTCCATGACCTCTTGCCTTTTAACCTCACTCAAGTATCCGAAGAGTTGCATGAGACCATCATATTTCTATGAACCTCTCACCTCTTCACTAGAGACTTTAGTAGGCATCACAGAACATCCTCAGTGAGAACATACTTATATTTTCCTAAGTAGTAAAATTCAAAATCAAGATTTTTTTCTAATCATCTAATTTCGGACAAGTAATTATGTTTCTTTTAGTAAACAATAAGCAAGACAACCATTCAAAATTACAGAGAATCACAAATAAATACACCGATTAAATCTTCAAATTTTATCCATTTATATTAATTCCCTCAAAAACAATATAAAAATAAAATTCACCGACATCTCAAGCACCGTAAGCCTGCAAGCCACGATAGTGTGGATGTTTATAAACCCGAACATTTACAAGAGAAGGTTTTACCCATTAATTTCATTTGTCAACCTAACCTCATGACAAAATAATTAATAGTCTGTTCCTCTTTAGCCATGCAAATAAAAGCAGTGACTCTAATGGAGAGGACACTTATTATTTGCATCTAAGTGTATACCATTATTTGACCCCAAGTCCATTGCGCAAGCTTATGTGCCTTACAGATGGAGAAGTACACACGCGCTCGGATAACTTCCTACAGTCATCAATTATAAGTCTGTACCAGTGAACCACATATAAACTCATCCGATAGGGAGGAAGGTCTATGCCAACGCGCAAGTTCATGTGCATCACGTTACAAACATAATTATTTAATAAAGTCTGTTCCAGCAATCCATGAATAAACTCATCTTATGGGGAGGAAGGCTCTAATGCCGACACGCAAGTTTATTCACATTGCTAACAAAACAATAATGGAGGCCATGGGAATTATTATGGCACTGATAGGGGTTTTCTCAACACACAATTAATCCTCAAGTATAAGGATATCAATTGTAGTCGCGAAGATGACCAAGTTACAATATCGAACCCACGGGACGGATAAATATCAAGTTTGTTATCTTCTAGTATATTTTAGACTATGTTTGGTAATTGTAAAGGTTTAATGGATAATAACTTCTAATCGAAATAACAAAAGAAATAACAAGAGTCGAGAGAAGTGAGTTGTGATCAATAAGAATGATAGGTAGTTCGTCGGGTCATCCAGTTTCACTAGCAATTCGTATTTTCGTGTGATGGTGTCCGACTCTGCCCTGTGGTTTGTGGACGCATCACTAGACCATGCAAGTTTACTCTATAGACACAAGTAAATATGCGCTTGACACGTGTGAATAACATCGGAGCAAGAGATATGCTTCACCCCCCTTTCTAGGTACTATCATAATCAATTATCTTCTACGTCTAGAATCTAACCCGATTTGATCTCCCTTTTTAGGTACTATAAAGTTATACTCTTCATCCTATTCATCAACCCGAATTCAATTCAATTCATGAATATTCATATAAGACAGTTCTACTAATACTTCGGAATCCCTTCACTTAGAATTATAACAATAAACCCTGCTCAGTAGTGAACGCACTCAATCAATAACCATGTTATGTATTCAGACTCTACACAACGATCATTGATGGACAAAACGACTATGAGTATGGATTAAATATGCAATCTTATATAAAACAAACCACAGGTAGTGTTGTACGGAGTTTTACACATGAAACACGAATTACATCATGAAACTTTCATAACCCTAGAACTACCAAGGTAGTTCTAGCCCATGATTGATATAGGAACAATCATGGTTAGATTAATCATTCTTACTTGAACCTTCAGCGAACCTCTGTCACAGCCCTCCGGATGGATCACCACCTCTACTCAAGACTCTCTTATGATTGACGATCAAAAGCTCTCTTTATTCTCTGTATGAGCCACCTTTTATACTTGTAATCACGTCTATAGGGCTTGGAATGGGCTTTTTAAGTGATCTCACGCGTTTCGGCCTCGAAAATCCGGATAAGGTAAGTTCTCGCACACAGGTTCGACCACGTCAAGCAGGTCGAACCCCTATCCACAGGTCGAACCCCAAGTCGAACCCCGCTACTGGAAGAATTCTGCACAGGTTCGACCTTTTAGACAGGTCGAACCACTTAGGCCTTGGTCGAACCCCAGGTCGAACCTCAGCACTGGACAACTCCCGCTCCCGATTCGACCAACTGGCAAGTCGAACCCAAACGTCGTGGTCGAATCCTCCTTCTTACAAATTGGTTCGACCATGGTTCGACCTGATGGCCAGGTCGAACCAACCGAGTCGTGGTCAAATCAATCTCTGTACGTCCACCAACGTTGGTTCGACCTGCTGGAGAGGTCGAACCCTCCTCCAGCCAGGTCGAACCCACCTACTTCTTGGGCGGTTCGTGTGGCTTCGACTCCGTCTCTTCGATTCTTGGCTCTTTCACTCCGTTTTTGCTAAGAAAACACTCAAATAGCTCCACTAACACCTGATTCATGCTAATTCACAATATATATAGGTTTTCCACCTATTTCCACATCAAAACTCTCCAAAACTAGCACAAAACATAGCGCCAAACTTGTGAATTTACACACTCATCAAACCCCTAAACTTACATGTTGCTCGTCCCGAGGCAACCAATTTAAACCACAGGAGTCGTGTATAATTCAACAAGATCAAGTACAACACATATTACACATGCCACTTCATTGAATCAAACAAGAATTACTTGCATCAAATATTTCACTCATGTAAAATCAATCCAATCACACACCATTCGGAGTACTAAGTAATCTCACTGACAAGATAAGTCTTTACTCTCTTTCACTCGTGCGTGAGGCACTATAGGCTAGTATAAACACTCATATCAATTCATATTCACGCGTAACCATAAGCTTGGCAAAGGTCTCAAAAATCAACTTTCATTAGATTAATACTAGGATCACAAAGGACTTGTTTCTAGGTTGTAATGTTGGCTCTTTGGAAAAGGTAGGAAAATTTGGTCATAGTAACTTAATACACTAGTAGAGAGTTACCTTGGAGGTTCTTGACTTCTCATTCGGCTTCATATTCTCCTCCAATTCTTCTCTTGCACTTGCAATTTTCAATTTTCCTTCTTTTCCTTGCATCAACGTCATTCTTCTTTTAATTGCTCGGGTACCAGTTATAGGCACTACCCTTCTCGAACATCGTTCGGCTGCTTCTTAAAAACTTCAAGCCCCATGTATAAGCAATTCGGGGTACCAATTTCAGGCACTATCCCTAACAAGATTTAACCATGCACTTTTCTTACTGAACCTCATTCCATCTTCCCTTTGTTTCTTCCACACTTATTCACTTTATTCTCTCTACCAATGGATAGGGTATTTTCAAAGCTCAAATAAGGTAATTAAGGCTCGTATATTTGGCTTGCCAAAGAAAAAGCTTTTAAAAGGCTCAAACAGGGCTACCAAAGATTTATAAGATCATTAGGAAAGGTAAATTTTGGCTAAGTGACTCAATTAATCAAAAATGGCCTAAGATCATATCCTAATATTTCATCAATTGTAAGTTTCAAAAAAGACTCCAAGCCAAGTTCTAGAATACGTTCATACGAATGATTCTCTCAAGAATAAACTATCATGATTAATCATGATAAAGGCTCAAATCCTCACATAGGTAATCAATTCCTAATACTCCTCATAGCACATAATCAAAATCAATTCCTTATGAATTCCATATACTTAACAAATTATTCATGCTCTTTCCAAATGAAAATAAACATGTAAACATATGAATGAACATAATCAATAACCCATATACAGAGCAACGATACAAGATCAACTATATCAGGTACATGCCACTCACACATGAATCACACCCCAATCTGTAAAAATAAAAGAAGAATGGGAGATAAGATGAATCGGAGAAGCCAAAAGAAACCTGAAACTACTCCCTAGGAGCATCATCATCCTCATCATCATCGTCATCCTCATCCATTCTATTTTCCACAGCTCGGCACAGACTGGTAATGTGCTTATCCATCATATCCACTCGACTACTCACTCTACCAACACGCTCATCCAAGGCAGAGTACCTTTCGTTCAGCGTGGCGTAGTTGGCGTTAGCGAGCGCGAGTTGCCTGTTCGTCTCTTGCTGTGCAGCTACCACCGCGATCAGCTGCTCATGAATCAAGCGAAGCTGCTCCCGAGTACCTGGAACTGCTCGCCGCTGCTGCGGTCCCGGAGCATGCTGAGGCGCATCATGCTGCTCTCCTTCCGAAATCTCCATCTCCGGCTGCTCATCTACCTGATCCTCCTCTTCAGACTGCTGTGGCTGAGGTGAACGGAACTCTCCTTGATCAACGATCTGCTGTAACTCAGCCATTCTCCCCTCAGCACACATCTGTGCTACCGCTCTCCAATCACCACCCGACTTCGCTGCCACAGATAAAGTGGTGTGTCCAAGAGAATTCATTAGCTTATTCCTTGCTTCCCGAATAGTTGTCAAGTTGCTCACGTCGAAGGGGAACATAAATTCGAAAGGCTTGAGACATCTCGTGAAAAACCAATCTCCATTTCTAAAATGGGCAAATCCTCCCTTCGCGCACGTGCTCATAATCAAATCGGGTTCTCCTTCTACTGGTGTAATGCCGATGAGATCCAAGTTGTAATGCTCAGCCAAGATCATCAATAACCCTCCAATATTCACCTTTTGAAAACCAATGGTCTTGAATCGATTCAGCTGTGCAATAAAATAAGCTCCAACGTTGAACTTCACTCCATTCAGCATACACCACAGGGCATATAACTCTCCTCTAGACACAACACTCCCCTCCGAGCGGGCAAACAACGTGTTGCTCAGGATGCGGTCCATGTACCTCAAAACAGGGTTCTTTATTGTGGAAGCACGAGCCTGTTTGGTCTTATAATCACGAATCTCCCCAGTGATCTCCCTCCAAAATCACTTTACACTGAATGCAGCATTTTCTAAACGAGGGATCTCCAAAGGCGTCTCAAACAGCTCGTTGAAATCCTCAGATGTCCATCTCCTACTCACTCCACCAAGCTGAAACGTACACCGATAAGGGTATCCAAGCGGGTCCTTCTCCATCTCAAACGAGCAAACTACTTCCGCTGTAACATGGAAGTACGTCGGCCTCTTCAACTCCATGAATCTTCGGATCCCTACTTGATCAAACATCCAAAATATATCTTCCCCTATTCTCATTATTCTCATCGCTTCATCATCTTGGTATCGAGTGCGAGCGATCTTGTCTGAAACTTCCTCCCACTTTTCTTTAATCTCATCCCAACCTTGCATCCTAATCTTGAAGTTATCGGGTAAACGGTCTAGTAGCCTCAGTTTTCTTGTTACTTTGTCCAAATTTGAAGGCCTGTCATGCCTCTTCTTTGATCCCTCCTCCTCTGCCTTTCCTTTTCCTTTACTTGATACTTGTCCCTTTCCTGAAAACAAATACTTCAATCCAACCAACAAGACAAGAAAGCAAGTATTGTACTAGCACATCACATACTCTACTCAAGACTTCAAGCATCAATGCATATTCATACAAACTATCATCTCAACACCACTTGCTTATTCAACATTCTCAAAACATCCTCAATTACACCTTCCTTAATCATCAAAACATAACCAACAAGCATGCATTAAGCAATTCAAGCAATTCAATCAAAAATTCAACATGTTTCCCTCAATGAACTACTTCAATTTCATCAATTTCAAACCAAATCAACATGCTCATTCTATGGTATGTTCTATATCCTTAATCAATCCACATAAAAATCCAAGTTCTATCAATAATCAATCAACCAAAAACCAAGAAATAAGAATCAATATGAAACCAATCAAAATATCAACATTCACCATGAAATTCAACCATACTCAACATCAATCATCTCATTCACATCAAATTTCTTACCTAAACCTTCAATCCTAGAGTAATTGAGTTGGAAAAACATACCTTGTGACTTGCCCATGGTGAACAACCGATCGAAAACACAAAACAACCAAAAATCGTGATTTCAGCCCTAACTCGCGACGAAATCCGCCCAAATCCGCGACCGAATCGATAATTCAAGGTGTAATGTTGTGTAATCGGTGTGAAATCAAGTGTAATAGAAGAATTTGTGCAAGGGTGTAGAGGTTCGAAGAGGGTTCGAGGTTTGGTGTTTCGAAAAAAGTGTTCGAACCCCTCTGAAAATCGAACTTAAATCGCGTACCTGGCTTGGTTTGACCTCAGGTTCGACCACCTGAACAGGTCGAACCATGGATGGCGAGGTCAAACTTCTCTTCTGGACAAACGATCTTCTTGGTTCGACCAGGGATTCGACTTGCTAAACAGGTCGAACCTTTCTTGAATTGGTTGAACCCCTATTCTGGAAAACAGAGTGCTTCCGACTGACAGGTTCGACCATAGGTTCGACCACCTGATCAGGTCAAACCTATCTTGAATTGGTCGAACCTCCTCTCTGGACAACTTTCAACGCCGGTTCGACTTCCTCTGCTTTTGTTCGACCTCCGACTCTAGTCGAACCACCCCTAGACTTGGTCGAACCTTCCTCCTGATTTCCAAAACTGAGTGTTCTTCATGCACTACATACTTCAAGCTTCAACACAACTTCAGAAATTGTTCCACATAATATCATTCATGAGTATCTCCATAAAAGAAAACACAACCAAAAACCACTGAACATTAGGTAAGTTGTAAAAAATCGTCACATCAAATCGATTAAAATTTCAATATGGCCGCAAAAACCAACTCCCCTAACAAACAATACAAAGAAAAGATTATACTCTTAATGCTTCAATTAGGTAATAACATCACACCCCCCCAAACTTAGTAAAAACGTAAGTCGAAACTAAGTTTGAAAAGAGATGTAATTGCCGATTGGTAAGCATCTTAAATACAAAAATTTCTTACTCACACGAAATAAATAAAGCAATAAAACGGAAGGGCAAGCCCCGAACAGGCGCTCATGTTTAACGTCGTAGAGTCACGACGGTACCAAATCAGAACAAGGTATCATCAAAAATGACACACGCATCATCCGGCGACCTATAATGCTTCAATCGATGCCCATTCGCCATGATAACGTCTCCATCTTTGTCAATAAGCTCATAACTCCCCCTCCTAAGGCTCGATGAATCATGAACGGTCCCGTCCACTTAGACTTCAACTTGCCTGCAAAAAGCTTCAAACGAGAGTTAAAAAGTAGTACCTCATCTCCTTGCTTGAACTCCTTGTATGAAATCTTAGAATCATGCCACCTCTTCATTCTTTCCTTATAAATCTCTGAATTCTTGTAAGCACGACTCCTAAACTCATCCAATTGATTCATGTGAGTTATCCTCAACTCTTTTACATCCTTAAGGGTCAAGTTCAAGCGACACAAAGCCCAAAACGCTTTGTGTTAAATTTCTACAGGTAAGTGGCACGGCTTCCCATAGACAATCTGATACGGCGACATATCTAACACCATCTTGTAAGCGGACACATCATCAAGCTTCATAGCCCAATCCTTTCTATTAGTTCCTACCACTTTCTCTAGAATCTGCTTTACTTGACGGTTGGAGACCTCTGCCTGCCCATTCGCTTGCGGATGATAGGGTGTAGTAACCCTATGCTTAACACCATAATCCTTAAGCACCTTCTCCAGAAATTTATTGACGAAGTGGGAACCTCCATCACTAACTAATGCTCTCGGAACTCCATAACGGGCAAAAATATGTTTCTTCAGGAAAGATAAAACAACTTTTGAATCATTAACACGAGTAGGAATTGCTTCCACCCACTTCGAAACATAATCCACCGCAAGAAGAATGTAGAGAAACCCATTCGACGGGGGAAAAGGCCCCATAAAATCGATCCCCCATACATCAAATATCTCCACGACTATGCTAGGCTGCAATGGCATCTCATCTCTCCTACCTATATTACCCATGCGCTGACATCTATCGCAAAACGCCACATAGCTCTCACTATCTCTAAACAATGTAGGCCAATAAAGAGCGGATTGAAGTACCTTAGCTGCAGTCTTTTGCGCTCCGAAATGCCCCCCATTCGGTTGTGCATGGCAGAACTCCAGCACACTTTCCATTTCCATCTCGGGTACACATCTTCGGACAATAGAATCTGTACAAATCTTATAAACAAACGGATCATACCATATAAATGTCTCAACTTCCCTACGAAATTTCGCAAGTTGATATCGGTTGAGATCCCTTGGAATTTCACCAATGACAATGTAATTAACATAATCCGCGTACCATGGATCCATACCTTGCGCTGCAACCACACATGCTCGCTCGGTACCTTCAACAGCCACAGCCATGATCTTCTCATCAGGGAACATATCTTCAATATACTCGAAAGAATTATAACAATGCTCCCTAGTCTCCAACCTTGACAAGTGATCGACCAACACATTTTCTGTTCCTTTCTTATCCCGAATCTCCAAGTCAAACTCCTGCAGTAGTAGAATCCATCTTATGATCCTAGGCTTCGTCTCCTTCTTCTCCATCAAATAACGAATCGCTGAGTGATCCGTATACACAATCGTCTTCATGCCAACCAAATACTGACGAAACTTATCAAATGCATACACAACAACCAAAAACTCCTTTTCAGTTACCGTTTAATTCTTTTGTACCGCATCGAAAGTCTTACTCGCGTAGTAAATGGCGCAGAACTTCTTCTCCCTTAGCTGCCCAAGCACCACACCCAATGCTACATCACTTGCATCACACATAAGTACAAACGGTTGAGTCCAGTCCGGTGTGATCAAGATAGGGGCAGTAATAAGCGCCTCCTTCAAAACTTGAAAAGCTGTTAGACACTCATCATTAAACACAAAAGGAATATCCTTTTCAAGTAAATGAGATAAGGGCTTAGAGTATTTTGAGAAGTCTTTAATGAATCTCCTGTAAAAATCGGCGTGTCCAAGGAAGGACCGCAATCCTCTTTCATTGGTCGGTGGTGGAAGCTTCTCAATTGCCACCACTTTAGCACGGTCTACCTGTAATCCCTTGGCGGAAACATGATGCCCAAGAACAATCCCATCCTTCACCATGAAGTGGCACTTCTCCCAATTCAAGACAAGATTTGTTTCTTGACACCTCTTCAAAACAACAGCAAGGTTAGACAAACACATATCAAACAAAGAACCAAAGACTGAAAAATCGTCCATGAATACTTCCATGATCTTCTCTATCAAACCATCAAAAATCGCCATCATGCATCTCTGAAAAGTAGCAGGCGCATTACACAATCCAAACGGCATCTTCCTAAAAGCAAAGGTCCCGTAGGGGCAAGTAAAAGTGGTCTTTTCTTGATCCTCGGGAGCAATCATGATTTGATTGTACCCCGAGTATCCATCCAAGAAACAATAAAACTCATACCCTGCAAGACGATCCAACATTTGATCCATAAACGGAAGAGGGAAATGGTCCTTACACGTGTTCTCATTCAATTTCCTATAATCCACACATGTACGCCATCTCGTAGGAATTCTCGTGGCTATAGCTTCTCCATCCTCAGCTTTCACTACAGTCATGCCCCCCTTCTTAGCAACTACATGCAATGGACTCACATGGGGGCTATCACTAATAGGATATATAATTCCAGCATCCAACCACGTTAGAATTTGCTTCCTTATCACCTCTTGAATTGCGGGATTCACCCTATGCTGATTCTGAACACTAGCTTTGGCTTCATCCAACAACCTAATCCGATGCATACAATACGAAGGACTAATACCTTTCAAATCATCAAGTGACCACCCTATTGCAGACTTGTACTTCCTTAAGACATCTAATAACTCCTCAAGTTGATCATCATTAAGGGAAGAAGATACAATTACCGGATATTGTGCAACATCTCCAAGAAAAGCATACTTCAAGTGGTCCGTCAATGGTTTCAACTCCTCTTTTCTTTTCTCCACTGGAGTGTTTTCGTTATCCAAAGGCAAGTACTTCCTGGTCCATTTGACTTCTTCCACTTTATTTCTTTCCAAAGCACACCTGTCATCACCCAAAGCAAGTAAGTTTTCAAGAAATTCAATACATACCTGATCATCGCTATTTTCACCTAGATTTTGTGTCATTTTGTGTGTGTTTTCGTCTTTTTATTTCGTATTTTTTGTATCTTTTTGTATTGTATTTTGGAATTGATGATGATGATTTTCATGTCTTTGAATAGGTGATTATGAGGATAAATGGTGATAAAAAGCATGAAGAAAGGAGAAAGTTGAAGAAAATGAAGAATTAGTCAAAATGCATAAAAACACGCTCGTGTTTTTATGCAGTGCCCGTGTTTTTCTGCAGGTGCAAAAACTTACAGAAAGCTGAAAAATTGCAAGAAAACACGGGCAGATGCAGGAAAACACGCCCGTGTTTTCTTGCACTTGGCCTAAAATCGCGTTTTACACCTTTGTGTGATTTCCAAGTGTGTAGAGGGGGTATAAATACCCCCAATATCACCACTTGAAGGCAGATTTTCGAGGTTGGGAGTTGCCACACACACATCACACACATTTTTCTTCATTTTTCACCATCTTCTCCATCCATTCTTCATCCATCCATCTACACTTAATCCTCTCCATCAAATCCACCATCCAAGTGATCAAGGAAGCAAGGGGGAGTGAAGATTACAAGAAGAAGAAGAAGAAGAAGAAACTCCATTGAAGGACTTCAAAGGGGGAATCTAATTCTAATTTTTGTGAACTTCTTTATAGTTTTGTCATGGGATTTGTAGATACAATGGTCTATGTTGTTTTCTCTATGACTATGATAGGCTAATCTCCTTTGTGAGATTAGCTCCATGATTGGTGTTGGATAATTTAGTTTTTATGCAAATTGATTTTAATCTTGAATGGGCTTTGTGTTATTTCTATCATTGATTGTCAATTGCTTGATGTATATGATTGATTTGTGTGATTAATTGTTATGGGCATGTGATTAGGTTGGTAAATCAATTACATGTTTAGGATAGTTCATTGAATCATTTCATCATACACTTCATGTGCATTAATTTAGAATGAGATAGGTATATCCTTCTAAATTTGGGAACCCTTTGATAGAACATTTGATTAGCTTAATCGAGAGATTAGTTGATTAGATGAGGAGACCCAAGCTATTAGTGAATTCATAGTACCTTAAAAGGGAATATTGCCTATGATTTAGTACCTAATTAGGGAACTCGTAGAGTAATTAGTACCTAGTAGGAGGTGTTCGCTATGGTATCGATCTTAAGTGCTTTTGGGAGCCTTATTGAGGGCCTACATCCTATCCATCTTGGTAGAGAGTTTAGGTGGAATTAGTGATCGCTCCTATGCTATGTCCATGATAGATTATAATCAATTGCATGATTACTTTGTTATCCATGTCATGATTGTTGCTAATCTCATCCTTGCATCATTTGGAACCTCTTTTATCTTTGCTTTTATCTTATTTCTTGCATTAGTTTAAGTGCATTCATTTGCACGCTTATCCTCCATCCCTTTCCATCGTCCTTATAAAATCACGATAAACTTGAGATCGCTTAAACTCTAGTACCTTCCTCCCTGTGGTTCGATAAATTCTTTAATTGGTCATCCCGACTATAACGACCAATCAAATGGCGCCGTTGCCGGGGAGGTAACGGTTGCTAGTAGTTTAATGAAGGATTGTTTAGAGTGGTCTTAATAAGGACATTTATTTTTATTTTTGCATCTTATATTTGCTTTAGAAAATTTTGTTCTAATTTTTCTTTCTCTTATAGGTGCATACCTTGAGAAGGAAGAAGAAAAAGAACAAGCAAAAAAGATGAGCTACATGGATATTATTCGAGATATGGTGAATAGAAGTGCTCATCCCACTATGAACACACAAGGAAAATTTCAAGGATTTCAAATGCCATATTGTGATGTTAATTTGCAACCGGATTATGGAGCACAAGTTCCGAATATGCAATTCCAACAACAAAGTTATGAGAATTTTGGAGCTCCTCATCAAATGTGTCAACAAGTATACCCTCAAGGTGTGGAAGATGTTTTTGAAGGAAATTTTTCTCGACATCAAGAAGGAAATCAACCACAACTATGGGGAGATTTTCAAGACTCCAACACCTCCTATTCCACCCAAAATGACCACATAGCGATGCTTGGAGATAAGTTGTTTGAAATGGTTATGGATCGCTTAGAAGAGGGGAGGAAGTCTAATCAAGCGTGGATTGATAGAATTGGAAACTTGTGTGAAATGATGACGAATACGATGATAACATTCAATGCTAAGTTGAATTCATTGGAGCACCAAGTAAGTCAAATCGTGTCCACCGTGGAAAGACTTCAAGAAGAGAACAACAAGCCTTCTACCTCCAGAACAAAGAATGAATGCATGGTCGTGAAGAATAGAAAAGAGACTAGTTTGGGGGTCTATGAGGTTATGAAGGAAAAGAGAGAAAGAGTGCCTAAGTGGGTGAAAGCCAAAGAATTGAAAGAAGAGTTGAAGGGGGAATTCGATAGATTTGTCGAATCTCTTGAAGTGATGGTTGAGAAAGTAAAACATCAAAATCGAGAAGAGATTCATGCCCTTACGGAAAAAATGAAGCCTCTGGAAACTAAGATCATGAATTCTACTCCCCACAAGCCAAAACCCTCTCATTCTATTGAAATTTCAAATTCTCTTAAGAACTTTCATGATTTTATTGATAAAAATTTGTTTGGTGATTGTAGGAAAAAGGTTGCAAGAGGGCATCCACACTTGTCAATGCCCAAATTCTTACCGGGGGATGTGGTTGAAGTTCAAAATTCACATAAAGCCCCATGGAAAAAGTGGAACAAGTGGAAAGGGCCATTCCTTGTGAAGAACGCCTTCGGAGAACAATTGCTTGAGTTATTTAACAAGAAGGGAAATGTTCTTGTGGTTGAACGGGAGAGCACAAGGCACTACTTCAAGAAGAAACCTATGATAGTGCCTAAGGACTATTCAAGACCACCATGAGCTAAAGACTATCGTCCGGCTTGAAGACGTTAAACTTAGCGCTAGATGGGAGGCAACCCATCATTATCTTTAATGCTTTATTTAGTGCTTTAAATAAGGATGATGGATTTGATTTTTGGTGTTTTGGTTTGATTTTTTTTTGTGATTGTTGGTGTTTTGTGTAGAAATTATGTTGTGCTTGGTGTGGATGTGGAGTATATTGGATCACGAGAAGAGCTACGAGGGATGCGTCAAAGGGAGTACCTATTATTTGGCTCAAACTTAATTCTAGCCTTAGCTAAAAAAATAAGTTTGGGGGGTTGAATTATTATGCTCTCGTAGTTCTCATTTTATGAACATTTGCACCGGCGCACATAGTTTCCTTGTATCTTATGTCTTTTGTCTTGTGTTTTTATATTTTTGTGATGTTCTTATTTTCTTGTGTTGTGAGTCATTTTCTTGAATATGAGTGATGATGTATTGTTTGTGATAAGTGATGGCGAATTATGTTAAGGATCTCTACTAGTTAAAATTGTGACATATTCTATTTAACTTGTTTAATTTTGAGATAGATTGAGGTGTAATAAGTTCCTCATGGTCCGAGCAAAAGCTTGTGAGCATTTGAGCCTCAACCGTGCAGGCATGGTTGTTTCTTCATGAGTGAATTGATTGATCCTTGATAAGCTAGAACTTGCTAGTGGACTACGGGAATGAACCCGATTGGTGGAGGTTAGTGATATGATTTTAGGCCATCCTTGTACTTTAAAGTCATTGCCATATATTTCCTTACCTTATACATCATCCCTAGTTAGCCACTTTGAGCCTTTAAGCTTATTTCTTGTGAACTAAGCACATTACAAGCCATGATTACCCACTTAAGCCTTATATATACCTTTTGTGTGGGTGATTGAGGAGATGGTGGTCTACACGGTTTGATGTGAGAATTGTGCAAGAGAAAGAGGAAAATGGTAAACACGCAAGAAAAGGATGAAAAGAGCTCAAGCAAATATACATGCTACTTCAAAGCAAGAAAAAGGAGCAAAATCAACAACAATATGCTCATGCAAGCAAAAAGTCAAAAGGATGAAAGCATGAAATCAAAAGAAGCTCAAGAAACACAAGGAATGATAATGATAAGTGCTTATGTTTAGAAAAGAAAAGAAAGGAAGATAGAAATGTGAAGAAGTTGAAGAAGTTGATCATCTCTTCGATTACTTACACTCGATGAGTCACTCTTACCCAAATTCTCCCTACCTTTACCAAAAAGCATACCATTACATCCAAACATAAAGTCCTATTTGATCACTAATTGAAGCTATGGTGGTTTGTGAATGTAGTCCACGAGTAAGCCTATGGCGCATCGGGCCAATCAATTGATGAGTGTTGATTTACCTTATGTTGATAGAGTGTTGAGTGCATTTTGATATCCGATGTGAGGCTTGGATCGGAAGGGACTATATTACTCTTTAATCTCTTTGAATTAAACTTGTTAATTTTTCATGTTATGAGTTTAATGTTATAGGGTGACTTGATATGATTTGTAGTCCTTATTGCTTATGATATGTTATTGCTTATGTTCGTTAGGTCTTTTTCTAGGTGAAAATTTCTCCTCTTGTTTTATCATTTTCGTTGCTCGGGGACGAGCAACACTTTAAGTTTGGGGGGTTGATCATCGCTATTTTCACCTAGATTTTGTGTCATTTTGTGTGTGTTTTCGTCTTTTTATTTCGTATTTTTTGTATCTTTTTGTATTGTATTTTGGAATTGATGATGATGATTTTCATGTCTTTGAATAGGTGATTATGAGGATAAATGGTGATAAAAAGCATGAAGAAAGGAGAAAGTTGAAGAAAATGAAGAATTAGTCAAAATGCATAAAAACACGCTCGTGTTTTTATGCAGCGCCCGTGTTTTTCTGCAGGTGCAAAAACTTACAGAAAGCTGAAAAATTGCAAGAAAACACGGGCAGATGCAGGAAAACACGCCCGTGTTTTCTTGCACTTGGCCTAAAATCGCGTTTTACACCTTTGTGCGATTTCCAAGTGTGTAGAGGGGGTATAAATACCCCCAATATCACCACTTGAAGGCAGATTTTCGAGGTTGGGAGTTGCCACACACACATCACACACATTTTTCTTCATTTTTCACCATCTTCTCCATCCATTCTTCATCCATCCATCTACACTTAATCCTCTCCATCAAATCCACCATCCAAGTGATCAAGGAAGCAAGGGGGAGTGAAGATTACAAGAAGAAGAAGAAGAAGAAGAAACTCCATTGAAGGACTTCAAAGGGGGAATCTAATTCTAATTTTTGTGAACTTCTTTATAGTTTTGTCATGGGATTTGTAGATACAATGGTCTATGTTGTTTTCTCTATGACTATGATAGGCTAATCTCCTTTGTGAGATTAGCTCCATGATTGGTGTTGGATAATTTAGTTTTTATGCAAATTGATTTTAATCTTGAATGGGCTTTGTGTTATTTCTATCATTGATTGTCAATTGCTTGATGTATATGATTGATTTGTGTGATTAATTGTTATGGGCATGTGATTAGGTTGGTAAATCAATTACATGTTTAGGATAGTTCATTGAATCATTTCATCATACACTTCATGTGCATTAATTTAGAATGAGATAGGTATATCCTTCTAAATTTGGGAACCCTTTGATAGAACATTTGATTAGCTTAATCGAGAGATTAGTTGATTAGATGAGGAGACCCAAGCTATTAGTGAATTCATAGTACCTTAAAAGGGAATATTGCCTATGATTTAGTACCTAATTAGGGAACTCGTAGAGTAATTAGTACCTAGTAGGAGGTGTTCGCTATGGTATCGATCTTAAGTGCTTTTGGGAGCCTTATTGAGGGCCTACATCCTATCCATCTTGGTAGAGAGTTTAGGTGGAATTAGTGATCGCTCCTATGCTATGTCCATGATAGATTATAATCAATTGCATGATTACTTTGTTATCCATGTCATGATTGTTGCTAATCTCATCCTTGCATCATTTGGAACCTCTTTTATCTTTGCTTTTATCTTATTTCTTGCATTAGTTTAAGTGCATTCATTTGCACGCTTATCCTCCATCCCTTTCCATCGTCCTTATAAAATCACGATAAACTTGAGATCGCTTAAACTCTAGTACCTTCCTCCCTGTGGTTCGATAAATTCTTTAATTGGTCATCCCGACTATAACGACCAATCAATACCTCGTTAGAAAGTCCGTCAAGCTCCGTAGTGGGATAAGTAAGAGACTCCATCAAACATGTCTCAAGAGGATCCTTTGACAAGATCAGAGACATATCCTCCTTCACAATCTCCTCCACCACGTCAATACTATAACATTGGGACTCCATTGGCATTTTCATTGCTTTGTCCAAGTTGAAAAGAACTTCTTCTTTGTCCATTCTCAACTTCAGTTCTCCCTTCCGAACATCTATCATAGCTCCAGCTGTAGCAAGGAATGGCCTCCCCAAGATTAAAGGAACATTATCCTTGTCATCATCCATTTCTAGTACAAGGAAATCCACAGGAAAAACTAGCTTCTCCACCTTTACTAGAACATCTTCAATTATACCTTTCGGAAACGTCATTGATATATCTGCCAATTGGAGAGCAACAGTTGTCGGGGTCAGCTCCCCCAAACCAAGCTTCTGAAAGATGGACAACGGCATCAAATTGATGCTTGCCCCTAGATCGCACAAAGCTCGCCGTGCTGGCCCCTTCCCGATCTCACATAGAATAGTAAAGCTCCCCGGATCTTTCATCTTTAGTGGCAACTTCTTTTGAATAATTGAGCTACAATTCTCAGATAAGTTTACTGTTTCAACTCCGGTTAAGCTTCGCTTCTTCATCAATATGTCTTTAAGGAATCGAGAATAATATGGCATCTCCATGATTGTCTCTGAAAAAGGGATGTTCAAGCTTATCTTATTCATTATCTCTGAAAACTTCTTGAACTTTTCTTCTAACCCTTTCTTCACTAGCTTGTAGGGAAACGGTGGAGGTATCTTTGTTTTGGGAATCCCCCATTCATCACGATCAACCTTCTCCGCTTTCTCCTTTTCGGCTCTTAATCGCTTAGCTCTTTCCCATTTTTTCTCAGCTATTATGTCTGTACTTTGCTCATTCCGTACCACTGGAGTTGCATCAGCATCAAAAAGAACAACAGGTGCATCAAACAAAATATCTCGGCGAGGTTCGACTAGGGTTCGACCAGGCTGAGAGGTCGAATCAGGACTGTATTGGTCGAACCTCTCTACTGGAAGACTGATTTCATTCTACTCCGGAGGTTCGACTTGGGTTCGACCAGCATTGGAGGTCGAACCACTACCCCCTTGGTCGAACCGCCTCTCTGTATAATCTCCATCATTCGGTTCGACCTGGGTTTGACCTGAAAAGTTGGTCGAACCCTTTTGATCGTGGTCGAACCGTTCCTGTGTCAAAACAGAGTGCTCTAGCCGATGAGGTTCGACCTGGGTTCGACCTGAAAAGTTGGTCGAACCCTCTGCGTGTTGGTCGAACCACTTCTGTGTCAAAACAGAGTGCTCTAGCCGATGAGGTTCGACCTGGGTTCGACCTGACAAGTTGGTCGAACCCTCTGCGTGTTGGTCGAACCGCTTCTGTGTCAAAACAGAGTGCTCTAGCCGATGAGGTTTGACCTGGGTTCGACCTGACAAGTTGGTCGAACCCTCTGCGTTTTGGTCGAACCGAGGCTTAGAAAATTTCAACTTTGATTCCGGCCTCATCGGTCCCTCGTACTACGTTCCCGACCTCAGTGTGATGGCATTACACGACTTCGGATTCTCTATACTCTGAGACAGAAACTTCCCTTTTCCTACAGTTTGAGTCAATGTGTTCACATTCTCTGCAATTGTACCCATCAAAAATGTGAGATCTTTCACTTGAGTGGACAAATCTCTGTGGTGTTCATCAATCTTTTTCTCAAGCTTTGCCTCAAGGCGGTTCACTCTTTCATCATTCTTTATCATGTACCGGTTCACAGTATCCTCAAAACCAGGCTTCCCTTCTTCCACCTTTTCTCCCGGATCAACACCCATCGGAAGTTGCACGGCATTGTTCGTATTGCTCCATGAAAATTCAGGCCTCCTTGGTTGCTGTTGATAACTACCAGATGGACCACGATTATTAAAGTTCCCTCGATAGTTCCCTTGGTAGTTCCGGTTTCCTTGATTTGGGTACCTCGTTCCTTGAATACTTTGACCCATGGCATAATTTGCTTCCTCCAATTCGTCTTGGATGGTTTCATTATTCATCATCTCTTGCTGCATGATTGGCACTCGTTGGGATATCTCGCTGATCTGCTTCTGTTGAGACTCAAGTAGCTTGTTGATATTGGACAAGCTCGAAACGATCTAATCCTCTCTCTTGGTTTTCACCATTGCTTGTTCAACCTGAGCTACCTTTCCAAGAACATACGTACCTCTAACTCTATTAGTAGGCCAATCCCTCGAATTCATCGATATGTCTTCAAACAATCTCTCTGCCTCAACGGATGACTTTGTAAGCAATGCTCCATTAGAAGAAGCATCAAGTAGCACTCTTGATTCACAGTCCAATCCATTATAGAATATACTGATATATTGGGCTTTAGATAACCCATGTTGAGGGCATTTCCTGAGCATGTCCTTGAATCTATCCCACGCTTCATGAAATTTCTCACCTCCACTGATAGCAAATTGGTTAATATCTTGCTTCATCTTAAACACCTTCGAAGGTGGCATATACCTCTCCAAGAACTTTAACTTCAATTGCTCCCACGTGGTGCACTCAGCTGCATTAATAGTATCGTACCAATCCCTCGCCTTTTCAGTAAGCGAGAATTTGAACAAAAGGATCTTCCTAGCATCTTCATGTTCTCCTATGTTTTTTTGAGTACTTGAATAGCCCAAGAACTTGTTCAGATGCTGCTGCGGATCCTCGAAAGACCCTCCTGCAAAGGAGTTTCTTTCTATCGTGCTAATAAGAGCGGGATGAAGATCGAACGCTGTGTTAGTTCCCCTTGCTCCTAAAAGCTCATAATTTCCAGCCCCATTATTTCTGAAAACCTCTCGGATGGCTAGATTATCCGGATTCGCTGCCATGTTGACTGTTTCTACTTCCAAATTAACTTCAGTTGTAGCCTCAATCGCTTGCGAAATCTGCTCGTCAACCTCAACTCCAAAATTTAGAGCTTCAGTTGGGTCTATTGTCTTTGCCTTGCTCTTCTTCTTCTTCTTCTTTCTTGATAATGCTCCAATCTCAGGATTATACGGTTCAAGATTACCTTTCTTTGATCTTGTGAGCATACACCTAAAACGAATAAGAAAGAAAACAACAAAACAAGGTAAATAGTCCTAATAAACTAGAAATAACACAAAAAAGATATTTTACGCCGTCCCCGGCAACGGCGCCAAGAACTTGATAGGGGTTTTCTCAACACACAATTAATCCTCAAGTATAAGGATATCAATTGTAGTCGCGAAGATGACCAAGTTACAATATCGAACCCACGGGACGGATAAATATCAAGTTTGTTATCTTCAAGTATATTTTAGACTATGTTTGGTAATTGTAAAGGTTTAATGGATAATAACTTCTAATCGAAATAACAAAAGAAATAACAAGAGTCGAGAGAAGTGAGTTGTGATCAATAAGAATGATAGGTAGTTCGTCGGGTCATCCAGTTTCACTAGCAATTCGTATTTTCATGTGATGGTGTCCGACTCTGCCCTGTGGTTTGTGGACGCATCACTAGACCATGCAAGTTTACTCTATAGACACAAGTAAATATGCGCTTGACACGTGTGAATAACATCGGAGCAAGAGATATGCTTCACCCCCCTTTCTAGGTACTATCATAATCAATTATCTTCTACGTCTAGAATCTAACCCGATTTGATCTCCCTTTTTAGGTACTATAAAGTTATACTCTTCATCCTATTCATCAACCCGAATTCAATTCAATTCATGAATATTCATATAAGACAGTTCTAATAATACTTCGGAATCCCTTCACTTAGAATTATAACAATAAACCCTGCTCAGTAGTGAACGCACTCAATCAATAACCATGTTATGTATTCAGACTCTACACAACGATCATTGATGCACAAAACGACTATGAGTATGGATTAAATATGCAATCTTATATAAAACAAACCACAAGTAGTGTTGTACGGAGTTTTACACACGAAACACGAATTACATCATGAAACTTTCATAACCCTAGAACTACCAAGATGGTTCTAGCCCATGATTGATCTAGGAACAATCATGGTTAGATTAATCATTCTTACTTGAACCTTCAGCTAACCTCTGTCATAGCCCTCCGGATGGATCACCACCTCTACTCAAGACTCTCTTATGATTGACGATCAAAAGCTCTCTTTATTCTCTGTATGAGCCTCCTTTTATACTTGTAATCATGTCTCTAGGGCTTGGAATGGGCTTTTTAAGTGATCTCACGCGTTTCGGCCTCGAAAATCAGGATAAGGTAAGTTCTCGCACACAGGTTCGACCACGTCAAGCAGGTCGAACCCCTATCCACAGGTCGAACCCCAAGTCGAACCCCGCTACTGGAAGAATTCTGCACAGGTTCGACCTTCTAGACAGGTCGAACCACTTAGGCCTTGGTCGAACCCCATGTCGAACCTCAGCACTGGACAACTCTCGCTCCCGATTCGACCAACTGGCAAGTCGAACCCAAACGTCGTGGTCGAATCCTCCTTCTTACAAATTGGTTCGACCATGGTTCGACCTGATGGCCAGGTCGAACCAGCCGAGTCGTGGTCGAATCAATCTCTGTACGTCCACCAACGTTGGTTCGACCTGCTGGAGAGGTCGAACCCTCCTCCAGCCAGGTCGAACCCACCTACTTCTTGGGCGGTTCGCGTGGCTTCGACTCCGTCTCTTCGATTCTTGGCTCTTTCACTCTGTTTTTGCTAAGAAAACACTCAAATAGCTCCACTAACACCTGATTCATGCTAATTCACAATATATATAGGTTTTCCACCTATTTTCACATCAAAACTCTCCAAAACTAGCACAAAACATAGCGCCAAACTTGTGAATTTACACACTCATCAGGCACATAAGGTAGTAAATCACAAAGAATCATGCATAACATATATAACAATAATTAATAAAAAAATCAATTATCAACAGTTATATATTACGGTGAATTCAATTGTTCGCCACCAAGCACGAATACGGGCAACTGCGACTATGCGGGGTTCGAAAATTCTGGAAGAATCTTACGTAGAAAATTTCTCCAATTCCTTGTCCGCCAACCTGATCCACCACTCCGGCACCTTGCTCGACATCCACATGCCAAACTGCCCATCCACCGTGTTCTACAGAAACCAAGCTCGACTCGAGCTATTTTCTACCTGAAGCTCAACACGAGCATCCGCTGTACACTAGCAAGCCCGCTAGCGCGCAAGCTTGGCTACTGCCGTGTGTCCTCGCTCCCCATTCGTGCGCCTAGCAGTAGAAAACCGTGCACCAAGCCGCCAAAAGCTTCTCACACGCCAGCAACCGCGTGCCACATAGGGCCCAGCTGTGCTTGGCCGCCAGCACCATGTCTCGCCTGCTGTGCGATGCTAATCCAATGCCTGGTCAGTACCATGTGGCTTTCTGACAGGCACGCAAAGAACCAGCCAACCACACACCTCCGGGTGGCCTTGCTCGCCATCCATGTGCCCAGCACACCATTGCCACCACTCGCCTTGCTGATGCACACCCGCCGGCATGACTCATCCCGACTACTTCTTCTGATCATGTCGACCAAGTCCTGCAGGTCGTGCCGATGCTACAAGTATATATCAGTAGACTCGAATCGGCCACAAGTAGACTCGATCCATCCACCACACGGACTCAATCAGAACACTATCAAACCCGAACGGATCACATCTAGACTCGACCAGAATAAGGGCAGACTCACTCGAAACTACTGCAGTTGTGTCCTGAACTTCTGAGGACCCGATCAAAATTGTCAGCTTAAAGAATCATATTAATATCTTACAGATGTTAAATAAAAATTAGATGAATAATAAATCCATTTAGTAAAATCTGATACAAACCAATTTGAGGATTTATCAGTCAGCATATACAGTTCAGTAGGGAGTATATCTTACGATCTCTCGGAATTAAGTTGTTTAAATCCTCCTTTTTAATTATATATGTTAAGATATTGAGATATTCATCCACAAAAAACTGAACTAAACAAATCAGGGCACAATGAAAAAAACATCAAAGGCTAGTGTATTAGTTGCATATAACAACTAAATTATACCAAACAAAAGCTCATGCATACAGCCTATCTCAACAAGCATCAAACGAAAATATGTACCAAAGAAAACCAGAATGTATATTCTTCTCAGTTAAATTAATATTATATGAGGCCTTACATTTGAAAAAGACATTGTACTGAGTAGCACTAATTTCCTTTGTAAAAAATTGGTTTGGCAGATTCATAATAGTAGAAGTTATCTGCAACCATATACAGCAAAATTCAGGAATGAGTAGCAAGAAACATTGAGTTCATTAATGATGGCCATAATATATTTAGCTTCATAACACAGAGCGCTTGGAAATAGTCAAAAGTTTCATATTCAAGCCAAATTACAGAAAACTAACACAACCTATGAGATAGACAACCACAAGATCAGAAGGAAATCCGATGATAGTTGGCTTCCTACAGAATGGAAAGTATTGTAGAGCATTACTCAGCAACTCAACACGAAAGAACATTAATTTAGTAGCATGAGAAGCTCAACAACAACTAAAACCCGCATTAGAAATGTAAAAAACAGCTAAAGATCCAACAACAAACATCAAAGTTGCAGCAGCAACAAAAAACAATCTAGAAAAACCAGTATGGAGAAACCAGAAAAATAAGCAAATATAGCTCCATTCAGCTCAATAAAAGGCATCCCCTTTAATAAAAACTTAAAACTATAGGCAGCACATCTGCACAATTTGGAAGGAAGATAGGTAACCGGTCAAACACCAAAGATAATGAGGAAACAACTAAGTGGCAAACATCTATGTAAACAACTAAGTGGCAACCATTGCTCATTGAGTTTGATATAATAGTAGCATGTTATTAATTATGCAGAATGAATAGTGATATTTAATTGTTCTAACTGAGCAGCAAATTGTGAAACTTTCTCTTGCTTGATTGGCTGATGTTGTTGCTTCTTCAATTTGGAAGAGATCAGCAACTCTCACATGGTAAACAATAGCTTGATCCAAGTTCTGCTCTTGCTCATATAGTCAGCTATTTCTTACTAAGTGAACAAAACCAATTATTATCTTCAAATAATTTAAGTTCATTAACTTCCAGAATGCAAGATCGACATGAAAAAACACAAGGCAACAAATAATTATTTATTGTAAATAGCTCATAAGATTTAGAATTCAACTTGTAAAGAAAATAGTAATGTCTCACAACACATATGGACATATTTCAAGGGTTTTTACCTTGCAATATATGGTGGACAAATTAAGCCTTCCAATTTCCATAATAGAACTGATGATATATACTGCTTTAATACAATTATTACATGTTCATAGTGATCCTTTATTACTATTATTATTGCAAAAACAACTACCCTGGACTGATTCTTGACTCGGTACTCCACAACTTTCAATTTCCAGAACCTGAACTGCAGTTGTAGCTAATGCAAGATCCTTCCGAGCTTTGCTCCCTTAATTAATCTATGAAGTAGTGTGGCCATTAAATGAGTGTAACCAAGAAGAAATATAGTTGAAATATTTAAAAGACTTAATAATAACTAGCAAGATTGAATAACTTTAACTAAAAAAAATATATATATACAAGTATCTTGGCCACAAAATTAAATATTTGAACATTCTTCCACAGTTAATGAAACTATCAAATATTATTTTCCCCCAAATTATCAACAATAATGAAGCAAAACACTATAAAAAGTCAAATTCGATAGTCTAATTTACTTGTGGAAAGATTAGATAATAGTTAATACATCATGTGTAATTGAAAGAAGATACTTTCTTACCCCATTTTCAGCTAGTGGCTTCAAGGGAGCCTGATAAACTCTTGCAAGGCCAAAATCAGCAATTTTTACTACTCCAAGTTCCTCCCCATCACCCATTACCTTGTTGTCAAAATTTAAAGACAAATTAAACAAAGAGATCAGCATTAGACAATCAATAGACAGTTGCACCAAAAAAGTTATGTTCAATTTACATAATATGATAAATCTATCCTTCAATCCAATCATAACTTAATCCCTAAACATATTTTTCTCCCCATGTAACCATTCCATTAGGATGATAAATCTATCCATCTCCATATTCTAATGGTATGATGATATATCCATAAGCATACTTTAGCATTTCTTAATCTAAAATTTAGAATAGAAACTTGATTAGCCATACCAAAAAAATATATATGTTGGTCTTTTAAAGCATTTCATCGAACACTTAATGGGCAAAAAAAAAAAAAAAAAAAAAGATTCATTTACTAAACAACATGAAGAATCACCCATACAAAAAATTAGAAGCAACAATTTAGAATAGAGAAACAACGAATTGAAGGTAATGGATTACAACATTGCTAATTACTAATGAGTATATTCATTTACGAAAATCCAATAACAACTCTCAAATAGTTCAAGGAAGTCTAGAGCAATATAACTAAAAAGCCAACAAAGCAAAGCAAAGCAAAGCAAACAGATAGGGATAATATCAATTTTGGTCCTCTAGGATATGCAAAATCCAACTTTAGTCCTAAGGTTTAGTAAATTTTAAAAAGTGGTCCTCCCGTGTCCTCTTTTAGTCCTTTTTGTCCACTTTTGGTCCTTTTTGTCCACTTTTGGTCCTTATTTGGCCTATCCTAGAGGACCAAAAGTGGACAAAAATGACCAAAAGTGGACTAAAAGGACCAAAAGCGGACATCAGAGGACCACTTTTGAGAAATTAACAAACTTGAAGACTAAAGTTGGATTTGGCATATCATAGAGGACCAAAATTGATATTTTCCCCAAACAGATACAAGAATAAAAAGATAAATAGAAAAAAAAACCATTAAACAAGGACTGCTTCTTCGAGCTATTGAGCCTTGGCCACTACCCGATCGAAGTTGGAATCCATGGATACACATGTATATGCCAAATTCATAATAAATATTGCATCAGGAAAATAAAATCTTCGGTCCTTCTCAACTACATGGCACAAGTTTATCATAACATTATGCAAGTAGTCAACAATTCTGGGCAATTTCCATTCAAACAAAAAGAAGAGGAAAACAACTTTGAAGAAAATAAATAAATAACCTGGTTCTAAAATGAATTCGAGCGAATCAAGGTAAAGAAGATAAAGCCCTGGAGCCGAGGTTACCTTCTTTACTTAATTTTGCGAGCTCTTAAAACTTTGATATTGACACGCTTCTCCGCATCCTCTTCTGTTTCTGGTATTTCCGATGCGCAAAGAATAGAGGAACGACACTCAACAATGAGGTGGCACTCTCAACCCCTTCACGTCATCCTTCTTCTCAATCCAGTGGGCCTGCGGGATAGGATGATAGTGTTGCAACAGGCGGGAGTCGGTGGCGATAAGGAAGAATCATCGAGAGAGGCGACGTAACACCACCAGGAGCCGGCATAGGCGACATCGAAGGAGTGAAATAACCAAAAGAAAAAAACCCTAGTTTCCACATTGGAAATATCGTGAAATGAATTGGGGGGAACTACCAAATAGGTTTTGGTGAAATTTTGTTTTTGTGTTTAAATATTAATTAATAAATAGATATAACATCTACGAAAATTTTTAAAGAGGTTAACTAGCTCCAAGATATTTATTTTTTTAATATAAAATTCGAAAAGACATCACACAATAGACATCGGTTATTCAACCAATATTTATTTCAGAATAGAAATCACTTGAAAGATATCGGTTTGTAAAAATTGATGTCTATCAGCGCATTTTTTTAACTTATGAATAGACATCACTTGAAAGACATCGGTTAGTAAAAACTGATGTCTATCAGCATTTATTTTTGCTGATAGATATCGGTTTAGGAAAAGACATCGGTTTTTCATGAAAAGACATCAGATTTTATGGTTAACCGATGTCCATTTAATGATGTCTATCAGCGAATTTGTAGTAGCAAACTCAACATAAGAAAAAAGGAGCAAATAAAAAAAAATGCTCAAGCAAATGCCAAGTCAAAGGAAGGTAGAATGAAATCAAAAGAAGCTCAAGAAATTTCAAATGAATGATAGTGATTAGTGCTCGTGATAAGAAAAGAAAAGAAAGGGAGATAGAAATGTAAAGAAGTTAAAGAAGCTGATCATCTCTTCGATTATCAACACTTGAATAGTCACTTTTATCCAAATTTTCCTACCCTACCAAAGAGCCTAACATTACATTCAAAGATAAAGACCTTTTTGATCACTAATTGAAGTTATGGTGGCTTGTGAATATAGTCCATGAGCAAGCCTATGGTGCGTCGAGTTCAACCGGTTGATGAGTGTTAATATACCTTACCTCATAGAATGTTGAGTGAAATAAAATTCTATGTGAGGCTTGGACCGGAAGGAACTTGATTGCCCTTTATTTTCTTGGACTTGAACTTGTTAATTTTTCATGTCATGATTTTAATGTTGTAAGATTACTTGATATATTTTGTAGTCCTTGTTACTTATGATGTTTTGTTGCTTATGTTCTTTAGGTCTTTCTCTAGGTGAAAATTTCCCCTTTCGTTTTCTCATTTTCGTTGCTCGAGGACGAGCAACACTTCAAGTTTGAGGGGTTGATCGGTATCATTTTCACCTAAATTTTAGTATCTTTTAATATATATTTTTTTTTTGTGTTTTTATTCATTTTGTATATCATTTGGTGGTGTTATATGAAGATATGGAGATTTGTGCTTTGAAATAATAAATGTGATTTTCATGATTAAGTTCCTTAAATTGTGCTATATTTGTGAATATTTAGAGAATAGGTAATTGGTGTAATTTGTGTGATTTTTAGAAAAAAATGGATTCTAGACACAATAAAGAAGATGTGGGAAAAAACGGAGCTCAATTCGGAGTTGAAACGGGGGAGAACGACCAAAGCAAAGCTAAAAACACACATCCAACTTGTGTAATTTTTCTGTATTTGTGTGGAGCTCAAAACTAGACGTATGATATATGGTTGGAAAGCCACGGAAGAGAGGATCGCGTGAGCACAAGAATCACTCTAATCAGAGATCGAATGTGAAAGTTATGCGCGAAACGGTGAGACTGCGCAGCACGCGATGCTCCTACACGCCCCGTGTACCAAACACGCCCATGTAAGTGGTGGCCGTGTTCCGACACCAGAAAACGCTACACGCCCACCCCTATGGCCGTGTTTCGCACACGACCCGTGTTCTGACAAAAGTGAGTTTTATGATTTCCACACGTTCTCGAAGCTTCCATAGGGATATAAATACATGTTTTGACCACAAAATCCGAGAGGAATCATTTGGGATCAGTTTCAACACACACTAGACACCAAAATCACACACATTCATCTCCATCTCTACCATCCTTCACTTCATCCATCCAATCCATTTGATCTCCTCAAATCCATCCACCATTCCATCAATCCACCAATCTAAGAAGAGGAATGCATCAATGAGTGAAGATTTGAGCATGTTGAAGGAGGATAAGGCCTACTTTGCAAGGGAATCCAACTTACCTTTAATTTGTGATTTTCTTCATTATTTAGTTAAATTAGAGCATGCCATGGATTGTAATGAATTATTCATGATTTTTAGTGGCTAGTCCTCATGTGAGGCTAGCAATATGATTGGTTAGGAATTATGTAGATTTTGCACACCACATGTTTGATGAAATGAGTGTTATGAATATTTTTTATACTGAATGCTTATTCTCATTTTATGTATAATTTGTGTGATTAAATTCTCTATTCATAGTGTTAGGATGGTCATTCCAATATTATGCTTAGTGGTTTAATTGAATCATTGTTTGCATGAGATGACTTAGTTAGTGTGAGGAGAGGTAAGCCATACCATTCAAGTGCTTAGAACCTCATGATAGGACATTAGTGAGAACTAGTGAGGGAACCAACTTATGATCATAGTACCTTAATGGGAATTGAGAGTAAGAACAATCCTAGGAGATTTAAACTTGCAAAAGAGTTAATAACCTAGTCACCTTGACCATAGGGATTAGGGGTAAAAACTTGATTGCCCTTAATATCATAACATGAAAACCATCAATGCATGTGTGTGTGTCTGAGTATATATATACCTTGTCCATGAATGTTGCTTGCCTTACATACTTCTTAGATTGTTCACCTTCATCCATTTTCCATCACATTTGTACATGTTCTATCTTTAATTGCTTTATTATTTGTTAGTTGTGGTTAATCAATCCTCATTTTTTGATTAGTCCGACTAGAGTGAAACATCTTTCAAATACGGCTACCCACTTTCGCCCTTGGGTTCGATATTATATAAATTTGCACTTGATCGCTTACGTTCTATACACGATAGTGTACACTTGCTCTAAATCAATTCAACCAAAATTGAAACCAAGTTCATTCATATACTGACATCTATAAAGAATAGAATTGCATTAATCAAATTTCACATATTACAAATTTCACATGACTGAAAGATATGACATAAATTAGAATTTAGTATGCAAAATACAACATACCTATTGTACCTATCCTATATTTTATTATAATTCTTTTTTGTTTTTTTTTATTAGCTGGACTTGGTTGGATCATTTCCTAAAGAGCTTGACATTCTTATTGGTTAGAAGTTCATCATTAGATTCCATATCTCTGAAAGAAATATAAGTACGTAGTTAATGGAAAGTATCTTCAGATCCTACTATGATCAAGGCTATAACGAATAGATCAAAAGCAAAAAAATATTGAAGCTCAAAATTAAAAATGAATTTATGGTGATTTGCTCCATCTTTTCTAACTGTTATAGTATACTTTTATTTTTATGTTTACATATAGCCTTTAGGATCCTCCATGAATGATACTTTTTCAAATAAAATGAGTACTCCAAAAGGGAAGCGTAAATTAGTTGACTTTGAGACTATTGATGATGATGAAGATAATGCTCTGGATCAGGCTCAAATGCCGGCCACGAATAAAAGGATGATTCAAGTAAAAGTTGAAGATGATCAATCTTAAGAAATAAAACCTATTACTTCATGAAATACTTAGGATTTATCCATAAATTAAATTATAACTGCATATTTAGATTATCATAATTTTTATGAAACTATGAATGATTATTTTAATTCTATTATCAATTCTATGCTTCAAACTTTTCTAGAATCAAGAATTAATGTTTATTTCAATACCATTACCAACTCTGTTTTCCATATCAAGTAGACATGCGCTACCACAAGAATAAAAATTCAAAATCTAAATTGTCTCATACAAAATTTATTTATTCAGAATAGTCTCAAAAAATTTAATTTTACCTACAAATGAAACCATAACTTTTAACTTTTTTCTAAAATGGTCATTTAAATCTAAAAATGATCAATTTTATTTGTGAGTTTTATAGAGATAAAAAGTAATATTTTGAGATAAAATTACAACAAGTAAAAATTAATAATTAAAACAAAATTATTGGACAACATTGATAAAAAAGATTATTGTATTGAAACAAATACTATATAGCAAAACTTAAAGGTTCCAAGTTTGGAACGAATATTAAACTCTTAATTAATATTTTATTTAATCTTGCAATTAACATTAATTTTAAGTAAGTTAATATAATATTTCAAATATTATTTTATTTAATGTCCTATTTTAAGTAATTTATTATGACAACCACAATAAAATTTATACCTGTGGCAATCTCACATTAATCTTATAATTAATATTTTATTTTAAATAATTTATTATTCTAAATATTATTTTTTTATATTCTCTTATTTATTTATAATTTTAATAACATAACTAATATTTTATTTTAAATAATTTAATAAGAACACCATAGTAAAAAAAATATATTGAATTGTATTATTTAATATTATATAACCATAATTAAAATTTATTGGTGATACTATATATAGACAATATATTTTAAGATTAATATTTTATGTAATCTTGCAATTAATGTTTGATTTTAAGTAATTTAATATAATATTTCAAATATTATTTTATTTAATATGTCATATTATTTGAAGTATTTTATTATGGCTACCACAATAAAATTTGTGTATGTGGCAATCTCAATCTCACATTAATCTTATAATTAATATTTTATTTAAATAATTTATTATTTTAAATGTTAATTTTTATATTCTCTTATTTGTTTATAATTTTAATAACATAACTAATATTTTATATTAAGTAATTTAATATGAATACCATAGTAAAAAAAATCATATTGTATTATTTAATATTTATTTAATCATAATTAAAATTTATTGGTGATACTAAATATAGAAAATATATTTTAAGAAAAGATTCGATTAAAATTATTTCGGGTATGCAATCACTATTATTTTGGTAAAGGATATAATAATACTATAATAAAAGGTTTGTTTCGAAACTTAAAATATGTGAGATTATATACAGTCAAATTTAACAGAATAATGATGAAGAATCACCCAAAAACTGACAGCGGACGCCATATGAGAAAACAAATATTGATGAAAAAACGGAACCTTTCTTCATACAGAGGTAACACTTATTACAACAATTACACATTCACGTACTCACAAAATTTGAAGAAAATTAATTATAACTTGGAAAACTATGTTGTAATTTACAATTTTTTTTTATATTTTCATACAAATCAGATAAGAGCAACATCTGTAGAAACAGTATTTCAAAGACCCAGCAATTAAATTATGAAGTATTTACAATGAAAAGTGCTTCATGTTCAACTGTGACAGAAGAATTTTATATAGAACGTACACATGCTACAACGTATATTTGTATTGTTATTAATATTAGGCAATAGCAACAGTAAATATAGAGTTCATAATTGCAGACTTCGAGGACGAAATGCTTGATGATTCATGCAATCTTTATGAAAGCAATGAAACATCAATAGCATGCTTAAACAGAAAAACCATTATCCAGGAGGAAAAAAAGTAGTTATTATTATTATCATTAATATATGTTTAAAGGGAAAATATTAAGTTGGTCTGTGAATGAATATACCAATAGTCAAGAAATGAAAAGGCACTATCATTTCATAATTAACTTATATTATAATTCAAATATTTAATTATAAGCAATTGAATATTATTAGAAATATAACTAATATTTATTAGTTTAATGAGTTTTGTAGACATGTAGAAAAGAAAATAAGAATTTTAGTCCCATAATTTTATAAAAATAAATATTGACCCTATAACTTATTACATTTTTCATATTGTCATTTAGTATTAATTTTATTCCTATAAGTTTTAAATCTATTTTTCATTTGGTCCTTGAGCAAAATAAATAGTGCAAATCTAATACAATTTAGCAGTGTAAATTTCATCCTAAAACTTATTACATTTTTCATATTATCATTTAGTATTAATTTTATTTCTATAATTTTAACTTGAGCAAATTAAATATTGCATAGCTTACACACAGTTTTGGCTGTAAATATTATAAAAATAAAGACAAATGACAAAAAACTGAAAATTATTTTATGATATAATAACTTGGCTATAATATTTTATGAGAACTAAAATAATACATTGATGTTCGATAGTTACAAATATAACATATTAACAAAAACATAAGAACCATATTTGAATCATAATCTACAGCAACTTCCTAAGTTAAAATGCAGACAAATCAGTTTAACAAAAAATATCAATTGCTTAAAGTGCATAGAAAATATTATTCACAATCTTTAATAGAATCTCTTTTTTCCCTTCTTTGAAGATTTCCATATCTCAAGGATCAATTGAAGAATTACACCTTGATTGAGTTTGAAAAACTATTGCTTAAACATGGTAGTAGTCTAAAAAGGTTTAGTTGTATGCAATTTTCAGATTTCAATACCTCGACGGATGGACGAAATAAGCTCATTCTGGAAGAGAAATGTTATGATAGAGTAGAGATGAATCAAACCCATAACAGATTATATAGATCTTTAACAGATGAGCAACGTACCGTGTATGAAACTGTGATGATAGCAGTTACCAACAATAACGGAGGAATGTTCTTTCTTTATGGATTCGGGAGAACAGGGAAAACTTTTATATGGAACACATTATCTGCTGCTTTGAGAAAAGACGGGCGTATCGTCATTAATGTAGCTTCGAGTGGAATAATGCTTCTTCTTCCATGAGGACGAACCGCCCACTCCAGGTTTGCAATACCTTTGAAGGTGAATGAAAACTCCACGTGCAATATTAAGCCCGGAACTGAATTGTGCACATTGCTTCAAAAAAGTAGTCTCATTATATGGGATAAAGCGCCAATGGTAAAGCGGTATTGTTTTGAGGCTCTTGATAAGAGTTTGAGAGACATTATGAGGTTGATTAACCCTATTCTAGAAGAAAACCCATTTGGAGGGAAACAGTGGTTTTTGGTGGAGATTTTAGAAAATTTTTGCCTGTGGTTACAAAAGGCACCTGCAAGGATATAATATCAGCAACAATCAACTCTTCGAGCATATGGGATGATTGTACGGTGCTAACACTCACAAAAAATATGAGGCTACGTTCTGAAAGAGATGATCTTGAAAATAATGAACATGATATTGCTGAGTTCTCTGATTGGATATTGAATGTTGGTAATGGTAATGTTGGGGAAGGTAATGATGGAGAGTACACAATTGAGATCCCTTCGGACCTACTAACATTGAACAACAAGAACCCAGTGGATGCTATTGTTAACAGTATATATCCATCATTATTAGAAAATTGCAATACACCAGGATATTTTGAGGATAGAACAATTCTAGCTCCTACACATAGAGTGGTAGAGACTAGAGACTGTCAATGACCACATGCTAAATATGTTTCCTGGGAAAGCAAGAGAATATCTTAGTTCAGATAAAATCTGTCCACATGATAGATCACCCAACAATAATAGTCTATATTCGGAAGATTTTTTTAATTCTCTTAAGTGTTCTGGACTCTCTAATCATGTTTTGGTACTTAAGGTAGGAGTTCCAATAATGCTCCTCAGAAACATTGATCCAACTTCAGGATTATGCAATGGAACTAGATTGTTAGTAACTAAATTGGGGATTCATGTTATTGAAGCGAAGATACTAGGTGGTAAAAATAAAGAGAGCTTGGTGTTAATTCCTAAAATGATTTTGAGCCCAACGGGCAACACACTACCAGTTATGTTTCAAAGGAGACAGTTTCCAGTGTTGGTGTGTTTTGCGATGACTATAAACAAGAGTCAGGGACAATCATTATCGAGTGTTGGGGTTTTTCCAACGAAACATGTTTTTACACATGGTCAGTTATATGTAGTGCTCTCTAGGGTTAAGAGTAGGGCATGCCTAAAAATACTTTGTCTGGATGAAGAAGGGAAAGCAAGCAACATCACAGTTAATGTTGTGTTTGGTGAGATTTTTAGAAATTTACAGTAATTAATATTACAGATAATATAAATATGATAGTATTTCACTTTTTATTTATTTCAATTCAATTATATAATATAACATTAAATGTAAACATCATAATTACAATAAATAAAGATAAATATATACGAACATGAAAAACGGAACGAAAATAACATTACATCAAAACATATTGAAATTAACATAATAAAGTAAAGATCATTTAAAAAAGTTATATTATAAAAAATATAACCCGTGTAATACACGGGGAAACACACTAGTAATCAATTAATGTTAATATAAATAAATCATCATAATTAATATATCAATAACCATATTTAACTTTTGTAAATCACATTCAATATTTTCCTCATTTAATTAATTTTAATTCTATGATAATTTAGGAGCAATCTATTAGGATTGATTTTGAAGAAATAATTATACAATATTAGATTTTTGAATAAGACTGAATTTAAGGAATTAATTATATAATCTTATTTTTTTATATTTTTTAATAACCATTAAAATTTAGAAAATTATTAGAGTACACCTAATGTACGAACATTTAGCATTTAAATCGTTAAATTTTAAATTAATTTAACATATCTTTGGTTTAAAATTTACAATTTTATAATTACTATATTATATTCTAAATTTATCCTTAAACCCCAAGGTGCATTGATGCACCAATCGTGCTCAAGTATCACTTGAGATTTTGTTTTGTATTTTGAATTTTTTTCTTTCATTAATTACTCATTTGGTTTATTTTCTTAATTTTTAAAATTGAGTCAATTGATTTAATGGTGATTTAATCAGATTTGTTAACATATTTACATAAATAATTTGATGGTTTGTGTTAATATATATAAATCAAAATTTAAAATAATTTTTATGTATCTTTTCAAAACAGGTTAATTAGGGAATTCTTATATTCTAATTTGAATTTTTGTGTTGTTTATTTGATTTTCAATAAAGAGTTAACTCATATTATAAATTATTATAAATTGTATTAGTTATAATTTACTAATGTGTTTTTATCTTTATAATACTATTTCACCATTTTATTTATGTTATTGTGGCATCACTCTATAACCTCATTGATCACGTTAAGTTGAATTATAAACTTTTCTTTGCTTACCAATTTTCAATTTTTATACTATTTATTAATGAATTTAAATACTAATCAATCAATCTATACTAATTTACAAATTTTAATTTTTTATCACTAAACTTTCCGTACTTACCCATTTTCAGTTTTTATATTATTTATTAATGAATTTAAATACTAATCAATGCTACTTTACAAGGTTAATTTTAATAAAATTTAAAGAGATCTTCCTTTACTAAAAATCTACATATCCCAACATTTAATATTAATTCTCTTTATTGCTTCATAACGGTTTAGAATTCTACTTGAGATTTATACATGGCATATAAAATCGGGGTGTGATTGATATATTCTTTTTTTATATATATCTGGTCAAAGTTTAAAGGACATCATATGATGGAGTTTGTAATGCATTTGGAGATTTACATTTTTGGTTAAAATCATTATTTTAAGAGAAGACTTAATTTTAATTACTTTGATCAATTTGTTTATTGAAAGGGTAATATCTTTGTGATCATTAATTAATTATATTTATGGAAAGATTATCATATTTTTAAAAAGAATTTTCAATGGGCATTGATTTAATTAGAATTTAGGGACTTCTCTAATTAGATTTGAAGTTGGAAGATTGTAAATGAAAAGGTGATAATTATGATTAATCTACTATTGAAATCTAAAAAGGAAAAAATCTTATAAAAGAGCCTGGTGATAAAATTAGATCTGTTATTAGAAATATTCATTTGAGTATCGAATTTGATCACAGAGAAATTGAATATTTTTTGAAGAGAAAGTCGTTCTGAACACATTATTTGATTATACATACATAAAATAATATTAGAGGCAAATTGTGACTATATTTTGTTATTAGTCACATGTAAGTAGAGAGAATATTTGAGTTCTTATAGTATTTGTAAGTTTAGGCCGACACAAATTAGTAACTCAATTATATTGATTTTTTATAATATATAACCAGAGGCTTAGAACTTTTGAATTATATATTGGTGTTTCAATAATATTTTTTAAAAATATAGATTATAGATCAACATTATATAATGGAGCAAGATTTATACTGAGAAGCTCAGTATATACATAATTGGTACATACATAATTTTTATTATATTTAAAAAGAAATCATTATGAATATGTATTTTTATTTTTAAAATACTCATATAGGAGTTTTATAAATCCTTACGAATTCAAATTAATTTTATATTGTAATAATTACATTAATAAATTATTTTATTAAGAAAAAAATTATCCCGTGCATCACACAGGTACTATACTAGTATATATATATATAAGAGTAAGACAAGGATGTAATTTTATTTTAATAAAAAGTTATATATAATTTTTTCAACTTTTCAGGTGTTGGTGAAACGCCGTGCTTAAAAACTTTTATAGGAGAGGATGAGGATGAAGATATATGATAGTTCTAATGAAGCTTCAGAGTCCTCTCACTTAGACATGAAATCCTGTTCAAAGTGAACGCGCTCAATCAACAACCAAGATATATATTCAGTCTCTATATAACAGCTGAAGATGCACAAAACAAGTCTGAATATGGATTAAAACGTATAGTCATATATAAAATAAATCCACAAGTAGTGTTGTACGGAGTATACACACAAAAGTTCAATTAATTCATAAAAATTATCAAAATCCTATATCTACCAAAACGGTTCTAACTCATGATGTTGTGAAGAACAATCATGGGTGTTGGATAGATCTTACTCATATGTCTGGAAAATACAATAAATTAGGAAATAAATAAAACCCTAGATGTGGGCGTCGTCGCGTCCTTCTCCGTCTTGAATCCTCCTCTTGGTTCTCCTCTTGATTTCACAAACGAATCTTCAAAGTAATGAATGGATGGAGGAAAGGATGTGGACGATGTTTGGGGGTGATCCACCTTTGTGGGGTGTTGTAGAATGGATGTGTTGCGGTCTCTTTTCACATGAATAATAATATAAAATATATATAGGTGTGAGAAGGGAATTAAATAAGGAAATAAAAGATATGAGTGAATCATAGAGGATTATGTAATATGGAGATTAATTATGCTCCAAGAAATAGGTAATTTTCGGAAATTTTCGGAAATTCTCTGAAAATCTCGCTGGCAGCTGCGCCACTTCACGATTTTGAGCATAACTTCCTCGTCCAAACTCCGATTTTAGTGATTCTTGCGCTCACACGATCTTTTTTTCCTTGGCTTTCTATCCATATGATGAATTTACAAAAAATCTAACATTTGAATATATAACAAGTCATGAAAAGTAGCATAGCAGTTCTATTCGGCACAGCTTGCGCGACGCCACCATTTTGATCATAACTTTTTCGTTTTGACTCCGATTGAAGTGTTCCTTATGCCAAAACGATCCCCTCTTATGTGGCTTTCTAACTATGTATCACACTTCTAGGTCAGAGCTCCATACAAATACAGAAAAATTACACAAGTTGGACGTATTTTTTTCAACATTCCTACACAAGTTGCACCTTTTCCCCAACTTTGCACTTTTGATTTTTTTCGACCTAAAAAAATAAAATACCTCAAATGCACCTTTTTCTCACATATATCAAATATAAGACACTTGTGCTATATCAGATCTGTGATCAAGCCCTTGGATGTTTCAATTATTTTAGTGGTCCTTGGATGGTCAAGATCTTATTCATCATTTTCTTCGTGTGAGTGGGTGCTGTTGAAATTATTCGGTTGACTATATTGCGGCATCAAAGAAGTATCTTGGACGCAATCAAAAATCTAAAATGGTATGAAAATATTTGTTGTTGCTTTATTGTGTCGATACTTGGGATTTGTGGAATCATACCTATTTCTGACTCTCGTTTGTCTTCTTCGTGCTTCTTTGCAGAGGTAGAGGAGTTTTAAGTTACAATTGGAAAGCAAAAGCAACTAGTTCTCATGTATTGCTTCACAATGTTCATTCTTCATCTTGCAGTTATTCTAGTTGAATCAAGTACAAGGATACAGACAAAGGGAAACTACATTCTTATTTCATCTAAGCAATTTCTACTCCTCATATAAAGGCTGAATATGTTGTTATCTACACCTACCTTCTATTGAGTACCCTATTTCTCAGACTCTTCACAATTGTGCTTACAACCTACTTGTGGCTTTGGAAGCTGTATACTTCACTTGGCAATCAATAAGGGTCTGCAAATGAGAGTGTGTACATTGATATTGTTGGTTTCAAGTTTTTACCATTAAGTGTTTACCGTTCTGGTAGGTTTATCAGTACTATTGATGCCTGAAAGAGCCTTGTTTGATGCCCTTGTATTCATGGCTTTTCTTTCCCCTTTTTTGTTGTGCGACTATGGGCATATGAATCCTTGTGATTATTAATCATTTTAATTTATTAATTTAGTAATATCACAAGTTAAATATTATGAGAGATGTTGATAAATTATTACATTTCTTAAAATTTGAACGAGTAAGTTCTAGTCATTTAAATTGTTTCTTTGACATAGTTATTGAAAGTTATACCCTTTAGTATAGAGTGTTGCCTTTAATATAAAATTATATACCCGCTAATGTTAGGGAAGATAAGGGAAGACCACCTGAGCAAACCATGCCATTATACCTTAACGACATAAACTTGAAATACTGTCAACAATAGATATTCTAAACTCCATATCATTTACTCATCAACAATACTCTTTGAACCATGCCATAATACTATAACAACATATACTTGAAATACTGTAAACTCCATACTCTTTACATGATTATAATGTACTCTTTACTTATAAAATATATACCCTTTACTTATAAGCAATATACTCTTTTCATCATGTCATAATACCTTAACATAAACTCGAAACACTATAAACATCATACCCTTACAAGACTACAATGTACCCTTTACTTATCAACAATATACCCTTTGTACCATGCCAAAATACCTTAATAAAATAAACTTAAAACACTCTAAACTCCATACTCTTTACATGACCACAATGTACCCTTTATTCATCAATGATATAACCTTTACTCATAACTAATATACCCTTTTAAACTTCATACAATTTACATGACTACAATATACCGTTTACATGTTCACAATATACTCTTTACTCATCAATAATATACTATTTGTACTACCATAATACCTTACAAACATAAACTCGAAACATTGTAACCTCCATACACTTTACATGACCACAATGTAACCTTTATTCATCAACAATATACCCTTTACACCGTGCCATAATACCTGACAAACAAAAACTCAAACACTGTAAACTTCATACACTTTAAATGACCACAATGCACCCTTTACTCATAAACAATATACCCTTTATATTATGATTAAAATGCAAATTAGCAAAGTGTAAATGAAGAACCAAAATATTATGATATTTCCTTCATATACAAAACAAAATGGTCTCACTATACTAATTCAACTATTTATATAGTGATCATATACTATAGAAAAATCTAATCATTCATAGCTTACACAGTTATAGCTCCTACTTGATGTTAACTACCTTAATACATTAGTCATCAACACAATGTACCCAAAAGCTGAAGTAGCCAACAAACACCATCAAATATATCTTTTTACCAATCTAACTTTTTCACAATTCTTTTTATTTCTCCTTGGCAGCCCTTTTCTTCTCTTCTATAGCCTTTAGCGCTCCTTCATATTTTTCTCAACTTTTCCCTTTAAAAGTCGAGACTGCTTCTACAACCTTTGCAGCTCTCATCTCATTTTGATTTTACAGCATTGTTGCACAAATCTTAACCCTTAGTATAAGCCGAATGTCAAGCTTCATGGAAAACAAAAGCCATAATAAGTAATTGAATAAATAAACTAACTTTTCATTTTACATATAAATATACAAGCAAAATTAATAGTAAAAAACAAATTATAATGCTCAATTCAGGAGTAAGACAAAGGTATAGAACCAATTTTTATAACTTCTACAAAAAGGATCAATTTCCTAATCATCATCTCTACTTTTCTAAACTCATAGAAAGGACCTGGTGTACAATGGAAGTTCTATTGCTGCATCCTTACTCAAATTATACTCTCTAATAAAGTATGAGCATATAATAAAGAGCCTACAAAAGGTTGAGATATAAATCTCAATAACAGATTACAATAAACTAAACCAAAATCAATTAGCAGTCACACATGTAATATTATAAAGAGCCTAACAAAATGTTGTTATAACTTCTAAAGATAGGAAGCTCCATGATTCAATATCATGTCCAGATCACCATATTATTGTTGTTATGCTTTTTATAGAGTTATAATTCTCTCTCTTACAACACCCACATATAATTAATTCTCTTTCTATCACTCATAAGAAATTAATTCTATATTTTTCGAGATTGAAATATATATATATTGAGATGTAACAGTTGGTTGTGTAATTAACAAAAGGGTTGATGTTGAAATAACATATCCAACTGTTTAACATCACTAATAAAAGTCAATTTAACAAACAGAAACTTCCAACTATTTATGCAAACATTATGTCTAGACAAAATAGAAAAACCAAAACATAATTAAAATCATCCGGTACAACATGTAACAAATTGAAAGTGATTGAACTCACCAATAAAAACCCTAAAAACGAGTCTCTTTCCTTCTAATGCAAATAAAAATTCATTAATCTAAATGTATCACCATCGCAGTTAAGATAAAAAGTATAGTGATGTCAACCTTCAGATTCTCCGGATTTGAGTTTCAACGGGTACAATATCACAAAGAGGAAAAAGGGAAAAATAAGGTAATGAGAAAATACCGTCACCTTGCGATCCAATAGCCTTCACTTTGACTCAACGAACCACCGAATGCACCGTCGTTAATGGGCGGCGAGTAGCAGTCGAAGAATCGAGATGAGAATGAGATGATCTATAGCGTGCTGAGAATGGGAATGGTGTGAACGTGAGGAATGATGAGAATGGATTAGCGTTTTTTTTCCTTAAGTATTTCGGGTCGGGTTATCAATGTGGGTAGAGTTGGGTTTGGGCGCACGGATCTAAATACGTGCACTCGGGGACACAAGAGATTTTGCCAATATTTAATGTGTAGTAAGTATAATTATATAATTAGAGCTTGAATTTTATATTTTAATTGTATATTAAGGGGTTTCATTAAAAAAACTTTATAATGAAATGGATAAAATAGCATAATAAATACATTTAAAGAATTTGAATGGAGTTGAATCTTAGAAAATATATATAAAAATTAAAAAAAAAAATCTGCATTATCATCAAAGCCAGGTGGCAACTATCTATTTGACCCTCGGGTTATGCATTATCGTAATTTCTATTTAACTCTTGCTATCACTACTCTCAAAGTTTCCAAAAATGTATAAATTCCGAGCATGGAACTGTCATGCTTACGTGTCAAAAGTGTCAGCTGCGTTAGTTTAAAAGAGATGACGAATGATATGATAAGGATGAGGTAAAACTGCGTTAGTTTAAAAGAGAGAACGAATGATATGATAAGGATGAGGTAAAACTCAATAGGAGTTTGTAGGTATATTTATGGAAGATTTTAAAAAAATTATTAAATCTAAATATATATGGAATAATAAAACGCAAATCAAACATAGAGCATTACTACTTCCGTTTTATTAAGAAAAAATAATCACTTTTTACTATTTTGCCCCTTCCACAAAAGCTTTCACCACGTAAATTAAAAAAAAAAAAGTCTAAACAACAACCTCCCCATACACTTTATTTTAAAATAAACTATCCTTATCTAACACAACCAATATATTTTATCGTTCATTTATTATCAAAAAATTAAAATTTGAAAAAATTAAATTTATGTATTTAAAGAATAATTTTTCATATACAAGAGAGTAAAAACGTATCCATATATTTGTACGGTTTTCACTTTGCCTAAGTTTGAACATATATAAACAATAGAGAATATAAATTCCGCATTATCATCCGAGCCAGCTGGCAAGTAGCTATTAGACCTTTGGATTATGCAAAAATTATTGAATTGTGTCTATATAAAGAGCTACACTCCCACGTTCACAATTACACCACTTTAAAATTAATTTCTATTCAACTCTTGCAATCACATCTCACTAACAATGTTTGCATTCGGAGGATGGCTGTTGGGTCCGGTAATTTTATTTATTCATTTGCTTTTCTTATTTTCAGTTATATATATTTGAAGCATCTCTTGCGATCGTTTTATTTAAAGATTAAAAAAGTGATAAATTAGTTTTGTAATATGAAAAAAATTGAATTGTTTTAATAAGTGATAGTAGATATTCAGGAAAAATCATATTGTCTATAAGTACGTGGTACATACATGTACAAGGTATAGGACTGGATGCTCTCTGGATCCATCCAATACATACAATCACACATTTTCACCCAAACAAAAAAAAAATCTCTTTACATTATAATCTTTCAATACACTTTAATTTCAAACTCATTATTTATTTTCAACTTATATAATTTATTTTATAATTTAAACATAAAAAAATATAAATATATATAAAATTAATGAGTATTACCCAGGAATGAGTAAATCCGAGAATATTAATAAATGAGTTTGGATGGGTATTAAAATCATAATAGATTATTTAAATAGAACGATTACAAGTATGTGTAATTAATATTTAAATGAATATGGTACGGGCGCTCCTAGAAATTTGGGGACTCTACCCACTGCAATACCAAACATGGGGTATTCAACCCTTGCAAAACTAACACATGTTTGTGAGACAAATAATTGGATTAAAAATCTAGTCGTTCAGGCAATAATACGTGATTTCTAAATTCATCTTTATTTCTCATCCAATTCTATGTTTTGAAGACATATTGCTAAAAACATCATTCACATGCCACAAGGCAAGTGTTCATATACATATGAGTGAGACAAGGATGTAAGAAGTTATATATGTATATATATATATGATCAAGAATTTTTCCGTCTTTTCAGATGTGGTTCAAACGCCGCGCTTAAGAACTTTTATAAGGGAGGATGAGGATGAAGATATATGGTATCATATCTTTGCTTGAAAAATTTCATGAAAGGCTTGGTTGTGCTAAATTACATTAAATGATTCAACCTTTCACCTTGTCCTCTCCAATGTGTGTTTCTTGAATCGGTTTTATGTGTCTTGCTACGTGTTGTTCGTCTGTAATAAAGTATGAGGGTTTTACCACCTCATAAATATCAATAAACTAAATTTTATGTGTTAATCCTTCTCTCTAATTATTTGCATAGACTTCGTTGCATTATAATCTTTTATTTATTTAGTTGGCATGCTTTAAAATTGGGATTAAATCGTCGTAGTTTACAATAAATAAATAAAATTTTAATAATTATTGGCGTATAATTTATTTATGAGTTCATAATGGGATTGAGAATTTTATAAATAAAATTCATTGTATACGGAATTGAGATCATTATGAATCCTTTCAAGAATATAATTAAAATTTTAAAGAGGTTAAAATGTGAAATATTTCAAAACTTGAATAAATATATGTAATAAATTTAAAGGAACGTTACACAATGATTGGTAAAGAAAAAATAGGGATAATCAAGAGATTTTTCTACACATAGAGGCGTAAATAAATAAATAAAAAAAAGAACTTGAATAAATATGTAATAATTTAAAGGAACATTACACACACAATGATTGGTAACGAAAACATAGGGATAATCCAGAGATTTTGCTACACCTAGAGCTGTAAATAAATACTAAAAAAAAAAAAGTTGGCCTCTTGTGTTCTCAGGTGCACAAAATGTATAAAGGTACAACATTTTATTTTAAAGGGTTACATTTTAATTAATATATATAAGGGTGTAACATTTTGTTCTAAAGAGTGTACAATTTTCATTAATATTTTTTTTATTTTTATTTAGAAAATAAAGGTACACGTCTTTATACTAAAGGCTATATAATTTAATACTAAAGGGTATGGGCTCACGGTGTGTCCCCGAGGACACAAAAGTTTTAGAAAAAAAAAAGGTGACGTGTACCTGATTCATTATTCATCTGTTTTTTAAAATTAATTAATCTTTAATATATAAAAATTAATTTTTAGATAGATAAATTATTACTAGCTCTTCTGAATAAAAAAAAAGTATTAATCTTGTATTAAATGAAATAGGGTAATTTAGACTTTTAAAAAATATAAAATTTAAATATATAATAATAAGGGTGTGTATTTAACACTATAAAAAAAGTATTTTTTAACAACCAAATTTACCAATAGAATTCAATCCGTTGGTAAGGATTAGCAACAAAAATGACATTTTTATTTTAGCAATGGCATACCAACAGATTTATTCTCTATTTTAGCAACGGAATTCAATCCGTTGCTAATTACCAACGGATTAGCAAGGAAATTATTATATAAATTACCAACGGAATTATTAGCAACGAATTACCAACAGAATTATTTACCAATGGAATTGATTTTTCGTTGCTAAAATTTTACCAACCACCACTTTACCAACGGAATTTTACCAACGGATTCCGTCGCTAATCCGTTGGTAAGCCAATTTAACAATGGAATTAAGACTTTTACCAACGGAATATTCCGTTGCTAAAAAATATTTTTTTATAATGTAATAAAAAGGGGTGTGCATTTAGTGGAACCTATCTGTAATTAGAGGAGCATTTACAAATGAAGTGATGCCCAGCACGTACGCTTATATATCTAGAAGTGGGAAACAAAATTCAGACACATATCGTTTTTAAATAAATTCAAATAAAAAATAAAAAAATGTATTCATGCAGTCATTTTTTAAATTCAGTTCCTACCTTCATATGTTAATTGATTACTTGATTTAACACCAATTTTGATGGGAGAAGGAGTATCTCTTGTGAATTAATTGATCATTAAATTATACACTTCATTTTTAAAACTTATATATCTATTCAATAAAACTTATACATTTCGTATTGAAACTTTCGAGAATAGTTAAACTTTCGAACACTAGACTTATTCAATAAAAGTTAACACTTTATCCAACACAATTCTCTTTACGAGAATAGTCAAAACTACTCTTCGAACCCCAATAGTTTGTTAATGAAATGTACACACTTCTTCAATTAATAAAATTGATTAGTGTGAAATTTGCGTTTTTTGGGGTCCGATTTAGCACTGTTTTGTGGTATTTATATCCGTATTTGAGCAACTTTTGGTTGAATTGCATATATTTGTGTTACAGAAGCATGTGAACTGTTATTTCATGTTATAGGTGGAAAACAGGCTTAAAAAGAGTAAAAACAAAAGTAAAAAATGAAGTCGGGAGAAAAAAGAGTCGGCACGAGTCGTGTCGGCCAAGAGTGCCAGGTCGTGCCACACAATGTGCGTGCACGACCTTCGAAACCTACCGAGAGATGTCGAGAGGCGCCCGCACGACTGCCGAGGGCTGTCGAGACATGCCGCCTAGCCATGCCGATGCTCGTGCCGCCCCAGCTGCCGAAGGATGCCTCAAGCTTCTGCCCGGCATGACTTGTGCCGCTTCCCAGCGAGGCTTAGTCGTTGTTTTTCTAGCCCGTTCATATTTTTGACGTAAAAAATCCCACTTTTAAGTCAGAATTCGGGAATTATCAATCCTCAACTATAAAAGGAGCCTTGGGGTGTTCCAAACCATAACTCTCCACAACCCTTCATACTTTTTCATACCCTTTCCCTGCTACCATATCGAAATCAAGATTCACCATCCCATCCACCCATCCTAGAGAGTTCATCAGTATTGCTTACTTGAGAAGGAGAACGAGAAGGTTCATAATCACAGAAGAGGGAATGGAGAATCACGCCACATCTAGGATTTTTCTTATTCTTTCTTTCTTTATTTTGAATAATAGACCTATGGGATTGTTTTTATATCTAACCATGGGTGTTGCTTGTAACACCATGGGCTAGTACTTTTTGGATAGTTCTAGGTTTTAAAGGTTTAATTGGATTTGACTTGATTACCTAGACTAGGTTATGGATTTCTGCAGTATACTTATTCCTTTATTAATGCTTTGAATTTGAAACTTATATTTTTGTCTTATATGATCTGTCCTTATTCATGAGTATGTCATTGTCTTATACATGTTTATAATTATTGCTTGTGTCATAGAAGAAATTATATTTGTCTATCTGTTATGGGTAAAGGGGATCTAACCATATAACTTTTATTCATTAGAATAATTAATATTGGACACTTAATATATCTATTAAGTACTCCCTCCGTCCCATTTCAATGTTTACGTTTCTATTTTGCGCGTCTCATTTCAATGTTTACGTTTTCATTTTTAGGAATATAGGACCCACCTAAAATAATTAATATATCATCCAACACTGATACACCTACCCACTTCACATTAAATATTATATTTTTCCACCCACTATCTATTAAAATATAATACTTTTTAATCAACGTGCAAAAAACAAACGTAAATATTGAAACGGGATGGAGGGAGTACCATTTTAGAGGATTTGGTTTCTTAGATTATATTAGGTGGGAATTGAAGATTAATTCTTAATTACCTATAAAGGGAATTCACTACAAGAAACTGTCAGATTACCGACGAAATTACCGACGGATTAATATTCGTCAGAAATTACTGACGGATTGCCGACGGATTACCGACGAAAAATAAAAATTTTCGTTTTCAATTATAAAATAAAATTTTTGACAATTTTACCGACGAATTACTGACGGATTTTAGTGACAGAATATTTCCGTCGGTAAATCCGTCGCAAATAGGGTGGAAAATTTTACTGAAAAATTACCGACGAAATTGCCGACGGAAATTACCGTCGGTAAAAGAATTAAAATATTTTCAAGCACTAAAATTACCGACGATTTTAAATTCGTCACTAAATTTGAAGAAATTTATTTTTCATTATTTCTTGTAAATATTACCGACTGAATAATCTGTCGGTAAATTTAATAAAATTTTTTAGAGTTTTCTTTTAAATTGTACTGACGAAAAAATCTGTTGGTAAATATAATTTAATAATATTTTTATTACTGAAGAATATATTCCGTCGGCAAATTTAGTGAAAAATTTTAGAGTTATCGAAAATTTTTAGAGGGATTTCCATTTCCCTCCACCACACTCTTTATTTTGAATTTGTGAAAATTTTAATAGGATTGAAAATAAAATTACTCATCAAAATTTCAGGCCTTTCCTCCCAAAATTTCCCTTCTGCTCATCAATTTTCCCCCAATTAGTTAAACTTCAAATCCCCAAATTCTCACCAGAAATGACCTCCCACTGACGGGACGCCGACTCCACCATCACCGAACACACTGAAATCGACACGAACTACGGAGCTACTGCGCATCGACGACGGGTGCACCTTAGCCAAGGCGGCGTGTTTTAGCCGGCAGTGGAGGCGCACGCACCGTGCATGACGAGCGGATCTGGGAGCTGATCCGCACGAGGCAGTACCACAGTAGCCGATGCAACTACGCGTCATCGTCACGAGGCTTGGTGGATTCTGCCGCCTTTTCACCAACCACATCGTCTTCAGCGCCACTTTCGTTGTGGCCTTCCCTTCCTCCGTCTCCGGTGCCGCCGCCTGGTACAGCGAATTCTAAGGCACGGTGGGGGAAAAGGATTGGGTAAATCTTTCACTTTCCTTGCTCTCAATTAAGTACTTTGAGAAAATGAGTTTCAATCATAACACATATAGGCTTTTTTGACTCAAGGTACTTGTTCATTCACATGTTTTTTAGTTTTGTTTTTAATGTAGTTCCTATCTTGCTTGTTTTCCAATGGGGAAATGTTTTATTCTACACATGCTAAATCAATTCACTACAAGCATTTGCTTGCTGTCAGTAATAATGTTGTAAGTGAATGTAATTTAGTTTTATTTTTTGTAACTTAGATTCATGTGATTGAAATGTGGTATCTTTTCTGTTGGATATAGGATGAACTAGATTCATGTTGGTTGATTCACTTGAGTAAGGGATGAACCTGTATTAAGATGTGTATGTGTTTAGAGAGAGATATATAAGTAAGTCTATGCATGCTAAATTTTTAAGCTTCCACTAATTGAATAACTGTGACTAATTGAATTCCTCAGCCAATGTCTCCTCATTTTCATCTTTGGCTTATTGTCTTTGCTAAATTAGATTTCATCACACCATAGTCAAGAAACATATTTAGTATTATTTTTTCACTTGAAGTAATTCCCCCTCCCCCAAAATCAACCCTTTCTCTTTTTTTTTTTAAATTTTTTTCTTATAAGGGGTAGGAAAATATTGTTTACAGTCCATTCTCTTATTAATCATCCATGTTACACCACGCTTGGAGACTAATTGTTATTTAAAGATAGATTCATGGCTGTGGAGTTCTGTGTGAATATGTTTGAATTTATGTGCTCTTACTCGATTTTTAATTGATTTTATGATTTTATGACAGGATCAAATTTTGAGGATGACTAATGAAAATGGCTCATTGAAACTAAATCTTCCTAATTCAAGTACTGCTTATAGTGTATCTAAAACTGACATGAGCACAAATGAACCAAATGAAGGTGGAACTTGATAAAGAACGTGGTAAGTTGGAAAGTATGCAGTTGAAGGTACAAGGTATGAATACATTATCTGGAAACAACTTTTGAACAAAGCCCTTAGATAATTGATTGACTACTTATCTATTTTTAGAGGGGCTGAAGCTGAATGGATCATTTTAGTCGGAGTTGAGCTCAATAGAATATAAATTACTATTTGATAAGTTTGAGGCGTATTAAAAATCTAAAATTATTTTAAGTTATGTAGATTTTAAACTTAGTATTGGATGCTATATCTTGTAGCTAGTGGTGGAACCTGGTATTATTCTTTGCAGATTGCAATCTTTTGGACCCTTTGGTGAAAATTTAATGGTTGATTTGCAGACACGAGGAGAGAGAGGAAGAGAGAGAAGAAGAGAGAAGGGAAGAGAAGATGAATATATTTAGACTAGCAGGGGAGATGACCCATTTGGCGAGTGTTCTTATTCTACTTCTTAATATTCACACCATTAAATCCTATGCTGGTACGTGACGTACGTCGTTTACAGTGTTCCTCATTTCCTTATTTCTTATCCCCTTTCCAGTTAAAGATTTCAGCCTTTTTATGAATTTATGACTGAACTCCGAATTGATGTACTGATTTGAAGTTGGTACTAATTCATCTGTTTTTATGTTCATTTGGAGTATTTTTCACCCTGTAGCAACCTTAAGTCATTTTTGTGCAAAACTCAAAAAAATTAAATTAATTGTGTTAGTGTTGCTTGTTAATTAGTTTCTATAATCTGTATCATAATAGGCTCATAGAACATTAGCACTCAAGTAATTACAGTGTTACAAGTTGCTAGTTTTGTTAGCTCAAGTTTGGAAACTGTTAGGTTTGATTTTGAAAGTATCTTAGAGAAATTTTTTGGCTGTTTTGGTGAGTTGATGGTTTTGTACCTCTGGTTCATGCCTCTGCGGCTTAAGTGGATGCATGATCAACATGGGAAAATATAAAATTAAAGGCTGCCTATGAGAGTCTGAAATGAGAATTTCCTTCAATTTAATGGCAAATGCAAAATCTGAAATTGTTTACTATCCATTTTATTCTAGTTGGATTGTTCTGACAGATTGGTGTTGGATAAATATGTACTTTAATTTAGATTTCTTTATCATTAATATAGCTTTACTTAAGGTACTTTTCCTCAGAGTTTTGATCTTTTCACTGAAGTTGTTCTGCTTCTTTTAACATTTTTTTTTCGTGTTTGATTCTATTACAGGTTGACTAATGTTGGAATCAAAACAACAGAGGAAAAAGGTGATGACAAAGATATACCAATTTTTACCGACGGAAAAATCTGTCGCTAAGTTATTATTTATTTTAATTTTGAATTTTGAATTTACTGACGGAATATTTCCGTCGGTAAACTTACCGACGGATTTTTCCGTCGGTAAAAACGTCACTATATTATAACTTCCGACGAATTGATATGGAATGATTACCGACAAAAATGTTTCTTTAACGATGAAAAAATCCGTCAATAATTACCGACGGATTTAAAATTCCGTCGCTAAAAAATTACCGACGCAGGTTTTTGCGACAAATCCATTTCCGTCGGTAATCCGTCGGTAAATTGTTTACCGACGAATTTTTTATATGTTACCGACGGAATTTTTCCGTCGGTAATTTTGCAGTTTCTTGTAGTGGAAGTCTAGTGCCCTAGCCTATTTGTAATTTTGCATGAAGTACCTAGAAAAGGAGTAGGAATTATTCTTCTGCATTTGAGGGTTTGAACCAAATTTATGTGTTAAGTTTACTTCGCCAAAGGGATTTAACATAATTAAGTGATTGATTTCATAAGATCTGCAGGAATTCTAACCAATTATCTAGTGATTTAGGTTGACCAATTTAAACTGGATTGTCTAGAGCTATCTATCTTCTCTCTTGAACACTTCCATATTTATTTTATCTGCTATTTTATATTATTATTAATTATTTTCTGCATCTTAGGTTTAATTAATTCACTTAAATACCCAGATATATCTTAAATTAGAGTAGTCATATTTAGATTAAATAGTGAGTCTAGAATTATCCTTCGGGTTCGATATTTTTACTTGGTCACACAATTGATTCCCTACACTTGGGGACATGTACAAAAAGGTGAACAAGCAAATGGCGCCGTGTACTGGGGATAGTTCTAGATTTATTTTATTTCATTCTTCTATGATTTATTTTATACTACAACATTAGTACCATTAAATAACATCTCATAGTAACATTTTAAATTTATTTAACACAAAATGGTAACACTTTTAAAATTATTATGATATGTAAAATTTTTTTAACACTTTTTATATAAGTAATACATACATGTAACACTTTTTTAATATGTAACACATTCATTTAATATTTTTACGTATTTAACATATTTTATGTAACACTTTTACAAAGGTAACACTATAATATAATACTTATACATAAGAAATATTTTTAAATAACACTTCTACATACATAAATTATTTACACAACATTTAAAATGGAGTGGTATTTTTGATACTCTATATTTATAAGATGAATATTAATTAAAAAGTTACACACACACACACACACACACACACACACACATATATATATATATATATATATATATATATATATATATATATATATATATATATATATATATATATATATATATATATATATATATATATATATATATATATATATATTACCCATATTTAAAAAAGGAAAAGACTTGAGTGAGACCGTCTCACGGATCCCCTTATGTAAGACGGATCACCCATTAACTCATTAAGAATATTTTAAAGGGTCATGTTTGGATGTTATTATATTAAAAATTTTTAAAATTAATTATAATAATTATAATTAAGCTTTTTAATTTCACGCGAAAATGGGAGGAAGCCGCCCCCAATTCCTGAACCTGAACGCAAACCATTCACTATATTATGTATTCAATTTTTTATTTTTACGTGTTTTCTTTTATATTTCTTATTATTTAAAATTTTAATACATTTTATTAAAATTTTCTATTTATTTAATTTTTTTAAATTTAATTATTATAAATTTACAAAATGTGATACAATTAATAAAAAGTGATAATAATGCTATGAATTATTTCATGAACAATTTATAATTTAAATAAAAAGTGATTCCACTTTAAATAAAAGAGATAATATCTGTAATAAAAAGTGATAACTAAATAAAAAGTGCATTTCATGTACAATTTATTAGAATAATAAAAAGTGATAGCATCTCTAATAAAAAGTGATAACTAATTTAGAAAGTGTATTTCACGAACAATTTACTAGAATAATAAAAGTGATAACTCTTTTAATAAAAAGTGATTCATAATAAAAGAAAATTGAAATCCGTTTTTTTGAATTATTTCACGAACAATTTACTAAAATAATAAAAAGTGATACTCCCTCCGTCCCGGAAGTATTGACACATTTTTTTTGGGCACGGAGATTAAGGAGTATAATAATTTAATATAAAGTGAAGTGAGAGAAATAATATTTAATGTGTAGTGGGTAGTTGTATTAGTGGTGAGTGTGATGGGTGTGTGGGTCCATGTAAATAAATAAATTATTTTTGTGTGGGTCCCATGTTCTTAAAAAGGAAATATGTCAATTTCTGTGGGACAACCCAAAAAGGAAAGTGTGTCAATATCTTTGGGACGGAGGGAGTAATATTTTAAATAAAAAAGTTATACATGATAAAATAAATGTGATAACCGTTTGATTAAATTAGTTTATGAACAAATCCGAAAATAAATAAAAAGTGATAATATTTTTAATAAAAAGTTATATCCGATAAAAATAATAATAATAAAGTTATATCCCTATAATTGAATTATTTCACGAATAATAAAAAGTGATAGTATTTTAATAAAAAGTGATACATGATAAACAAAAAAGTGATAACCATTTAGTTAAATTATTTTATAACTATTCATAGAATAATTAATAAAAAGTGATAACATTTTTATTATAAAGTGATATGAGATTAAAATAAAGTGATAATAGAATAGTTGAATTATTATTTAAAGAATAATTACTAATAATATTATTATTGAATAAATAATAATTATAATTATAATAATAAAAAATAATAAAGATAATGGAATAATTTTAAGTGAAAATAATTAATTTAACATGGCGAAACCAATTCCAGTAAGGGTAGGTCTTGCGTGAGACCATCTCACGTGAGACCATTTTTTACTTTTTAAAATAGTTATTACTTTCGCTATAAAACATTATCACTTTCGCTATAAAATATTATCACCTTTCACGTAAGTCCTTATGTGAGACGGTCTCACACAAGTCTTTGCCTTCCAGTAATTTGCGTTCAGTGCTGGGCGCCAATTTGGTAATTTTAATTAATTACACCAAACAAGGCCCGTGTTTTTTATATTTTTATTTTCTTTTTATTTTTATTTTATACTAATGGGTAGAATAAGATCCGTCTCACATAAGAAGGTCGTGAGAAGACCTACCCTTTAAAAAATATATTACGTACTTTTTAATATATATATATTTTAAAAAATTAAATAAATTAGTTTAATGTAATTATATAAAACAAAATATATATAGTTCGTTCATAAAATGTATTTTATTTTAATATATATTATTTAAAATTAAATTATAAAATTAAAAAGAATACTGTTATTCAAGAAAATATTTTTAAATATATTAACTTACCTTTTATATTAATTGCAAAAATATTAAACTGCAAAAATTTTATTTAAAAAGGAAAAAAAAGACTAGAAATATATAATAAAATAAATATCTAATACATGTTAAAATTTGATGAACTAGCTAAGTTGGTAAAGGAAATGCATTGTTACTTATAGGTCATAAGAAGAGAAAATTGATTTAACTGAAGAAACTGAGACAGTAGAGATGGCTGAAGAAGATCAAAGGGCCCCGCCCCTATGAGGGACCAGTATAAGTTGAAACATATCATGTACGCTGGATTGAATGGACCCGCAATCACTACGGAGAATTTTGAGTTGTCGTTTGGATTGATCCGAATGGTACAGGCACAGCAGTTTAGTGGTAATCCTTTGGAGAATCCTCGTGAGCATCTGCAGTTATTTGATGAGTATGCGAGGACGCAGAAGCATAGGAATGTTCTGGAGGATGCTATCAAAAAGCGGCTTTTCCCATTCTCACTAACAGGGAAAGCTAAAGAGTGGAACAACAACCTTTCTACAGGATGTTGTACTACATGGGAGCAGTTGGCAGATAAATTCTTGTGCAAGCACTATAAAAAAACTAGCCGACAGTGACGGACTTTGTGACAGATTGACGAACTTTGTGACGGACTTTGTGATGGGAAAACGCCCATCATCCGAACATGCATCACAAAGTGTTTGTGACGGTCCCGTCACAATTAGTGATGAATTTTGTGATGGAAAATATTAGTGACGGAATTTGTGACGGTTTCTTTTAACCAATATTTGTGACGGACTTTGTGATGAAAAATTTCGTCACAAACTTAAATTCTAAAAAAATTGATTAGACAAGAATCGAACCTTGTTGCTCATGTGAGTGCTTGACGGCTCCAGCCGGACCGGCTACCGGTAAACCATTTATATTTTATTATATTTCTACCCCTTATACCTTCTTTAGAATTTAATTATGTAAATTCACCCCCAACCGGGTTTGAACATGGGTGGGCACTAAGCAAGAGTGCTTGTGCGCAAGTGTTGAGTCAATTTGGCTAGATGTGTTTTGTGTTAATCTTTAATAAATATTGTATATATTCAATTAATTTGTATTAAAATAACATCAACCAACTTTCAAAATAAATATGGTGGTAATATTGATTAATGTAATATATATTAATATGACAAATAATTATTAAAACATTAATTAATTTATTTTATTATTTATTTAAGATAAATATTAAAATTTTCATAATTAAATTAAAAATCCTTATAAATTTTAAATTCTCAAATCTATAAATAATATCTAAATATATTATTTATTTATAGATGAAAAATATGTTAATTTGCATTAAAATAAATAACATTATCCTAATTTCTCAATTTATTTCTCTTGTTAGAAAATACATAATCTTTATATTTTTCTTAATGCAATCACAAACTTTATTTTTATCAATTAAATACACGATCTTTTTTAATTTAATCATCAACTTTCCTTTATATATATATATATGTATATATATATATATATGTATATATATATATATATATATGTATATATATATATATACTATCTTAAGTATACTATAGCAGAATTTTTTTGCTGACGTGTCGTCTCCAGAGCGCTCCAATGTGACGTGTAATTTTCTCAATTTTTTGGATTTTTAATAGTTTTTCTTAATATTTTCCTTATTTACTTTTAATTAACTTCCTTATTTAATATTTTTTAATAATGTGTTTCTTATTTTTAATAACGATTTTAATATTTTATATATTTATTTGGGTATATTAATTAATTACTAAATCTTTAATGCAATAAATTAATTAATATCAAATTAAATCATAAATATAAAGGGAAAAAAGAATATTTCAAATAATATTCTTTCACACTCAACCTATAAATAAGACTTTTTGGTTATTCATTCTAAATACTCACATTCGATTCTCCAAGAGGAATATGAGCTTTCTTCAGATTCCTTTAGAGAATTGATTTATAAAAGTATAAAAATTTATTTAGATAGAGCGAATCAAGTAGAGATTCGATTTACCTCTAATAAATCGATTCAAGTATTTTTCAAGAGGAAGAGAATTGATTCAAGTATTCTTGAATTGATTTACCTCTTAAGAATTGATTCTTCGAGAGTAAGAGGATCGATTAAAGTATTCTTGAATTGATTTATATCTTAAGAATCGATTCTTCAAGAGGAAAAAAATCGATTCAAGTATTAACTCTTAAGAATCGATTCAAGTATTCTTTAGATCTACCTCTGAAGTATTGATTCAAGTATTCTTCAAGTGAAAGAGGATCAATGATTCAAGTACTCTTGAATCGATTTACCTCTAGAAAATAAGAGGTTGAAAAAACTAATTCATGTAAAGAAAAGCTTAAGTTCTTTAAGTTAAATCATTATTTCATATCAAATAACATTAAAATTGAATTTGTAAATATTTGTTAATTTTTTAAAGTTAGTATATTAATATTTATTTATTTGCATATATCTTAATTATATTCAATTATGATATATGAATTATAAAATTTTATTTTGTTTAGTTGTTTATATAATTTGAAACTAATAAAATTAAATAAAAAATAAAATTAATAAATTTATTACAAATTTATGAATATTTAAAAGAATAATATATATTAATTAATTTTATTTATATTACATTATTTACTTTTGATTAATTTCCTTATTTAATATTTTTTTAAATAATGTATTTTTTATTTTTAACAATGATAAATTTTCATATTTTATTTATTTATTTGGGTATCATTAAATAATTACTAAATCCAATAAATAAATTAATTAATATCAAATTAAATTATATATATAAAGGGAAAAAAATATTCCACATAAAATATTCTCTCCCACCCCACCTATAAATAAGACTTTTTGGTTATTCATCTAAATACGCATTTGATTCTCCAAGAGGAATATGAGCTTTCTTCAAGTTAATTAATATATAAAGAGGAATAGCCACTATTTAAAAAATGTTTGACGTTATTTTTTATAAATAATATATATATATATATATGTGTGTGTGTGTGTGTGTGTGTGTGTGTGTGAGAGAGAGAGAGAGTGAAGTATAGTATAACAAAGTCCTTTATCATTAGATTCGTTCATGTATAGTCTTACTATTTATTTATTTTTTATATACACTTATTATGACCTATTTAGGTTAGTATCATTAATTGCAATAAATAAATTAGTATCAAATCAAATCGTGTATAGAAAAAAAAGAATAAATTGAGATTTTTTTATATATATATAATTGATATTTATTTTAGACATACTGTAAAATTAAGGATTTATTACTAAGAGTTACATATTTTGATCATAATTACACTTAAATACAATGAAAAAAATAAAATACTAACAACTATATAAATATACAACAAAGAGACAAAATTGCCCCTACGTGATTGCACATATTTTTAAAGAGATAGGGGAGTAATAAATAGTTTTCAATTGTATTATGTTATAAAGTGACATTTAAAAAAAATACAAGTCAAGATTCTTTTAAATAATTAGAAAATATTTACATATATATTAATTTTTTATATGATTTAGTTATACTTTGCATTATCAAAAGTCAAATGTTATAATTTGTTGCAAATTTTTTACATTGATGAAAGAAATTGTCTAGCTATAAGAAAAAAATTGCTTAATTAATGTTGTTATGTTATACAACATGAATTATAATTTAATTATAAAAAATAAGAATAATAAATAAATGATCCCGCGTTGTACGCAGGATTCATACTAGTATATACTAATTACGAATACACTACTATAAATATTTTTTTTAAAAGTATGAGGTGTCGCAACGTGGTTAAATTTCATATATTTTTTATTTTTTGTTTTAATATTACATATATAATCTTTCTACTTTTATTTATTATTATTATTATTATTATTATTCATATATATATCTTTAAATCATGTATATCTATAAATTAAAATCACCTTTAATTATATTTTTTTGATTGGTTAAGGAATAGATAATCAATAAAATATATCCAACTTATTAATATTATTATTCATGTACATCTTCAAATTAAATACCACCTTTAATCATATTTTAAAATTAACATTACAATATACCACAGTATATTAAATTATTCAAGGTAAATAAATTCACAATAAATATTAAAAAATAATAATTTCTTTATAAAAAAAGATGTAACTCTGTTCTTATAATTATTTTGATTTTAAAATTAATATTATTATATACAACAATAAAATATATTCAATTATTTAAGTTTAAATAAATTCACAATCCATATTAAAAGAATAATAATTTCTTTAAAAAAATAAGTAAGTTTAACCTTTTGTTTTATATAATTAAATTAAATAGCATAATGTACATGTGTAACGAGCAAGTACAATTTTAATGATTTTTTTAAAACTGTAAATTGTGACGAACAAATTCCGTCACAAAGTTTGTGACGGACTTTGTGACGGACAAAGTCCGTCACAAATGAGACTCTTTACATTGTGACCATATTTTTCCATCACTAATTAAAAAAATAAAAAAAATATATTTTTGTGACGGAAAAAAGTCCGTCACAAATTTTTTCCATCACAAATGCCGTCACAAATATTGGGAATGATAAAATTTTAAACGGTCAACTATTAGCGGTCACTATTTTCAAAATGCTGTCATAAAGTTCGTCACAATTGTGACGGCAAATTTTCCGTCACAAAAATCCGTTACTGTCATGCAACTTTTTTGTAGTGAAGTACTTTCCTCCCTCCAAGAGTTTTAAGGTGAAGCAAAATATTACACAATTTGTGCTTACTGAGGAGGACGCGCCAGAGCTCTTTGGGACATATGACTCACATAATCCTACTAGTAGGTACTATCAGGGCGGTCCATCCAGAGTAGCACCAGATCCATTTACACCGGGGACATCTACAGCTCCATCTGGAGCCCGTAGAGAACCCATCACTTTTGCATGTCCCGTACCCCCTGACTATCATTCTTATTATGTTCTAGGTGTCCAGGATCCATGGGGAGAGATGTACAGATACATCAATGATCAGTTCGACTCCATCAAGTGTTCGAACGACCATCAGTTTAGTAAGTTGTTCCAGGAAGTTATGCGTTCTCGAAGAGAGACACAAAGAGAGGTACAAAGTTTGAGAGATTAAGTTCGAGAGCGCCGAGAGAGACGTGACTGATGGAGAATATAGCCCCTGTTTTAAACATGCTTGTCTGTCGAGGTTGTGTCATTCTATCCTTTCACATTGTTTTTATTTTTTGTTTTGGCTATGAGTGGAGCGATAGATTGATAGGGTAATTTCTGATGATTTCTTCCATGTATATTTCTTATCTTGATTTGTATTGTTGGATATTTGTGGGGGATATTATGCTGAGTTTATTATCTAGTAGTTGAGGTACTTATGTTTGGGTTTCTGGTTGTGTGCTTATTATGATCTTATTTGTTAGGTTTCTATCGAAAATTCATATGCTCTTGAAATTGATGAAGGAAGTGTACTTAAGTTATATTGTAGTATGAAGTTCTATGTGTAGTTGTGAGATATTGCTTACCATAAAGAATGCTCTGTTATGTGAGATTTTGAGCCTATTATCATGTACATAAAATACATGATATTTGTTTCTGGTGAGTATCATTCTTGTGTGTGTATTCTAGAACTTGCCTCTTGTTTTACTTGAGACCGCGTGTTATGTTAGATAATAGGAGATGATTTTAGGTCATCTTTGATTTTTATGAGTCACTTTGCCAAATAACTATATATCTGTAGTTATCCCTTTTGAGCCTAAAAACCTTATTTATTTGGAAAACTACGAAGATAACCACTTTGATATCCTATTTGAGCCTTAAATTCCTATATTTAGTTAGGGGTGTGTGGATCAGGATTCGGTACGGATTTTTAAAAAATCTGTACTGAAATTCGGATCGATTTTTTAAAAAAATAATCTGATATTGAATCCGTAAAGAAAAAATCCGATATTGAATCCGTACCGAAATTTGGTTCCGTTCAGAATGGATTTTTGGAAAAATGGATTTTGACGGTGCGAAGCGAATCGAAGATAATATTATATTTTTTTAATAAAAGGTAATAATACTTTAAAAATAAGAAAATACTTCTGTAATACTGCTTCATAATTCACATTAAGAGTTTCATGAGACATATAAGAATAAGAAGAGATAATATTTGAATAAAAAGTTATACTCGAATTGATGAAAATTGAGAGTGGTGCATTGAATTATTTCATAAACAATTCATATTATAAATAAAGATTGATAAACTTTTAATGAAAAGTGATAACATATTTAATAAAAATTGATAATTACTTAAAAAATATTAAATAGTCTTACATAACACGGCCTTATGTGTTGCCCTAAAAAATAATAGTTCTAAAATAAAGAAAATTAATAATCTTATATTTTTTTTATACCTTTAACTTTAAATTTAAGGTGTATTTCAATTAAAGTCTATCTAATACTAATATTTTAGACATAAATATGGATTATAATTTAATTTTTGCATTCTATCTTCATTAAATAAATATAAAATATAATATTTATTTATTAAATTTACGATTGAATTTAGACTTTAGAGATACCATTTACTTTATTCATTATATTCTCTGAAATAATACTTTGAACATATTATTTTATTTATTTCTTATTTTTTTAGAAATTTATTTTACTTTATAAAATATATATTTTCTAATATAAAGTAATAAATAAAAATTTAGAGTATTAGATATATTTTTAAATTATTATTTGGTAGTATATTATAAATATGTTTAATTTATTAATTATGATTACATTATAATTAGTAGAGTAAAATTAATTAATTCATGACATATAAAGTATAAACTATAAATAATAAGATAAATATATTATATATAATTTTAATGCATTATTTAAATTTGATTTTTCAGTACGGTTAGATTCGGTACGGTTTGGTTCGGTTATATTCAATATTCGATACGGAAAAGCGGGAAATATCCAAGTCCGTATCAAACAAAAAATCAGTTCGGTTCGAAAAAAGATAAAAAGTCAACATTTTTTTTTGTTCGGGATTAATTCGGTGCGGTTTCGGTACAGTTTCGATTAAATCCAATATCCGTGCACACCCCTATATTTAGTGGAGAATTAAATGTTGTCAAAGTGTGTGAATTGATTTTCATGGAGTTTGGAAGAAATAAAATATTTGGAGCTATACAAGTGATTATGAGCTGAAAAATCAATGGCTTAGGGGGTAGTGCTCGAAACTGGTACCCCAAGATGTTAGAGGTAGTGCTCGAAACTGGTACCTCAATGAAAAAGAAAGAAAAAGAATGTTGTGCTTGAAGGAAATGAGAGAAAAGAAAATTAGAAGAGCATGAAGCTGGATAGCCTTGAAGTGTAAAAATCTGTAGTACAAAAGATATCCAGTTTTAATTCTCTACTACATGAGTTACTTTATCTGTATGTTCCCTACCCTTACCAAAGAGCCAACATTACATACTATTAAAAGTCTTTTTTGATCCTATTGTGGAATCATACTTTAAGTGGTGGAGAGTTTGAGACATTTGGCAAGTTTATGGTTACACATGCACTTGAATTGAGTTTAAGTGTAAACACCATACTCCGTAAGTGTACATCTTTCACACTTGAGTGCGAGTGATATACTTCCCGTAAGAATAAGTTGATAGAGCATTGTAATTGGTAGTAATGGTCTTAACTTGTATGCTATAAATGAAGTATTGCATGTGATGAGAGTTACATGACCGGAGTTAATGAAAATTGTGTGTTGAATGACCTAGTTGTCATATCCTTTATTTTCCCCTAGATTTACACACTATTTTCTTCTAATTTATTCTTTTTCGTTGTTTGGGGACGAACAACATCTTAAGTTTGGGGGTTTGATTAGAGTGAAAATCTACATATTTTAGGGTCCGATTTAGCACTGTTTTGTAGTATTTATATTCATATTTTAGCATCTTTTGGTTGAATTGCATATATTTGTGTTACAGATGCATGTGAGGTGTTATTTCGTGTTATAGGTGGAAAACGGAGCTAAAGAGAGCAAAAATGGAAGTAAAAAATGAAATCTGGAGGAAAAAGAACCGGCATGAGTCGTGCCGGCCAGTAGGCAAGTCGTGCCGGCCAATAGCGCCAGGTCGTATAACCTGGTAAGAAATTTAAAAAAAAATAGAGATAATAAGAATCCTAATCAAGATACCAAAATCACGTTGAAAATTTTGCTAAAATCACGTTGAACAGTAGATCACCAAACAGCCTGTTGCCAAATTCACTGAAGGCACGAAATACTTAAGCATTGGCTCTCATGTTTGATCCTCAACTTGGGTTGCCAAATCCTAGAGGTGACGTGGGTGTGGATCGAGCCTCAGCAAGAACACTAGCAAGAAAACGTGAAGAACACCAGCAAGAAACACGCACATAAGATAACAAATAAGAACCCTAATGAAGATACCCAAATCACACTAATCCTCAATTCGCCAAAATCACGACCCAGGGTTGATCACCAAATCCAAAATTAATAATTTCATGACAGAAGCACATGACGGTTGGCGTGACGACGAAGGAGTGTTGGAGGACGAGTTATCAGTGGTGACTACGGTGGCTGCAATGGCGGTGGAGCGGCGCTGTTGGTGTAGAAGGCGGCCGCATGGTGACCGCCGCGACGCTGTGTTCTTCGTCTGTTCTTTGAATCCCCTTTTTTCCCCCTTTTTCTATTTTGTTTATTATTTGATTAATTTTTATTTTTTTTACAGACGAAAGTATTAAATATTTAATTATTATTTTTTCTTTGCTTTATTAATTATCCATTTAATTTTAGTATTACATGTGATGTGGAAATAAAAAATATAATTAAATTTTTTGTTAGAAGTGACGTGTCAGTTTTATAGGCCTATATTAACTCTCATGTGCCACATTGGATTCTACTACCGGAAAGCATGGGATTTTCAGGCCAAAAAATCAATTTCCGGCGATTTTGGGACCAAAATTGGCTAAGTCAGGAGTTACGGGACGAAATTGAAAATTTTATCTTTTTTGGGACATAATCAAAAATTTTCTTTAGTTATGAGACTAAAAATGATTTTAACTCTCCACCGTATCCATCTTTTCACAGTGCTCCAGATTTTCAAGACAGAAGTGCAAGCAAAGAATAGGTGTTTGTTAGTTTCCATAGAGTTGATACATAACCCGCATAACTTTTTAAATAGAAAATGTTATTTGATTGATGTAAAATGATAACCGTTTAATTGCACTATTTTATGGACCATTCATGAGATAAATAAAAAGTGATAACAATTTTAATAAAAAATGGAGTAATATCTGATCAATAAAAAGTAATAATGAATCAAATAAACTATTTTATGATCGATTCATAAGATGAATAAAAAGTGATAACATTTGTAATAAAAAGTGATACGTGGTTATGAATTTTTTAAAAATAAAGAATAAAAAAATATAATTTTTTATTAATTCATAAAATAACTTATTAAAAAAAAAGAATAATAAGTTTTCATTATGACAAATCGCAACAGAGCCGCCCAACTAATTCTACTTTGAACCAGTATTTTAAAAACCGGACTGGACCGGCCGGTTCAATCGGTTGAACCGAAAACCAGAGCCGGGACCGGTCCGGAACAACCTAGATAACCGCTTTTGCGGTTGAACCTGAAAGAACCTGTATGAACCGACCAAAACTGGAAAATCGGTAAACCCGATAGAATCGGTAATGGCTAGTTTTGTTATAAAATTCAAGTCAATCTCAAATTCCAACATCAAACAACTCCATTCCCTCTTGTTTTATCAATGGAAATTATTAAAATTTCAAAATTAAATTACCTGTTATACACATTATTTATACATACACTTTGTTCTCACCACCGTTGCTTAGAACTAAAGACAATAGAGGAAAAAAGAAGGGAAGAGAGAACTGTGGTCGCATAAAAAATGAGAGTGTGCGGCGTTTAAGTACATCGTTGTTGTCTGCAGAGCTTGATAGAGAAAAGAAAATGAAAGAAAGAATGGAATCTAATGAGCTCCTAATGCGACGGCATTTAAGAGAGAGAGAGAGAGGGATACAGATTGTAGATCTGCGGCGTGGGGAGGGGTGAGGGGGTATTCAAGAATAGAAATCTTAACCTAATTTATGTCTGTGGTTTCCACCGTTGTATATATAATTAATAATTTAAGTATTTATTAATAGTGAGATAATAGTATTTTCTTTATATTTAGAAAAAAATATTGTTTTTAATGTCCTTATCTATTTTCTTTTCTTATTAGTTAATGGTATTATTAAGTGAGTATTATTAACTAATTATCTTTAAATTTTATTTTATTTTATGAAATAATTTTACTGATTATATATTTTTTATAATGATTAACGTAATAATATAAAATATAATTAAAATATATTAATTCAAAATTTCCGGTTGAACCGCGGTCCGACCGGTCTGACCGGTTGAACCTCGAACTGGTGCCTTCACCGGTTCGATTGCCTGTCCGGTTATAAAAACACTGCTTTGAACGTTAATTCATTTGCTTTATTTCTTAGCAATAGGTTATTAAGGAGTTTAAAACATAAATCGTCCCATATTTTCTTACTTAAGTTGAAAAGGTTCCAAAATAATGAAGACATTCATTTTCGTCAAAATAATATTAAATAATATATTTTTACCAATTTCGTCTCATCATAATTTTGTAAAAGCATTTATTCAATCTCATCCCATGAAATTAGAAAAATTGAACATTTTTAATTAAAAACGACTATTTTGGTGAGAATTTAAAAGTAACGGAACTACTTCGGAGAAATTAAGTTTCTTAGGACTTTTTTTTTTATCAAGCAAAATCTCCAAGAAAAAGTGGTGCTATAGCCTTTACAATATGTTTTGACAGCAAAACACCATTTGACAGTAAGAAACTAAGGAATAATGCCCCAACTCAGAAATACAAGATTAATGTCAGTAATAAGATTTTGACATATTCTCAAACTCTCCATGCAGAATCCCCTAGATTATCCTATTCAACACACCTCCAAACCTGTTCGCTCCAATCTGAAAAATTCTTGTTGCTAGAATATTTGATTTTGCTAAAATTCAATTCCACGAACGTGCCTTGATGTCTCTGATTTTATTAGGATTAGAGACCTCCCCATTAAAGATGACTTTGTTTCTATGATTTCATATCATCCAATTTGTGCATATCCAAATTGTCACTGCAATATTTATGTTTTCACCATGTCCAAGTACCTCCCTATTCTTGGGACTATTTTGAATAAAGTAAATTTGTATGAGACAATTTTGATTTTAAACTTGTTAACTAAACTAACCAAAACAGGTCCTTATTTTTAATTATTTATTTTTTAATTGAATTTAAAACATACTCACATAAGGGGATCGTGAGATGATCTCACACAAAACCTCCCCATATTTATATTTATATTTAAATGATAGTAAATTTTATTGCGGTTGATGTTATTTCTGTTTATCGTCTCACGTAAGAGCTTAAGTGAGACGATCCATGCAAGTCTTTGCCTAGTTAAGGTGAAAATAATTATATATTAGTGTATTCGTTATGAGTTTTTGATAAGATATGATTTAACTTTGACAAATTATCTTGTACATCCGGGTGCAGCGTACACCTATTTTCAGAAACTTATTATACATATATGTATGAAAATATATGCACTAATAAATAAATAATTACTCCCACCATCCCGGGCAAAGGTGGTCATTTACTTTTTGCACGTGGATTAAGGAGTATTATTATTTTATGTATATTGGGTAGTTGTATTAGAAGGATGTGATGGATATTAGTGGACCCTTTTACTAAAAGGGAAAAATGAGAACATTTGAATGAGACGCCCAATATAGTAAAATGATGACCTTTCGGCGGGACGGAGGGAATACTACACTTTTGTTACTGGATTTTTTGTAAAAATATACCATTATTAAGAAACTTATATACTATTGAATATAAATTTATACACAAATGGATGCATGCGTGCATGTTATCAACTCTTTAACTTTAGGTAAAAGCTCCTGCGGCCCCGGGGACACGGAAGGATACTCCGTGTCCCCATGTGAACACAACTCTCTCCCTCTATATTCTATTTAAACTTATGTATTGCTAAGGGTTTAAATTGTAAAGGGGTACGAAAATTGAAAAGGCGCACAGAATGTGCTCCATGTGCACGGGTGCACAGGAGCCTCACTCTTAACTTTATATTAAATTAATATGTAAATGGTATATGGTGATATGTGTAAAAATGTATTCCATTAATTTTGAGAAAAAAGATAAATAGAGGAGAAAGAAAGAAATCTAGAGAGTAATAATTGAATTGAGAATTTATAAAAGATTAGTGACTTAGGGATTAAATTATAAAGATGTCCACAAAGAACTGGAGATATATTGTTTCAATTATATTTTCACATTTTATAGCATCCCTCTTGAATTAAGTTATTTCCGATATGAACAAATTTCTTTTAAAAAATGCGAGTCGTTCAAGTGTTGTATTCTACATTTATTTTTTAACGAATTGACTGAAAGACATTGGACGCAATTCATCGACACGAACAATCAATTCTGACCTTGACCCTCCTTGATTGATATAAATAAACATTGAAAAAGCCATGATCTTAATCTTCTCATATATGAATATATATTAATACAACTAACCAAACCCTCAATTGGTTTATGATTAACACCTTTATTTATTTCTAGTTTATCATTAAAATTATCCAACCAATCAGATTACACACGTCCTATATTTGTCGAAGCTGAATTATTATATTAATAAATTTCAAATGGGCTGATAATTCTTTTGAGCTGTTGGCCCAAAATATACGGTTGCGAAATGTATTCTCTCTGGTCTTTCATATGTCATGCGGTTCAGGGCACCTAAATTGCTTCTTTTATTATTATTATTATTATTTTAATAATACTGGTGTGAATAGGATTTACGTGAACCCTATATATACATAAATTTTCACCAATTTAATTTGTTCCATAACTTTTGAAAAAGAACTGATTTAGTCCTGTGTAATTTAAAAAATTGAACATTTTTAAATAAAAAAGATTAATTTTTATAAAAAATTGAAAAATTTTAGACTATTTAAATTAATTAAGACTATTTTGAATAATGTAAATTTATATTAAATATTTTGATTTTAAACTCTCTATAAAGGAGCGGTATTTAAAACCTATACCTTTTGATATATTCCCTCCTCCGTCTCATTTCAAACTTTACGTTTGCTTTTTGCATTAGATTAAAGAATGTAATATTTTAATGTATAGTGATGTGAGAGAAATAATATTTTAATGTAAAGTGGGTAGGTGTGTTAATGTGATCTGTGGACCCATGGAGAGAGAAAAGTTAATTTGTGTGGGTTCCATCTACCAAAAAGGAAAATGTAAAGATTGAAATGGGACGTAGGGAGTATATAATACTCCTAAAAAAATCCTTCACACTTTCTTTATTTATTTGTTTTGTCACACAAATCCTTTCACATTTTGAAAAAGAAAACATCATTTCATTCAATAATTTAAAAAATTATTATAATTTTAAATTTGTTACTCATTTTTACATACATACTATTATTTTATATTTTTTTATTATTTAAAAATATTATAACACCTTTAAAATTAACAAAAATGGTTAAAAAGAATAACTTTCATTCAACAACATAGAACAGTAGATAGAAACGTTTCGTGGAAAGGTCAGTACATGACTAATTACATAATACTCCAGGACAAAATACGCACGTTGCTAAAAGAATATACTAGATTCTACACTATCATCAGAAGCAAGCTGGCAACTGGCTAAATTATGTATGGTGCTAAATACGCACGTTGCTATACATTATCATCAGAAGCCAGCTGGCAAGTAGCTATTGGTTATGCAAGTAGCTGAAAGAATAATTTTGGAAAAAATAGAGAAATTAAGTTAATTTCGACTATTTTGAGTAATGTAAATTTGTATTATCTAAATTTGGAATAATAAACGAAAATCAAACATGGAACATTACTATTGTGATCTAAAAAAGTTTTCATCTTTTATTATTTTGGTCCGTCACACGAAAGTTTCATCTTCTAAAAAACGTCAAAAAATAAAAAAAAAACCTCCCTCATACACTTTATTTAAAAAAAAATTACCCTTAACTAATACAACTAATATATTTTATCATTTATTTATTACTAAAATATTAATATCATAAAACCCTAAAAGTTATACTTTTCAAAATATCTGTACCCAATCAAAGATTGAAAACTTTTTGGAACGGAATTTTAGGTACTGCCCATATAAACGATAAAGATTATTGATAGAATTGATACGCATTTCCTAGATAACTCTAGAAGATCAACTATTGACTTATCTCGAATAATTCAAATAAGTTTCATATTCTCTAAAATATTATAGATAAATTAGTGTATTAAGCAATTAAAAGAATCTACTGGAATTAGTTAGATCATTCCAGAATCGGTGGACTAACCGATCTATACCACTATAAATAGAAGTGACATCTCAATGTATTGAGCAGTAAAAAGAATAATAATCAATTCTTTCTCGAGTTAAAATCATTTTTCGTCCCATAACAATATGAAATTTTTGTTTCTGTCCCAAAAAAGATATCATTTTCAATTTAGTCCCATAACTTTCTATATTGGCCAATTTTGGTCCCAAAATCACCGGAATTCAGCACGTGCACCTCACGTGACCCCTTAATTTTGGGCTTTCCGGCGATTTGGGACTAAAATCGGCCAATATAGAAAGTTATGGGACTAAATTGAAAATGATATCTTTTTTGGGACAGAATCAAAAATTTCATATTATTATGGGACGAAAAATGATTTTAACTCAAAAGGAATTTATTGATGGTGGTTCTGAGATCACTTTAATCTGTTTTCCAATTTTTGCATCAAAATGAGATATCCAAATGTTTCTCAGCATAGTAACTCTTGTATTTTAGCTGCATACATGCACTCAATGACAGAAGAATGCAAGTGATGGTTATTTCTAGAGACCGATCTGAAAACCAAACTCAAACTCAATTAAACCATGCCACATAAGTTGCTTTAATAAACCTGTCTCAATGACCTCACAAGAGACTCAATGTTCTAAAAGCACCCCGGTTACTATTGATATGTACATGGAACTAGACATTCATACCAATCTTACGCTAATACTTACTGCATACTATGAAATTTAATCCATCTCACATTCCGATTAATCACCTCAAGAATTGTGGTGTCTTATCAACTAGTTTAAATATATATACATACCTTCTCCGTCACTTTCTAAGAGTCCTTTTTCTTTTTAACACGTAGATTAAGGAGTATTATTAGTTAATGTGTAGTGGATAGTTATATTAGTGGGATTGTGGGCCCCATATTTTAATTGTATTAGAGGGGGTGTGTGAGTCCCATGTATCTAAAAAAAGAAAAGGGACCCTTTGAGTGGGATGACAAAAATAGAAAAAATACCCTCTTTAAAGGGAATGGAAGGAGTACATAAAAACAAGAGTGAATATTAGGTGCAAGGATGCACCTTATGTGTATAACTTTTTATTTTATTACGCATACAAGTTATTTTATGTTGTATATGTGTTTCTTAATAATTGTATACTTTTTTACACTAAGTTTTTCATTAAGAAAACTAGCATCCATATGTGTAAGTTTTTTAATAATTGTATTTTTTTACACTCAATTTTTCATTAAAAAAATAACAATTAAATTGTTTACATTTTTTTTCCATAATTGTATATGTTTTTATTTATATTTATATACGTTTTTTAAAGTGGGTGCACCCACCCTATCTTAGAGTGCATCCGGGTGCACACTATGATTAGCCTAAAAACAAATTTAGAATTTTATTTTTATCTTTAATTTTTTTTACCTTTTTAATTTAACAGTATTTAGAAACAATTCAATTTTAATCTTTACCGTCTATTTAATATATTTAATAATCTAAACTATTAATCCTAATTATGCCAATAATAAAATTTTAATTTAATTTATTTATTTTACGATAAAATATCATAATCATATATTATCAACATTCCCACTTTGAGATTTGACCAAATTAGTAAAAAAACCTTTGTAGTTTGTAAAACTATCAAATATCCTTCTTTATTTGTTTTCAATAAATAGACAATCAAATTTTATTTGCAAGTAGAATAATTTAAAATTATTATTATTTCACTCTATTTTACTTTTTTTTTTAAAAAAAAATCAATTATCCGATTTATTTGGACCTTTAACTTTACTTGATGTGCTTCCTTAGAAGTGGTGAAATCAGCCCATACTTTAATTCTACTATTGAGTTTATCACGTTTATTTATAAATTTTGTTCAGTAATTAATGTAATTGAGGCTAATTCTTGTGTGACCTTATCTTATTTAATCCAAGCACAGTTGGATCTAAATATGTACTCCATATTAGATGAAGAAAACTAGATGAAGAAAACTAGATGAAGAAAACATGTTATAAAATTAACCGTTCACCTGAATAGTCCGTTCCTCTAATTAATTACGTGCCAATAAACTTGTAATATTATGATTATCTATTCATCTACATATTTTAAAAGAGTTAAAATCATTTTTCGTCCCATAACAATATGAAAATTTTGATTCTGTCCCAAAAAAGATATTATTTTCAATTTAGTCCCATAACTTTCTATATTGGCCAATTTTGGTCCCAAAATCGCCACGTGCACCTCACGTGACCCCTCAATTTGGGGCTTTCCGGCAATTTGGGACCAAAATCGGCCAATATAGACAGTTATGGGACTAAATTGAAAATGATATCTTATTTGGGACAGAATCAAAAATTTCATATTGTTATGGGACGGAAAATGATTTTAACTCATTCTTTCTCTCACTAACAATGTCTCCCACTAAGTCTACTAACCATCCTCTCTCCTCCATATTTCCTACACACCAAATGCCACACATCAAATTATCTTAAAAATCCAACAGTGGTATCAGAGCCCGGTTAGTTCATTAACTGGGTTAAAACTAACTTCCGCATATTACTAAGAAATCTTCACTACTGATGAGCGTTTTCTCAACACATAATTAATCCCCAAGTATTAAGGATATCAATTGCAGCTTAAGCAAGCGACCAAGTTAAATATCGAACCCAAAGGACGGCGTATTATCAATTTAATTATTTACTAAATTAATTAAGACAAGACAATAAAGTTTGAGGTTTAATTTATTAAACTACTAAAGAAAATTATTAAATAATAATTAAAATAAAATAACACTGAAAGAATACGAAAGTGATTCAAGAATGGAGAATATATAGCCCTTCGGTAATCCGATTTCACTCATTAATTTCTCTTTCGTGTATCAATGTCCGACTCTGCCTTGTGGAATATGGACGCATCACTAAGCCATACAAATCTACTCTATAGACACAAGTAAATATGCGTGTAACACATGTGAACAACCTTGGAGCAAGAAATATAATTTCATCCCCCTTTCTAGGTACTATCAGTATCAATTATTTCTCACGTTTGGAATCTAACCCGATATGATCTCCCTTTATATGTACTATGAAATTATCCTGTCTATCCTACTTACTAACCCGAATTCAATTCAATTAATAAGCATTCATATAAGATAGTTCTAATGAAGTTTCGGAGTCCCCTCACTTAGAATCATATAAAAAATTTATATAATTTATGAATAATTTATAGTATCAAATGTATTTCTGCACTAAAAGTATATATTTTTTTGAAATGAAATCTTGATCCATATGGTTATACTAACTTCTAACCATTAGCTAACAAATTAAATTAAAAAAAAAACATATCCATGCATTTTATAAAAAGTTCTTGTAATTATATTTAAAATATTCAAATTGCAAATTCAATTGATAGAATATAAGCATTTTAATTAATAATAGGAAGAGTAAGTAAAAAAAAAAAAACCAAATACAATGTTTGTCCGTTAAATTTTGCATATAAGACTTTCACATGTCTTTTCCTCCACCAACTTTTCTTTATATATCTTATAACTTTTCCTCATAAATTCAAGGATGGCCTAAAATCATCTCCCATTATTTAACACACATGTATTTTCAAGTAAGACAAGAGGCAAGTTCTAGAATTCATACACAAAAATGATACTCACCAGAAAAGAAATATCATGTGATTATGTACATGAATAACGCTCAAAATCTCATATGGGTATTTAACAAGTAACAGGGCACCTTTCATGATAAGCAATATTCCACAAGTACACATAGAACTTCATATCACAATATAACTCAAGTACACTTCCTTCATCAATTTCAAAAGCATATGAATTTTGGCATAATTTAAAAATATAAGCTCACATGGATCACCAAAACCAAAAACTCAATCCTTTAACTCCATGAATTAAAAGCACATATAAAAATTAGAATAAGGAATTGAGGGCACTTGATTTATCTTTCAAAGTATGTACGAGCTCCTCGAGTTTTTCAATTCTGTCATCTTGCCACTCTTTTACCTTTTCTATCATCAAAGCTCAAGCACACCTCATAATTACATATTCATCCATAATAAAATAGGAGACACCAGAGAAATCGAAAAATAGAAGAACTCGATCACTGACACTAGGGAACACACAAAGACAACATATGAAACATTAGGTAAGTTGCAAAAAATTGACATATCAACACCAGTTAAAGTATTAATATGTCGCAAAAAATCAACCCCTAACAAACAAACAACCAATCAAAGGAAAAATTATACCCTCAGTGCTCATAAGACGAGGTAAGTACATCACACCCCCAAACTTAGTAAAAATGTAAGTCGTAACTAAGTTTGAAAAGAGATGTAATTGCCAAAACATGAGCACCTCAAATATAATAACTCCTTACTCACACGAAAGAAATAAAGCAATAAAACAGAAGGGAAAGCCCCCAATAGGCGCTCATGTTTAACATCGGAGAGTCACACGGTATGCAGTCTTTTGAATTACTGGATCAGAGGGCGATCTTCTCGCATCCTCACTTTCAAGTACTTCCTTTCCCCCTTCTGGTCTACACTCAGTACCTCACATTTCTTAGTCACAAAAATATGATCCTCAAAAAAAAAATTTCTTCCTCCCATGGTTGTCTAGACTCCTCCTTGTCAATCTTCCACTCAAATTCAGAATCATCTGTCCTATTAAAATAAAGATTAAACAAATTAGAAAGCACATTTATGCTCTTCCATTATTGAGCCTTCATAGGCATCTTCGTTGCTTGAATGCTTGACTCGAACGGCTGATCAAATGGACTTCTTTGGCGTGACTGCGCAGTCTTACGGTTTGGAGTATAACTTTTGCATTCGATATTAGATTGAGGTGATTCTTGTACGAAAATGATCATCTCTTCTGTGGCTTTCTGTTCGACTATCTTAGGAGCTGGTTTGACCAAGACCTTGGTCGAACCAAGATCGAACCGGCCATCGGCGATCTCCAGAATGTTCTCAGGTGCATGGTTCTACTATACTAAAATTGTGAAAAGACAACGGGGAATCCCCGTTGTCGTAGTCCTCTTAGCTCCATTGTTAACTCGGCAGCTGTTAAAGATAGACTTTTAATAACGGGGATCGACCCGTTGTCGTAGCTAACCTTTAACAACGGGGGATCCCCGTTGTCGTAGCCTTAAATTTCCGTTGTTAAAATTATTAGTCATGACCAAAGAATAATTGACAACGGGGATTTCCCGTTGTCGTAGCTTTCTACGACAACAGGGAATCCCCGTTGTCGTAGACCTAATTGCTCCATTGTTAAACTGACAGTTGTTAAAAGTCTAGACTTTTAACAATGGTGATTGAATCGTTATTGTAGCTAATCTTTAATAATGGGAATTCCCCATTGTCGTAGGCAATTTCTCCATCGTCGTTTGAAGAGTCGTTAATAGAAGCAACTTTTTAACCACGGGGAATCCCCGTTGTCGTAGCCTTTTTTTACAATGGCCAATTCCCATTATAGGTAATATATCGGTTGTTGTTTGATCTGTTATTAATATCTAACAACGGGGTATTCTCATTGTTGTAGCCATTAATTTTTTTTTCATTTGCTCCAATGTTTAATAGAAAATTACAAAAAATATAATATATGTTATTGAAAAACAAATCACCATTCCAGAACATCATTACACAATAAAAATGGAACAAAAAATAATCTAATGTATTATCCACGATTCAACAACTGTATCAATATCCTATTACTTCTATTCTTTCGTGAGCTTTACACAAATAATCTAAGAACATTGCATTACAACACAATCTATCACAATCTAGTACTCTCAAATATACTCCTCATATACGGCTTTGCCAGAAATTATAATGAAAATATACCCATTTCTAATCTTCACCTTTCCTCTTCCATGTCAGTAATATTTTTAGCCACTCCCATAGTTAACCTACAAAAATTCATTAAAACCAATTAATTTATCATTTAAAAATAACATTTAAAAGCTACAAGAAGAAAACTAATTCTAGACTAAATTAATCCAATAAGAACCAGTATTTAAGAATGTCGAGGATTATAAAATAAAAAAAAGTCCAAGCATTATATCGAGTACTGGTCAATTTCAGATTCTACATCAATTATCAGTTACAGTAAGTAATCACTTAATTAGGTACAAATCGACAAGCAATAATACCAAACTATGCTTGAAATTAACAAGCATTAACAAATAATCATTCAAGGTTACACTAGAGTTCATCGCTTTTGCCCAAAAGCTGGGAGCAAGACTGAAGCACATTAGCACAGTGATCAACTTGAATACATATTATAATTTCAAGTGCAATAGAAATATAGGAAAATTAAGAATAATCTATATACAATTAAAGAAGCACATTAGCATTGAGAATGAATAGGATTAAATTTTAAAAAACACATTTTGTTGTATTTTCTAACATAAAGAGAAGGAAACTAATCATGGATAAATTAAATAGACTTTACTAAGCTAATATAATTTAATTTCATAAATAAAAATCATAATGTGCAGGTTTATTAGGTATCAACTAATTGCTAAATTTCTTACTAAAAGAGAAACACTAAAACAAATACATAATTCAGAAAACAGCACAAAAGAGACCTAATCCTAGTGCAGCTGTCCTAACAAACTCTGTAAAAATAATCTAATCTGACTTCATGGAATTTTCATACAATATTACAGTTATATAGGATATATCCAGATCAGAACAAGAAAATAAAAGCATTAAAGGATCAAGTTGATACAATCAGTTGATCTGACACAAGCTATGAATTTAGAAACATGATACTGTCCTTTGTCAGATTTTTCCTTAAAAAAATAATGAGAATTTAACAAGCATACCTGACCATAATCTTCAACGTAAGATTCTCAGTCAATTCACATTCAGTCTTGCATTTACTCTCACATCTGTCAACACTCTCCCAAAAAGTATTAGCTGTCAAGGAAAAAGAAATGCTTCTTTGTCAACACATTTGACATTTTAATAAGAGAAACAAATAGTATTATTGCAAACAACATACCTTTGGGTCTATAAAGTTAGCACCAAACTCATAATGAGCAGTAAGAATTTTAATTGTTTAAGAAGACTGGGAAGGAATATCTGTAGGTCCAATCATCACATGAGGTGAAATTGTTGGCGTTCGATAGTTTGGTTAACGTGAACCATTAGGGTTCCATACGTTTCTAATTCAGCGGACGCAAGAAAATCAAGAAACATATTACCTTTCACCAGGGTATGTTGAAAAAGATGGATTCTCGCTGGCAGCCTGTGCAGTTCCACCATTTTGGGCATAACTCTCTCATTTGATGTTAGAATCGAGTGATCTATGTGCCAAAATGATCCTCTCTTCCGTGGATTTCCGTCAGTATATCACATATCCTATTTTGATGTATATACAATTTTATAAAAATCATAGAAGTTGGCGGACAGCAGTAGCAAACAACCTTCCAGTCTTCTGCTGTATTCCCAAGTCCAATCTCGACGTCGTGTAGGTGACGATATTCGAGATCTTCTCATTCTGCTATTCCCTCACCCTCCTCACAGTGTTAGGCGTGATTAATCTCATGGATTAGAATTTCTGGACAGCTGAAATGACTTATATATATGGGCTACAGCAGGGACCAGGAGGAGAAATTAGAGTTTGACATCCATTAGGCTTAAGTATCCAAGCTTAGCCCAAAGCTTATACTTAAGTTCAATAATAATAATATATACCACTAAAATATTATTACTACACTACCGTTCTAATCCCATAATTATGTTATGGTCTCCTTCTTATTATTAGCCCGTTAGTTTCCCCATGTTTAAGATATACAATGTTCATTAATTAATTAAGTTACTGACAACTACATTAATTAATATCTCATCCAAGAGTACCACTCAACCTCATTATCATGCCGGAATAAATCCACCTGCAGATTTTATATGATAATCCTTATGAGCTCCTCAAGGGGACATCATCAACCTATGACGGACACGGATTCCTTCTACAATCAACAACACACCATAGAGACAACACTACTTCCCAACTCACCGAGTTTGTTGATTTAATTACATGTAAATCTCATCCATTGATGAATCATAGAAATACATACTATCTTACGTGTCGAGGTTATTGTATAGGGATTAAGAGCAGGAACATCCATAATAACTGAGATCAAGGTCTCCTATAAGTCAGTATAAGTCGAACGATCTCAAGCGGTCTTGCTCAATACACACAGAATACACTAATGTGATTATATAGCCAAGACAAGCTAATACCAAACCACACTACAACCATCCCGATAGAGAGTCCCAGTCTATCTCGGTTATGAGCATCTGTTTATACTTTATAAGGAAACCGATAATATGATCTTCCGCGTGTTGTCGCACAACATATTATCTACAATATAAAGTAAGTGGACTATTGCATCGTACATATAAATAAATTATAAGACGCAATCATTTGATCATATGATTCTCATTTCAAATTAATTGTTAACGTATTGTTCATACAAAAGCTAGACTTTTTAGTATACAATCCAACAATCTCCCAGTTATACTAAAAGACTATGCTGTCATGTCTTCTGCCATACATCTGATTTTCACTCCCACTATACGAACATCAAAAGCTCTCGCCTTAAGGTCCTTGTAAATGGATTTACTAGGTCATCATTCGATGCAATCTTGGCGACAACAACCTTCCCCTCATTATACGATTTCTCGTAATAGGTGGTACTCGCGCTCCATGTGTTTAATTGCCTTATGGGCTTGTGATTCCTTCAAGTTTGCAACTGCACCATTATCATCAAAAGCAATTGTGATAACCTTGGGCAAACTTAGAATCACTTCGATTAATAAATTATAGAGTCATACAGAGATCTTGGCTGCCTCATAGGCTCCAATTAATCATCTTTCCATGATGGAGTCCGGAGACTATAATATATTTCTATATAACACTCCTCCACATTATGACTCTACTTCCTAAAATTAAACACATAATCTTTGAGGTGAATTTACTGTCGTCCCTATCTGATTTGAAAAATCTAAATCTGCATAACCCTTAAGAAGCAGTGAATCTATTCGGTAAGTCCACATATAATTTCTGGTCCTTTTCAGGTACATAAGTATATGTTTTACCACAGTTCAACATTCTTATTTCGGGTTACCTTGATACACATTGTTCATGCCTTCGGCAAAACAGTTATCCATACTCGTGCATAGCATTCCTTAGATTAAGCTTCCTTATTCGTCGTAGCAGAAGGAACCGCTTTCATCACCTTTATCTTCTGTTTGTGTCTCAAGACACATTTCGTTAGATAAAGTCACATGCTAAACAAATAAGGATCGTATCATCTCATGAAGCTTGAGACAAAGGTAACATCCTTTCTTATGATCCGCATTACCGTGATCAAAAGGATATTTTTGCTTTTCTTAAGTTCTTCATTTCATACTGCTTTATTAACCATACTCATACGCCCGACAATACTCTTTCATTGTCTCCAATGAGTAATATATCATCTACGTACAGGATAAGAAATACCACCATGTTTCCATCACTCTTTTCAATATACAAGTCCCACCCGAATATTGATTAAATCCATGTCACTGGATTTACATTATCAAAATGGATGTTTCATGATCTTGAAGCCAACTTTAGTCCATCGATGGATACTTTTAAGCTTACTATCACAATGCTCTTAGCCCTTTGCAATGAATCACTCTGGTTGCTTCACATAGACGTTTTCCTCAAGACTTCTTATTCTTATCGTCAGATAAATAAACAACTCCCACTGCAACAGCCACTACTCTCATAGTATTACCCATGTCCATAATAATAATCTCATCATTACTTAGTTACATGCTTTTAGTGATTTCGGTATCTGCACACAACGTGTTAGTAGATGCCATCAGTAATCATGCTTCAACAACTAGTGAATAAGATATTAACTTTGTTCACATCTTGATGAAATTTGATTTTTCTTGCCACATGTTTTGTCAGAAGTTCCCCACCATATACAACTTCTTGTAATTTAGGTGGAACTTGCTCAAAACATCTAGGCAAACTATGGAGAATAAATTGATCTAGGTTTCCCTTTCAATTTCTACTCCAAGCATTCCCAATTCACTCATCAACTTTTCCATGACCTCTTGCCTTTTAACCTCACTCAAGTATCCGAAGAGTTGCATGAGACCATCATATTTCTATGAACCTCTCACCTCTTCACTAGAGACTTTAGTAGACATCACAGAACATCCTCAGTGAGAACATACTTATATTTTCCTAAGTAGTAAAATACAAAATCAAGATTTTTTTCTAATCATCTAATTTTGGACAAGTAATTATGTTTCTTTTAGTAAACAATAAGCGAGACAACCATTCAAAATTACAGAGAATCACAAATAAATACACCGATTAAATCTTCAAATTTTATCCATTTATATTAATTCCCTCAAAAACAATATAAAAATAAAATTCACCGACATCTCAAGCACCGTAAGCCTGCAAGCCACGATAGTGTGGATGTTTACAAACCCAAACATTTACAAGATAAGGTTTTACCCATTAATTTCATTTGTCAACCTAACCTCATGACAAAATAATTAATAGTCTGTTCCTCTTTAGCCATGCAAATAAAAGCAGTGACTCCAATGGGGAGGACACTTATTATTTGCATCTAAGTGTATACCATTATTTGACCCCAAGTCCATTGCGCAAGCTTATGTGCCTTACAGATGGAGAAGTACACACGCGCTCGGATAACTTCCTACAGTCATCAATTATAAGTCTATACCAGTGAACCACATATAAACTCATCCGATAGGGAGGAAGGTCTATGCCAACGCGCAAGTTCATGTGCATCACGTTACAAACATAATTATTTAATAAAGTCTGTTCCAGCAATCCATGAATAAACTCATCCTATGGGGAGGAAGGCTCTAATGCCGACACGCAAGTTTATTCACATTGCTAACAAAACAATAATGGAGGCCGTGGAAATTATTTACCAATCCCCTCTCCCACTTAGTTATTTATTACCGAGGGATTTTACATGCATATAATATTCAAAAATAAAATACGTAACCTAGCATGCTCTTATTATGGCACATAAGACAGTAAATCACAAAGAATCATGCATAACATATATAACAATAATTAATAAAAAAATCAATTATCAACAGTTATATATTACGGTGAATTCAATTGTTCGCCACCAAGCACGAATACGGGCAACTGCGACTATGCGGGGTTCGAAAATTTTGAAAGAATCTTACGTAGAAAATTCCTCCAATTCCTTGTCCGCCAACCTGATCCACCACTCCGGCACCCTGCTCGACATCCACACGCCAAGCTGCCCATCCACCGTGTTCTACAGAAATCAAGCTTGACTCGAGCTATTTTTCTACCTGAAGCTCGACACGAGCATTCGCTGTACACTAGCACGCCTGCTAGCGCGCAAGCTTGGCTACCGCCGTGTGTCCTCGCTCCCCATCCGTGCGCCTAGCAGTAGAAAACCATGCACCAAGCCGCCAAAAGCTTCTCACACGGCAGCAATCGCGTGCCACATAGGGCCCAGCTGTGCATGGCCGCCAGCCACCATGTCTCGTCTGCTGTGCGATGCTAATCCAATGCCTGGTCAGCGCCATGTGGCTTTCTGACAGGCACGCAAAGAACCAGCCAACCACACACCTCCGGGTGGCCTTGCTGGCCATCCATGCGCCCAGCACACCATTGCCACCACTCGCCTTGCTGATGCACACCCGCCGGCATGACTCGTCCCGACTACTCCTTCTGATCATGTCGACCAAGTCTTGCAGGTCGTGCCGACGCTACTCGCCAACACTTGTTGAAGCTGCTCGCCATGAACACCGTATATATCAGTAGACTCGACCCGGCCACAAGCAGACTCGATCCATCCACCACACGAACTCGATCAGAACACTATCAAACCCGAACGGATCACATCCAGACTCGACCAGAATGAGGGCAGACTCACTCGAAACTACTGCAGTCGCGTCCTGAACTTCTGAGGACCCAATCAAAATTATCAAGCTCGATCAGAATGCTGCCAGGTTTTGATTGGATCTTTGTCTAGCCCCGTCGCATACTGTCAGGAAAACTCACCATCGTGCTGTCAATTTGTCACGCCCAACCTTGCTGTTCCATCAACATCATGTCGACCAGCAGTTGCTATCGTGGCGATGAGCAGAGCTGGTTCCCTTCACACCGTCGCATCTAGGTTTCTCCAAACCCTAGCAACGTGTAAACTTCAGCTCCGGCAGCACATCGTTCTGACCACTAACATCGCGCCTCCATTCAACTGGAAGGCCAACCGCGAGTTTCGTCAACCACCAGGCGCTCTCTGTTCATGGTTCATACGACCATCCCCACGCCATGATGTGTGTCGCTGCCCAACGTTCATCATCACTTTCACCAAACAGCCATCTTTCACCGCGCTTTCATCACCGGCCAACACTTGCTGTCGCCATGATTCTGAGCAGTGAAGTGTGTGCTGCGTAAAGTTAGGGTATTCATCAAGAAAATAAAGTTCTAAAACCCTAACATCATGTACACACATAAACCCTAGCCTAACGTGTCACGCTTTACCACGAAACCGAAGCTCTGATACCAATTATTGGCATTCGATCGTTTGGTTAATGTGAACCATTAGGATTCCATATGTTTTTAATTCAGCGGAAACAAAAAAATCAAGAAACATATTACCTTTCACCAGGGTATGTTGAAGAAGATGGATTCTCACCGGCAGCTTGTGCAGTCCCACCATTTTGGGCATAACTCTCTCATCCGATGTCGGAATCAAGTGATCTACATGCCAAAACGATCCTCTCTTCCATGGCTTTCCGACAGTATATCACATGTCCTGTTTTGATGTCTGTACTATTTTATAAAAATCGTGGAAACTAGCAGACAACAGCAGCAAATAACCTTCCAGTCTTCTGCTGTATTCTCAAGTCCAATCTCGACGTCGTGTGGGCGACGATCTTCGAGATCTTTTCATTTTGCTATTCCCTCACCCTCCTCACAGTGTTAGGCGTGATTAATCTCATAGATTAGGATTTTCGGACAGCTAAGATGACTTATATATGGGCTACAGAAGGGACCAGGAGGAGAAATTAGAGTTGGACCTCCATTGGGCTTAAGTATCCAAGCTTAGCCCAAAGCTTAGACTTAAGTCCAATAATAATAATATATACCACTAAAATATTATTATTGCACTACCGTTCTAATCCCATAATTACGTTATGGGCTCCTTCTTATTATTAACCCTCCATTGGGCTTAAGTATCCAAGCTTAGCCCAAAGCTTATACTTAAGTCCAATAATAATAATATATACCACTAAAATATTATTATTGCACTACCGTTCTAATCCCATAATTACGTTATGGGCTCCTTCTTATTATTAACCCGTTAGTCTCCACATGTTTAAGATATACAATGCCCATTAATTAATTAAGTTACTGACAAATCCATTAATTAATATCTCATCTAAGATAGTACCACTCAACCTCATTATCATGCCAGAATAAATCAACCTGCAGGGTTTACATGATAATCCTTATGAGCTCCTCAAGGGGACATCATCAACCTATGACGGACACGGATTCCTTCTACAATCAACAACACACCATAGAGACAACACTACTTCCTAACTCACCGAGTTTGTTGATTTAATTACATGTAAATCTCACCCATTGATGAATCAAAGAAATACATACTATCTTACGTGTCGATGTTATTGTATAGGGATTAAGAGCACGAACATCCATAATAACTGAGATAAAAGAATGTTGATGGCCTAAGGGTGAATATCAATACAGGAAAATCTAACAGAGATCTCAACCAGAAGGCAACAAACTAAAACATGACACACTTAAGCATCCTCTTGGAAATCTTTCAAAGGATTACACAACACAATATCCAAGTTCAGATACATTATTAAGAGAAAAAGTGAAAACTCCACATAGTCACAGTGTGGTTTGAATAACAATTTAAGATTGATGTGAACTAAAAATTTGATCAGTTAATCAATTATTCAGAAGACAGTTATAATCCAATATTTTAAATATAAACACACAACAGATCTCTAGTTTATTTTTTAAAAAATATATAAATAAAGAAGGTACAGGTTTTTTCTCAATTTAGTTGTCCACAACATGGAGTAAATTGATATACATGATCGACAAGAATCAACAACCTACCTCCAAAACCTGTTGTTCAAAAATTTTGTCATCACTAAGAGCACGACTACCAGCGTAGATGAGATATTGCATTATCAAATTTGTAGTCTCATTTTTTCCAGCACCACTTTCTCCACTAACCAGAATAGATTGACATTCGTCCATCGCTCATCATTGCTCTTTGCCATAAATAAACAAAACACTTTCAGGTTACATAAAGTAAAATTAATTTTATTAAACATATATTTCAGACTAGACAAACCTGTAAGATGCATCAGCCACAGCAAAGACATGGGGACTCAATTCACCAAACGGAGCCCTCTTGTTCTGCTCCATCATGTGCAAATTATAAAGATGAGGAAGCTTGGTAAATGGATTCACCATAATAAGAATACTTCCTGTGTATGTCTAGTATCAGCAAGAATGAACATAAGGAAAATATTAGCAGTAAACAACTGAAATACATTTTCAAGCAGTTATAAGAGTTTGATATTCAGTTTCAAGTACGTGTTGATCTGGCATGAAAAAACAAATATCACTACACAAGGTATGGCACAATTAAGGCTCCAATATAATTGAAAGTCATAAAAAATAGCCGTTATTACACATCCTTAACACCACACAGGTTACTAATACATTTGTTTCATATCTATTCCATCATATTCTCTCTAGGAGGCACAATGGCACCATATTAATAATTTATGTCAAAATAGATATTACATGTTTCGGCATGAATGTTTCATGAGATCATCAAAGACAATAAATCCTGCAGGACTATGGCATTCATATTTGTTTTTCTTAATAAACTTTTGATTTTTTTTTCTTTTCTGGTACATTATTGCAATTATAGCACAGTGTATTTATTAGTAGCTTAAAAGTTTAATTTCATGTTTTGTTGGTCCTGGTATTAATACAAAATATTGTTTTACTGTCTAAGAACATAATTGATTGGTTGGTACTGCTTTCACTACAATAATCTCCAAAAGCATTCCATTGTGGTAGTTCATCCTTAAAGAGATATCCTTTCTATCTCAAGATTCAAGACTAGACAAGCAACATATATTAGGAGCAGCTCTCACTTGTGTACATTGGTATAGATGATTAATATAATTCCTGAACGAAATAGTACAAGAGACAATGATCTTTATTATCATTCTTTGTAGGTATATATTTTCACAGAATAAGGCATTATACAATTCCCTACCACCATAATAGAACAACTCAAGAAAATTGGGAAAAACATGCAATTCGAACTTGTTGGTAGTCAAACTTCAATTAAAGCCAAGCAAAAACAACTAAAATAGAAAAATTTTAGAAAATAAATTAAAAGCCTATGTTTTATCAAAACATCCCCCTTTCTCTCTCGAAGAAACTCTCAATATAGTTGATGTTAATATATGAAAGAAAAACTTGCAGTCAATTAAAAATCAGAAATAGCAGCACAATCAAAATGTAAGCAACTACACAGTATCTCGCTACACAAGTCACTGGGAGAAAACCCATGTTAATAAACACACACAAATTCGCAGTAGGAGAGTCTGAAAACAGAAGTGAATTTAATCATCCATTTAGCGAGACAAGTTAAGAATTGAAATGTTAAAATTCCACTGCTGAACCAAGTGTTGGAAAACTGAAGAGAGAGAAAGGGGATCTGGATAGATAATTCATACCCGCAATGCTCCAAGAAGAGAATGGCCGGTCCAAGAATATGCTGGTTGCTGGACGAGTTTCTGCTGGCGGTGCCTCTTGAAACGACATCGGACATGTAGAGCTTGACTCCACCTCATCGAAGCTTTTCTGGTGCCTCTCGAAATAATGTCGGCCACGTCAGCTATCAACCTTAGCCTTTTTCCTGTCAGAAATGGAGGCGGCGTTGGAGGTTCACCGGATGAACTTTGTCGGCTGGTCGATTGAGAACCTAGGACAAAAGAGTTAGAGAGAAAAGAGAGGTCAGAAAATTTCCAAGAGATCAATTTATACCCGTAATTCTTCAAAATTTAAAATAATTAAAAAATAAAAATAAAATTGATAAGATGGATAAACAATGGAGTTATAACGACAGAACTTAATTCCCCATTATCAATGCGCGCACTTTTCCAGCAACAACAACGGGGTTCATTTTATGCCTTATTTTGCTCTTATAACAACGGGTTCTCAATTCTTCATTTGGGACCACAACGTGGAGCTTTGCACTCTTTTGGGTTCATTATGTCTTGAGACGTGAACTTTCCTTTCTCCAATGTCTGCGTCAGCTGATTCACATTCCCAGCCATCTGCCCCATCATCAGATTAAGCTCCCTCAGCTGCTTAGATAAATCTGCATGTCTAGAATTCATAGTAGCCTCAAGTCTATCCACTTTTGCATCATTCCTAGCCATATATCGATTGAAGGTATCTTCAACACTCTTAACTTCTCACTATCGCATACTAGGCCCCCTTTGTTTCAACTCTATAATCTGCTTCTGCTTGGACTCTAGTAGCTTGTTGATGTTAGCTAAACTAGCGACGATTTCATCATCCCTATTCGGCTTCACCACTTGATGTTCAACCTGCGCCACCTTACTTAGTACATATGATCCTCTAATTTTCTCTGTAGGCCAGTCATGGGAATTCATATAAATATCTTCAAATAACTTTTCTGCTTCAAGTGCAGTTCTAGATAACAACGCTCCTCCTGATGATGCATCAATAAGAATACGCGACTCACTATCCAATCCACAGTAGAAAATACTTATGTACTGAGCCTTAGACATTTCATACTGTGGGCACCTCCTGAGAATGTCTTTAAACCTATCCCACGCCTCATGAAATGTCTCACCCTGATTCATAACAAATTGGGTGATGTTTTGCTTCATTCTTAAAATCCTTGAGGGTGGCATATATCTCTTTAAGAACTTCTGCTGCAGTTGGTCCTATGTAGTGCAATCCATGGCATCAAGAGTTTCATATCAAGTTTCTGCCCTATCAATCAAAGAGAACTTGAATAGGACGATCCGTCTAGCATTATCATTAGCTCCAGCTCCCTTCTGAGTGTTTGCATAACCAAGGAATCTTTTGAGATGCTGATATGGATCTTCAAAATAACCTCCAGAAAAGGATTCTTCTCTACCATGTTGATAAGAGCGGGATGTATCTCAAAATCATCATCTTCCCCCCTTGCTCCTATCAACCCCATGTTGCCAATCCCATATTTCGTGAAAATTTCACGTATAGCAACATTATCCGAATTCTGCTGATTATCGTAAAAATTTAGTAGATTTTAGAGTCGTGTTCGTGTGATTTTTGCGTGTTTTTATATTATTTTTAATATTTTATTCTTTATCTTTGTTTTTTTAACTTTTGGAGTTAAGGGTGTGAATGATGTTATTTTTCATATAGGGATGAGGTGTATTTGAGAAAAAATTAGGAAATGAGGAAATGGGAATTAAATCGAGACGAAAAGGAGAAAAAAGGGTTGCAGTTGAGAAGACAACAGATTTAGAAGAGGCTACGACAATACTTTTACTGAGTGTATAGAAATAGCAGAATAGACAACGGCTGAAAGTGTTGTTTTAGAAGAGGGCTACGACAACACTTTTACTGAGTGTAGAGAAATAACAGAATAGACAACGGCTGAAAGTATTGTCTTTTAAGACCTCGAAAGCGTTGTCGTATGTAGAAAAGAGTGTGTTGAGAATTTTGAGGCTGTAGGAGAAGCTTGATCAAATTTTTGGGCCCACCAGGGGAGCGATCTCCTTCTTCGCGCTCACATGGAAGCTTTCTTTTAATTTATAAAAATATATGCGGAGGTGGGAATTGAACTCACGACCTCCGAGGTGGTGGGTTCATGTAGGGATAAGGTGTATTTGAGAAAAAATTAGGAAAGAAGGAAATGGGAATTAAATCGAGACAAAAAGGAGAAAAAAGGGTTGCAGTTGAAAAGACAACAGATTTAGAATAGGCTACGACAACACTTTTATTGAGTGTAGAGAAATAACAGAATAGACAATGGCTGGAAGTGTTCTTTTAGAAGAGGGCTACGACAACACTTTTATTGAGTGTAGAGAAATAACAGAATAGACAACGGCTGAAAGTGTTGTCTTTTAAGACCTCGAAAGCATTGTCTTATGTAGAAAAAAGTGTGTTGAGAATTTTGAGGCTGTAGGAGAAGCTCGATCGAATTTTTGGGCCCACCAGGGGAGCGATCTCCTGCTTCGCGCTCACATGGAAGCTTCCCTTTAATTTATAAAAATATATGCGGAGGTGGGAATGCTTCGCGCTCATATGGAAGCTTTCCTTTAATTTATAAAAATATATGCGGAGGTGGTAATTGAACCCACGACCTCCGAGGTGGTGTTGCACGTGTGGAGCCACTGGGCTACTAGCGATTTGTGGAAATGTATCGTACGAAAACTTTAATAACCCGGTTCAGAGAAGATTTTTAATATAAAAGGGGGGCTGCGACCAGCCGGATTCGAACACCAAACCTGCCTTGCCCGCGAGGGTTTTAAGGGTGAACCGCTGGCCCATTGGGAATAACCGAGTTATTGCACTAGTTTTGTCCGATCATTTATTTGAACCCAGTTCCTGGATCCGATTTTTAAGCACAAAAAGCCCATTTCTCCACTTAAGCCCATTACCCAATGTTGCCCTAATTCCTTGGAGCCTCCATACATATAAATACCTTCATTTGCATAATTTGGATGAGGAACTCCCACTCCATTCCTCATTTTTGGAGGCTACACCCCATTCCACACACACTCCTCTCTATCCATCCTTCATTTCATCCTCCCATTTCACTTGATTTACTCCAAATTCATCCATCATTCCATCAATCCACCAATCTAAGGAGGGAATATTTACGTTGGTTGAAGATTGGAGCATGTTGAAGGAAGATCAAGCCAACTTTGAATGGGAAGCTTCTCAACGTTTGATTTGTTGTTTTCTTTATTATTTGGCTCAATTAGAGCATGTCAGGGATTTTATTGATTTTATTATGATTTGTAGTGGCTAGTCCTCATGTGAGGCTAGCCATATGATAGATTGATTTTATTCTAGATATATAGGATTTTTAATAGTTTAATTTATGTGATTTTGGAATTTCTCTCATGATATGATTGCTTGATTCATGTTATGATTTGTGTGGTTGAATTCTCTATTCATAGTATTAGGATGGTCATTCCAATATTATGTCTAGGGTTTTAATTGAATCATTTGATAATATGATCACGTATGTTAGTGTAGGGATAGGTAAGTCATACCATTTTTGTGCTTGGGACATTGATGAAATAACACTTAGTTAATTGATCTTAATTAGTTGTTAATTGAGTGAGAAGAACCAAACTTATGATCATAGTACCTTCTAAGGGAATTGAAAGTAAGAATCAATCTTAGAGGCTTGCAAACTAGTAATAGTTTAGAACCTAATTGCCTTGGCCATAGGGATTAGGGGAACATATGTGATTGCTTCTATTCCATTTTCAATGATGTTTGCCATTAGAAACTTGCATGTCTAGGTGACGTCTTAATCTTGATTGTGGTTAAGCCTTGCATACTTCTTAGATTGCTCACCTTCATCCATCTTCCATCATATATGTACATTTTCTATCTTTAATTTCTTTCTTAGTTGATAGTTTATAGTGTAAAACAACCCCCTCTTTTATTGATTAGTCCTTCTAGAGTAAAACATCTTTTAAACACGGATACATTGACTTTCGTCCTTGGGTTCGATAATATAAATTTTGCACTTGGTCACTACGGTCTACTACGGGATAGAGTACGCTTGCTCTAATCAATTTATACCAGAATTGAGACAAAGTTCATCTGCCTTTCTCCGGCCATATTTAGTACTGTGTTATTCCTCCCTTTCCTTCCTCTCATTTTCCTAGTGCACAAGTACCTCAGAAAAATTCAAGGTTAGATAGAAATAAATAATCACAAATAAAAGTTTTAATCAACTAGAAATAATAAAATCAATAATAACAGCCGTCCCAGGCAACGACGCCACTTGAGGAGCATTTTCTTTGCACGCAAAATTAATCCCCAAGTATTAAAGATATCAATTGTAGCTTAAGCAAGCGATCAAGTTAAATTTCGAACCCAAAGGATGGCGTATTATCAATTTAATTATAAGCTAATTAATTAAGACGTTGGTAATAAAGTTGTGAATTTATTATAAACTACTAAACAATTAATTAAAATAGCAAATAAAATAAATAGAGAACTAGGAAAATACGAAAGTGAATCTAGTAGGAGAATATGTAGCTCTAGGATAATCCATTATCACTTATTAATTTCCCTTTCGTGTATCAGTGTCCGATTCTGCCTTGTGAAATATGGACTCATCACTAAGCCATGCAAAATCTACTCTATAGACACAAGTAAATAAGCGTGTAACACGTGTGAATAAACTCAGAGCAAGAGATATAATTTCACTCCCCTTTCTAGGTACTATCAGTATCAATTATTTCCCTGGCCAATTGGTATTCTAACCTGATATGATCTCCCTTTATAAGTACTATAAAATTAACCTCTTTAGCCTATTTATTAACCCGAATTTAATTCAATTAATAAGTATTCATATATGATAGTTCTAATGAAGTTTCAGAGTCCCCTCACTTAAAATCATAACATGGAATCCTGTTCAGCAGTGAACGCGCTCAATCAACCACCAAGATATATATTCAAACTCTATATAATAGTTGAAGATGCACAAAACGACTCTGAATATGGATTAAAAATGCATAATCATATATAAAAAATAATTTCATAAGCAGTGTTGTACGGAGTATACACACGAAAATTCAATTAATTCATAAAACCTTCAAAACCCTAGATCTACCAAAATGGTTCTAGCCCGTGATGTTTTCGAAGAACAATCATGGGGGTTGGATAGATCTTACCCATATATCTAAAAAATTAAAAAATAGAAGAAAAGAATTAAGAAAACCCTTGGTGTAGTGATCTCCTTCCTTCTCTTCAAATTCTCTTGGTTTTCCTTCTTGATTCCACAGACGAATCTTCATAGTGATAGATGGATGGAGGAAGGAATGAATGTGGATGATGGTGTGGGGGTGACCCCTCTTATGGGATGGTGTAGGATGATTGTGTTCTCATCTCACATGAATAATGATGAAAAATATATATAAGTGTGAGAAGGGAATGAAATAAGGGAAGAAAAGATATGGATGAATCATGGAGGATTATGTGATAAGGAGATTAATTGTGCTCCAAGAAATAGAAATTATGGGCTAATTTTTGAAAATTTTTAGAAATTCTCACCGGTAGCTGCGTGACCTCACGAGTTTGAGCATAACTTCCTCGTCCGATCTCCGATTTGAGTGATTCTTATGTCAAAATAATCTTATCTTCCGTGGATTTCCAACCATGTATCACACTATTAGTTATAAGCTCCAAACAAACACAAAAAAATTATGGAAATTGAACGTGCGTTTTTCAACATTCTTCTGACTTTGCACTTTTAATCATTTTTCCACCTAAAACAAAATAAAACACCTCAAATGCCCCTTTTTATCACATATATTGAATATAAGATATTTTTGCTAATATATAACAATTTTCATAAAAAAATGTGTTAAATTGGATACTCAAACATGCTTATTTTCACTCTCATCAATGAGTCTGGGATTATTCTACAACCACACATTGTAGAAAAGGTTCAAGGATTTTCTGAAGATCTCAAAGACAAGAAACAACTCTAGAGCTTTCTAGGAGTTGTCAACTTTGTTGGAATGTTCATTAACAATCTAGCACAACACAGAAAGGTTTTTAGTCCCCTATTAAAGAAGGATGCAGAGTTTAAATGGGAGGAATCACACCGAAAGATGGTTAAACAACTAAAGGGGGTTTGTAAAAAGATCCCGTAGCTAGCCATTCCAAATGACGAGGATGATCTGGTGCTATATACAGATGCCAGTGACCATTGGTGGGCAGCAGTTCTTACGAAGTTCACAATCAGAAGGAGAAGTGCCATGCAGATATTGCAGTGGACTATTTGCAGAAAATGAGGCAAAGAAAGAATTCTTCGCAGTACGAAAAGCATTCAAAAAATGGCCGCTATTTCTTCTTGCGAAGAAATTCATTCTTAAAATCGATAACACAAGTGTTAAAGCCTTTTTGAAAAATAAAATTGATTCTAAACTAGAAAAGGCTAGACTTATAAGATGGCAAGCTGAACGTCAATATTATGATTTTAATATTGTCATTATTAAATCTGTTAAAATATTTTGGTAGATTTCCTGACAAGAGATGGAGGGAGGAGAGATAGACTTCATCCTAATCGCTTCAAGGCACCTGATGGACAAACTTGAGTTGCTCAAAAGGGAATTCGAGAATCTGGTGCTCAATGTTGGACTTGTCGAAAAAGTACAAGAGATTGATCAGACCAAAGTGTCCAATCGTATATGAGACTGTATCAGCAACAATGCAGGTCTATTCAAGAAAATATGATAGCCACTCCTCCGGGCTGTTGATAGCAATAAATAAAAGGAGATAGTCAAGAATGGGGCTCTAAACCCGAAACAAGGGATTCAACTACCCTTAGCACGAGTCCTGGATTGGAACTTCCAAAAGAAGAACTGGTCCAAGGAATAATCAAGGCTCTAGAGTCACATCTAGAGTCATCGAGTCAACCTAACACCTCTGCGGTTAAAGAGGAAGAGATCAGCCTTAGTCCTATGACTGGCGCCGCTAAGGGTAGTATTAACATATCTGATTTTTCTCATTAGCAGGGATACCAAATTAGCTGGGAAAAATTAAATACCAGACAAGGAATCTGTCCAAATAAATGCCGGATAGACATATTAGGGGAATACCCCCGAGTTTGGATGAGAGAAGGCTCAAGTCCAAATGATGTAAAATAGTGGTACAATTTTGGGACGTTGGCCTCGATATACACTGTTGCACCAAGCTTCTCGGAACTCTCAAAATTTCCAAAATGGCTAAGGATAGTGATGAGTGATATTTTCACCTAGATTTTAGTATCTTTTTATGTGAGTTTTCGTATATTTTTATCCGTATTTGTGTTCTATTTGGTTGTATTTTGTGTTTTATTGAAATTTGTGTGATTGAGCTTAAACCTATGATTTTCACTTTTTATTGGATGCTAGATATGATAAGGAAGATGTAGGAAAAAGCGGATCTCAATTTGGAGTTGAAACCTGGGAGAACGAGCCAAAATAGTGAAGGAAACAGGGCAGCAGCAACACGACTGGCCGTGTCGGGTGCACGAGTCGTGTCGCAGCACACGACTCGTGTTGCTAACACGGGCCTGTCCAGAATGGCCGTGCGAGAGCATCAGTTCACACAACACGGCCATCTTATGGCCGTGTTGCCGAGCACGACTCGTGCTGTGTAAATTCCTGCTAAAAATCAGAATCCTTCTAGAAGCTTCCCAAGGGGTATAAATACCCAATAATTCAACATTTGATCAGTTTTGGGCGAGGGTTTCACTCCTACACACACCTCACACACCATTTCCTCCATTTTTCACCTTCACCTTCATCCATTCTTCATCCACCCATCTACACTTGATCCCCTCCATCAAATCCACCATCCAAGTGATCAAGGAAGCAAGGGAGAGTGAGATCACAAGAAGAAGAAGGAGATCTCCATTGAAGCACTTCAAAGGGGGAAACTAATTCTAATTTTTGTGCATTTCTTTATAGATTGATCATGTTTTGTAAGGATCTTAATGTCTATGTTAATTTTCTTATGGATATGAGAGGCTAATCTCCTTTGTGAGATTAGCTCCATGATTGGTGTTGGATAATTTAGTTTTTATGCAAATTGATTTTAATCTTGAATGGGCTTTGTGTTATTTCTATCATTGATTGTTGATTGCTTGATGTATATGATGATTTGTGTGATTAATTGTCATGGGAATGTGATTAGATTGAGAAATCAATTATGTGTTTAGGATAGTTTATTGAATCATTTCATCATACACTTCATATGCATTATAGGTTGTGAAGAGATTGAGAAATCCTTCATAATTTAGAACCCCTTGATAGAACATTTGATTAGCTTAATCGAGAGGTTGGTTGATTAAATGAGGAGACCCAAACAATTAGTGAATTCATAGTACCTTAAAAGGGAATATTGCTTATGATTTAGTACCTAATTAGGGAACTCATAGAGTAATTAATACCTAGTGGGAGGTGTTTGCTATTGTCTCGATCCTATGTGCGTTTGGGAGCCTTATTGAGGGCCTACATCCTATCCATCTCGAGAGAGAGTTTAGGTGGAATTAGTGATCGCTTCTATACCTTATCCATGAGAGATTAGAATTAATTGCATGATTACTTAATTATCTATGTCATGATTGTTGTTAATCTCATCCTTGCATCATTTGGAACCCATCTTATCTTTGCATTCATTTTATCTTTATTTCTTGCTTTAGCATAATTGCATTCATTTGCATCATATCCTCTTCTCCGTCGTCCTTATAAAATCACGATAAACTTGAGATCGCTTAAACTCTAGTACCTTCCTCCCTGTGGTTCGATAATTTCTTTAATTGGTCATGCCCACTATATTATGACTAATCAGATAGTAGTTGAGAAGTCATGGGAAAACAATACGACCTTGTCCAGAGGAGATGTATTGGAACTCTACTTTACCAGTGCAGCTCCAGAACCGATCGGGAAAGGCAACCACGAGCCCTTTTATTTTATCAAGATAAGAAGACCAGATGTAGGGGCATCTAACAAAATCAAAGAGTCTTGGGGAAAGGAACAAGTCATTATTTCTATTTATTTCGAGGATCAAGTCTCTATGCGAAGAGCAAGAGGTTTGTATGCCAGTATTCAAGCCATGTATCAGGTGAAGTTCCCATTCAAGTTCGAACACAAGTCGATGAATAGGTCTTTTCTGTTAAACACTTTAACAGGAAAGGAGACAGTGTTTGCTGAAAAGGCTTTCGAAGAGAAGCGAGAGCTTCTTTGGAGGAATAAGATACCAGTGAGTAAACAAACTCATCAAAAATACTACAACATGACCCACTTTGGGCAATGGACGAACAAGATATGTACAAGCTGCTCTACCCAAACCGAACCAGAGTTTGGAAAAGGGATAAGGTTGGGCTTAGAGAGGAGAAGGATTGACGAACCCCCCTCCAACAAAAGAAGAAACACGGGGAAAAAAGAGAGTAAAATTTCTTCGAAAACCCCAAGAGTCAAAGGACCCTTCAGATTCCAAAGAAGACAAATGACTCTCCAAAAAAACAAGAGTCAATTAACTTTTCCAAAGGGGTAAGAGCCATGTGACCCCTGCAAAAGACAGGAAGGATGGACCAGAGAGAGGCATCCAATGCAGAGAAAGGGACCAGCCAGCCGCTAAAGATGGCATCCAATGCATGTGACGTAAGCGCTAACGCAGACACAGTGATGTAAGTAGTGACGTCACAAAAGATTGAGAGGCTTTGAAATCTAGATTTCAAGTCCGAGAGCCGCTATAAATAAGGAGTCTGAGGAAGCAGAAGGCATCGACCATTCCCCTCTGTTTTCTCTCACAATAAACATTGTATTAAGTTTTCTTTCTTCTATGAGTGTTTTTGTTTTAGCTACAATAGATAGCTAGATGAGTCTTCTCCTCTTGTTTAAGTAGTATGAGTGTGTAATAATATTTTCATTCCATAAATAAATAATCTTGGGCTATTGTCCGAAGCATGTAACCTTCAATTTTTCTGCAACCTTAATCTCCATACTTTTCGACCAAAACAGTAGCAGCATCCTGTACACCCGGTGTAGGAAACGAACCAAGGTTGTGCTGAGGTCTACTGAAGGAACGGGATTGAATCATCACACTGCGGGGTGCGTGGTTGGCTATGAGGACCAACTGTAAAACCTCCCGGATATCCAGTGGACTAGCGGTAAAAAAAGGTACGGTTACTATTTTAATTTGGTTAATTAAGAGATTAATATTGTTTAAACAATGTACGGAAGCATGTTGGGTCTGATATGCTCGTAATGGACTATGTCTATTTTGAAAAGAAGAAAATAATTAAGATTTGGCAATATAGACATAATATAAGTTGATTAGGGATGAAAATTTTCCAAAAAACTATGATTTAAAACTCTTTTGGGACTAAAAGTGCAACTGCTAACGGTTTCCATCCATAACTAACGGAATAGGACCAAAAATGCAACTTTTGGGACCATAAAAAAGGTTCGGGACCAAAAGTGCAACTGAAATGCTCCAAAGGGACTGAAAGTACAATTTCCCCTACTAATTAATATAATTATGATTGGAATAATCTAATCAGGTTGATACTTTATTAAAAATAATGTGCAATTAATCTTGTTCCTATTACTAATTATAATTATCAATATTGGAATAATGTAGTATGGATTAATACTTTATTGCCACCAACTTGATAGCAAGATTTGACTCGTGAAATGCATGTGAATTGTGATACTACACTCTTTGCTTCCAATTGATTGAATATAGAGAAAATATCAAAATTACATAAAAGCCCATTCCAATTTTAGTCGTTTTTATTTGTAATTTTCAATTTTTACAATAAGGGTATAACTATGATTTCTCATCTACTTAAAAAATAAAATACAAGTGTATCGTATAATGAGTTTAGACAAGCTCATATAAAATAATAAATTCTTCGACTCCTTATAATTATTTATGTTTGTTTAGGTATATTATGGAATATTAATATTTAATTTGTAGTATAATTATATAAGTAGAGCTTGAAACTTTTATATTTTAATTGTATTAATATTAAGTGGTTTCATCAAAAAAACTTCATAATGAAATGGATAAAATAGCAAAATAAATACATTTAAAGAATTTGAATGGAGTTGAATCTTAAAAAATATATAAAAAAAATTACAAAAAAACTGCATTATCATCAAAGCCAGGTGGCAACTATCTATTTGACCCTCGGATTATGCATTATCGTAATAAGCAGCCACCCTTCCACATTCACAATTACAACACTCTGAAATTTCTAATTAACTCTTGCTATCACTACGCTCAAAGTTTCCAACAATGTATAAATTCCGAGCATGGAACTGTCATGCTTACGTGTCAAAAGTGTCAGCTGCGTTAGTTTAAAAGAGATAACGAATGATATGATAAGGATGAGGTAAAACTGCGTTAGTTTATAAGAGATAACGAATGGAGTTTGTAGATGTATTTAAGAGAGATTTTTAAAAAATTATTAAATCTTAATATACTAGAGTTTTAACCCATGCGATGCACGGGGAGATGTTATGACCAAAATATTAATTTTTGTGTAAATTTAAAGGATTTAAAACGAAGGATTATTTCTTATTGAGAATTTTATTCATATTGGAGTGCGAGTAAAGAAAAAGATTATGGGTATGAACCTCCTATTTTGATACTTGTTGAATTAATAAACTATTAAGAGTTGTATCGCGTGAAATCTCTATTTGCATGACACTGTAAATAAAGTTTCAATCAAAAATTTTAAAAAACTTCTGAAGTAATTAATTTAAAGGCGAAATGATAAAGCAAATTCCACACAAAATGTTAATACAGAGCAAATTAAATAGTTTATCTATTGTATACGACCATCATGATAAGAGAATAGATGAAGGCGAATATCATTGGTTGATAAATACTAACTTCAATATCAATTAATGCTTCAAAAAAATTTGTTAAACATCATCAATTTTATGTCAAGCATAGCAGAAAATAAATCCAAGTGAAAATAAAATTTAACATAAATCATAAATAATGATTCAACAATATTCATATATCTACCAAATCAAGCCAATATATCATGCACCCGTTTTGTTCTATGTTGTCAATATACTACACAGTTTATTGTTAGGTGTTTTCAATTCAAATTTCAAAAGATAGGCTGAGATTTCAAATTAATATCCAGACAGGTGACGAAATCACTAACTCTTTGGTGAGATGTAGTACTTAAACACCTAGTAAAATACTTGTGCGTTGCATGAAGATAGTTGTTTTAAAGTTGACATATTTTTAAGTAAAATATTTACTCCCTTCCCCTTTAAATTGGCCTTTTATTTTTTCGTTTTCGTCGTCAGACTAAAATGGTCATATTTTCTTTTTTACATACATGAGACTCATAAGCACTTACTGATACAATTAAAATAAGGAGCCCACACACCCACTAATACAACTACCCACTACACATTATATAATAATATTTTTCGTGCAAAAACACAAAACACACTCTTTAAAGGGGACAGAGGGAGTATATTATGACTAAGTTGTCTTATGTTTCAAACTTACTAATTAAACAGCGGCTCTTTAAAAATATAGTTCTTGTATATTGATTTTTTGTACATTGATACGTGCGCCATCATTCTTTTTTCAATAGAATTTCAAAATCTTCTTGCTCGTTGATTTTGATACTGTTGCGTACGTACAACTGACCATGACTTAAAACTGATCTTTTTAAGAACACCACGATTCATCACCACACATATAATTTAATTAATGGCATATATGTTTTCATATAATCCAAGGAACTATAAGTATTCTTAGAATAAATTGTAATATAGAAAAAATAAAATGAAATAACAATATAGATTTTATATATTATTATTATTTTATTCTCCTTATACGGCAATATGATTGTTATAATTCAATATTTACTACATTTACAACTGTTTCATGTTCAAAATATTTTTCCAACCAATTCTTCAAATTGGATGGGAGAAAGTAAGGCAAGGACTATAAAATAATATTTTTAATCAAATAACTTAAAAGTCATACCATGAGTAAAACTTTCAACTTGTATATACATGAAGCAGAAACTTTAACAATTATACTAAAAAAAATACTCCTAAAGTGACCTATTTCCTTAAAATTTGAATGAAGTTCCCTTTTCATGGACAAAGAAGCAATCAAATATGAAAACTTGGCAGTCTCTGTGACATCAATATGAGCACAAACGGCTTATAGCACAAATCATATATGATTCCAAATCTTCACTCCAAAATTAAAAATAACATAATTGAGTGATGTTCACCTCTAACTATCCACAATCCACCTATAGAAATAACATTCTAAATGTGTAAGCTTTCAGTCTCCCTATACCACCTCAAAGTCCCATTCTCCATTTCCCCAATTAAAAATAAAATTACATGATTAAGAAAGACGTAACTTATATTTTAATGGACACCTTATTATAATTTACATTGTGTTAAGTATAAATATTGAATATTATTTATCTATTAAAAGATGTGAATGGAACTTAATAATCAATTACACTACAAGAAACTGTCAGATTACCGACGGAAATTTTCGTCGGTAAAATATGAAAAATCCATCGGTAAACTGTTTATCGACGAATTACCGATGGAAATAGAGTTGTCGCTAAAATCATGGTCGGTAAATTTTTACCGACGAAAATTTAATTCCGTCGCTAATTACCGACGGATTTTGAGCGTCGGTAAATAAATTATCCGTCGGAAATCATTCATTGCCAATTCGTCGGAGATCTTAAAATAGTGACGATTTTACCGACGGAATTTTCCGTCGCTAATTATCGACGAAAAAAATCCGTCGGTAAATTAAAATGCAAAAACATAAAAATAATAAATTACAGACGGAAAAATCCGTCGGTATTCTAAATATTTTATATGATTTTTTTTGTTTTATCGACGAATTCATCTGTCGTTAATTTATATTTATTTTATTATTATATTGATTGCCCTTTATTTTCTTGGACTTGAACTTGTTAATTTTTCATGTCATGATTTTAATGTTGTAAGATTACTTGATATATTTTGTAGTCCTTGTTACTTATGATGTTTTGTTGCTTATGTTCTTTAGGTCTTTCTCTAGGTGAAAATTTCCCCTTTCGTTTTCTCATTTTCATTGGTCGAGGACGAGCAACACTTCAAGTTTGAGGGGTTGATCGGTATCATTTTCACCTAAATTTTAGTATCTTTTAATATATATATTTTTTTTTGTGTTTTTATTCATTTTGTATATCATTTGGTGGTGTTATATGAAGATATGGAGATTTGTGCTTTGAAATAATAAATGTGATTTTCATGATTAAGTTCCTTAAATTGTGCTATATTTGTGAATATTTAGAGAATAGGTAATTGGTGTAATTTGTGTGATTTTTAGAAAAAAAAGGATTCTAGACACAATAAAGAAGATGTGTGAAAAAACGGAGCTCAATTCGGAGTTGAAACGGGGGGAGAACGACCAAAGCAAAGCTAAAAACACACATCCAACTTGTGTAATTTTTCTGTATTTGTGTGGAGCTCAAAACTAGACGTATGATATATGGTTGGAAAGCCACGGAAGAGAGGATCGCGTGAGCACAAGAATCACTCTAATCAGAGATCGAATGTGAAAGTTATGCGCGAAACGGTGAGACTGCGCAGCACGCGATGCTCCTACACGCCCCGTGTACCAAACACGCCCATGTAAGTGGTGGCCGTGTTCCGACACCAGAAAACGCTACACGCCCACCCCTATGGCCGTGTTTCGCACACGACCCGTGTTCTGACAAAAGTGAGTTTTATGATTTCCACACGTTCTCGAAGCTTCCATAGGGATATAAATACATGTTTTGACCACAAAATCCGAGAGGAATCATTTGGGATCAGTTTCAACACACACTAGACACCAAAATCACACACATTCATCTCCATCTCTTCCATCCTTCACTTCATCCATCCAATCCATTTGATCTCCTCAAATCCATCCACCATTCCATCAATCCACCAATCTAAGAAGAGGAATGCATCAATGAGTGAAGATTTGAGCATGTTGAAGGAGGATAAGGCCTACTTTGCAAGGGAATCCAACTTACCTTTAATTTGTGATTTTCTTCATTATTTAGTTAAATTAGAGCATGCCATGGATTGTAATGAATTATTCATGATTTTTAGTGGCTAGTCCTCATGTGAGGCTAGCAATATGATTGGTTAGGAATTATGTAGATTTTGCACACCACATGTTTGATGAAATGAGTGTTATGAATATTTTTTATAATGAATGCTTATTCTCATTTTATGTATAATTTGTGTGATTAAATTCTCTATTCATAGTGTTAGGATGGTCATTCCAATATTATGCTTAGTGGTTTAATTGAATCATTGTTTGCATGAGATGACTTAGTTAGTGTGAGGAGAGGTAAGCCATACCATTCAAGTGCTTAGAACCTCATGATAGGACATTAGTGAGAACTAGTGAGGGAACCAACTTATGATCATAGTACCTTAATGGGAATTGAGAGTAAGAACAATCCTAGGAGATTTAAACTTGCAAAAGAGTTAATAACCTAGTCACCTTGACCATAGGGATTAGGGGTAAAAACTTGATTGCCCTTAATATCATAACATGAAAACCATCAATGCATGTGTGTGTGTCTGAGTCTATATATACCTTGTCCATGAATGTTGCTTGCCTTACATACTTCTTAGATTGTTCACCTTCATCCATTTTCCATCACATTTGTACATGTTCTATCTTTAATTGCTTTATTATTTGTTAGTTGTGGTTAATCAATCCTCATTTTTTTATTAGTCCGACTAGAGTGAAACATCTTTCAAATACGGCTACCCACTTTCGCCCTTGGGTTCGATATTATATAAATTTTGCACTTGATCGCTTACGTTCTATACACGATAGTGTACACTTGCTCTAAATCAATTCAACCAAAATTGAAATCAAGTTCATTCATATACTGACATCTATAAAGAATATAATTGCATTAATCAAATTTCACATATTACAAATTTCACATGACTGAAAGATATGACATAAATTAGAATTTAGTATGCAAAATACAACATACCTATTGTACCTATCCTATATTTTATTATAATTCTTTTTTGTTTTTTTTTATTAGCTGGACTTGGTTGGATCATTTCCTAAAGAGCTTGACATTCTTATTGGTTAGAAGTTCATCTTTAGATTCCATATCTCTGAAAGAAATATAAGTACGTAGTTAATGGAAAGTATCTTCAGATCCTACTATGATCAAGGCTATAACGAATAGATCAAAAGCAAAAAAATATTGAAGCTCAAAATTAAAAATGAATTTATGGTGATTTGCTCCATCTTTTCTAACTGTTATAGTATACTTTTATTTTTATGTTTACATATAGCCTTTAGGATCCTCCATGAATGATACTTTTTCAAATAAAATGAGTACTCCAAAAGGGAAGCGTAAATTAGTTGACTTTGAGACTATTGATGATGATGAAGATAATGCTCTGGATCAGGCTCAAATGCCGGCCACGAATAAAAGGATGATTCAAGTAAAAGTTGAAGATGATCAATCTTAAGAAATAAAACCTATTACTTCATGAAATACTTAGGATTTATCCATAAATTAAATTATAACTGCATATTTAGATTATCATAATTTTTATGAAACTATGAATGATTATTTTAATTCTATTATCAATTCTATGCTTCAAACTTTTCTAGAATCAAGAATTAATGTTTATTTCAATACCATTACCAACTCTGTTTTCCATATCAAGTAGACATGCGCTACCACAAGAATAAAAATTCAAAATCTAAATTGTCTCATACAAAATTTATTTATTCAGAATAGTCTCAAAAAATTTAATTTTACCTACAAATGAAACCATAACTTTTAACTTTTTTCTAAAATGGTCATTTAAATCTAAAAATGATCAATTTTATTTGTGAGTTTTATAGAGATAAAAAGTAATATTTTGAGATAAAATTACAACAAGTAAAAATTAATAATTAAAACAAAATTATTGGACAACATTGATAAAAAAGAGTATTGTATTGAAACAAATACTATATAGCAAAACTTAAAGGTTCCAAGTTTGGAACGAATATTAAACTCTTAATTAATATTTTATTTAATCTTGCAATTAACATTAATTTTAAGTAAGTTAATATAATATTTCAAATATTATTTTATTTAATGTCCTATTTTAAGTAATTTATTATGACAACCACAATAAAATTTATACCTGTGGCAATCTCACATTAATCTTATAATTAATATTTTATTTTAAATAATTTATTATTCTAAATATTATTTTTTTATATTCTCTTATTTATTTATAATTTTAATAACATAACTAATATTTTATTTTAAATAATTTAATAAGAACACCATAGTAAAAAAAATATATTGAATTGTATTATTTAATATTATATAACCATAATTAAAATTTATTGGTGATACTATATATAGACAATATATTTTAAGATTAATATTTTATGTAATCTTGCAATTAATGTTTGATTTTACGTAATTTAATATAATATTTCAAATATTATTTTATTTAATATGTCATATTATTTGAAGTATTTTATTATGGCTACCACAATAAAATTTGTGTATGTGGCAATCTCAATCTCACATTAATCTTATAATTAATATTTTATTTAAATAATTTATTATTTTAAATGTTAATTTTTATATTCTCTTATTTGTTTATAATTTTAATAACATAACTAATATTTTATATTAAGTAATTTAATATGAATACCATAGTAAAAAAAATCATATTGTATTATTTAATATTTATTTAATCATAATTAAAATTTATTGGTGATACTAAATATAGAAAATATATTTTAAGAAAAGATTCGATTAAAATTATTTCGGGTATGCAATCACTATTATTTTGGTAAAGGATATAATAATACTATAATAAAAGGTTTGTTTCGAAACTTAAAATATGTGAGATTATATACAGTCAAATTTAACAGAATAATGATGAAGAATCACCCAAAAACTGACAGCGGACGCCATATGAGAAAACAAATATTGATGAAAAAACGGAACCTTTCTTCATCCAGAGGTAACACTTATTACAACAATTACACATTCACGTAATCACAAAATTTGAAGAAAATTAATTATAACTTGGAAAACTATGTTGTGATTTACAATTTTTTTTTAATATTTTCATACAAATCAGATAAGAGCAACATCTGTAGAAACAGTATTTCAAAGACCCAACAATTAAATTATGAAGTATTTACAATGAAAAGTGCTTCATGTTCAACTGTGACAGAAGAATTTTATATAGAACGTACACATGCTACAACGTATATTTGTATTGTTATTAATATTAGGCAATAACAACAGTAAATATAGAGTTCATAATTGCAGACTTCGAGGACGAAATGCTTGATGATTCATGCAATCTTTATGAAAGCAATGAAACATCAATAGCATGCTTAAACAGAAAAACCATTATCCAGGAGGAAAAAAAGTAGTTATTATTATTATTATTATTAATATATGTTTAAAGGGAAAATATTAAGTTGGTCTGTGAATGAATATACCAATAGTCAAGAAATGAAAAGGCACTATCATTTCATAATTAACTTATATTATAATTCAAATATTTAATTATAAGCAATTGAATATTATTAGAAATATAACTAATATTTATTAGTTTAATGAGTTTTGTAGACATATAGAAAAGAAAATAAGAATTTTAGTCCCATAATTTTATAAAAATAAATATTGACCCTATAACTTATTACATTTTTCATATTGTCATTTAGTATTAATTTTATTCCTATAAGTTTTAAATCTATTTTTCATTTGGTCCTTGAGCAAAATAAATAGTGCAAATCTAATACAATTTAGCAGTGTAAATTTCATCCTAAAACTTATTACATTTTTCATATTATCATTTAGTATTAATTTTATTTCTATAATTTTAACTTGAGCAAATTAAATATTGCATAGCTTACACACAGTTTTGGCTGTAAATATTATAAAAATAAAGACAAATGACAAAAAACTGAAAATTATTTTATGATATAATAACTTGGCTATAATATTTTATGAGAACTAAAATAATACATTGATGTTCGATAGTTACAAATATAACATATTAACAAAAACATAAGAACCATATTTGAATCATAATCTACAGCAACTTCCTAAGTTAAAATGCAGACAAATCAGTTTAACAAAAAATATCAATTGCTTAAAGTGCATAGAAAATATTATTCACAATCTTTAATAGAATCTCTTTTTTCCCTTCTTTGAAGATTTCCATATCTCAAGGATCAATTGAAGAATTACACCTTGATTGAGTTTGAAAAACTATTGCTTAAACATGGTAGTAGTCTAAAAAGGTTTAGTTGTATGCAATTTTCAGATTTCAATACCTCGACGGATGGACGAAATAAGCTCATTCTGGAAGAGAAATGTTATGATAGAGTAGAGATGAATCAAACCCATAACAGATTATATAGATCTTTAACAGATGAGCAACGTACCGTGTATGAAACTGTGATGATAGCAGTTACCAACAATAACGGAGGAATGTTCTTTCTTTATGGATTCGGGAGAACAGGGAAAACTTTTATATGGAACACATTATCTGCTGCTTTGAGAAAAGACGGGCGTATCGTCATTAATGTAGCTTCGAGTGGAATAATGCTTCTTCTTCCATGAGGACGAACCGCCCACTCCAGGTTTGCAATACCTTTGAAGGTGAATGAAAACTCCACGTGCAATATTAAGCCCGGAACTGAATTGTGCACATTGCTTCAAAAAAGTAGTCTCATTATATGGGATAAAGCGCCAATGGTAAAGCGGTATTGTTTTGAGGCTCTTGATAGGAGTTTGAGAGACATTATGAGGTTGATTAACCCTATTCTAGAAGAAAACCCATTTGGAGGGAAACAGTGGTTTTTGGTGGAGATTTTAGAAAATTTTTGCCTGTGGTTACAAAAGGCACCTGCAAGGATATAATATCAGCAACAATCAACTCTTCGAGCATATGGGATGATTGTACGGTGCTAACACTCACAAAAAATATGAGGCTACGTTCTGAAAGAGATGATCTTGAAAATAATGAACATGATATTGCTGAGTTCTCTGATTGGATATTGAATGTTGGTAATGGTAATGTTGGGGAAGGTAATGATGGAGAGTACACAATTGAGATCCCTTCGGACCTACTAACATTGAACAACAAGAACCCAGTGGATGCTATTGTTAACAGTATATATCCATCATTATTAGAAAATTGCAATACACCAGGATATTTTGAGGATAGAACAATTCTAGCTCCTACACATAGAGTGGTAGAGACTAGAGACTGTCAATGACCACATGCTAAATATGTTTCCTGGGAAAGCAAGAGAATATCTTAGTTCAGATAAAATCTGTCCACATGATAGATCACCCAACAATAATAGTCTATATTCGGAAGATTTTTTTAATTCTCTTAAGTGTTCTGGACTCTCTAATCATGTTTTGGTACTTAAGGTAGGAGTTCCAATAATGCTCCTCAGAAACATTGATCCAACTTCAGGATTATGCAATGGAACTAGATTGATAGTAACTAAATTGGGGATTCATGTTATTGAAGCGAAGATACTAGGTGGTAAAAATAAAGAGAGCTTGGTGTTAATTCCTAAAATGATTTTGAGCCCAACGGGCAACACACTACCAGTTATGTTTCAAAGGAGACAGTTTCCAGTGTTGGTGTGTTTTGCGATGACTATAAACAAGAGTCAGGGACAATCATTATCGAGTGTTGGGGTTTTTCCAACGAAACATGTTTTTACACATGGTCAGTTATATGTAGTGCTCTCTAGGGTTAAGAGTAGGGCATGCCTAAAAATACTTTGTCTGGATGAAGAAGGGAAAGCAAGCAACATCACAGTTAATGTTGTGTTTGGTGAGATTTTTAGAAATTTACAGTAATTAATATTACAGATAATATAAATATGATAGTATTTCACTTTTTATTTATTTCAATTCAATTATATAATATAACATTAAATGTAAACATCATAATTACAATAAATAAAGATAAATATATACGAACATGAAAAACGGAACGAAAATAACATTACATCAAAACATATTGAAATTAACATAATAAAGTAAAGATCATTTAAAAAAGTTATATTATAAAAAATATAACCCGTGTAATACACGGGGAAACACACTAGTAATCAATTAATGTTAATATAAATAAATCATCATAATTAATATATCAATAACCATATTTAACTTTTGTAAATCACATTCAATATTTTCCTCATTTAATTAATTTTAATTCTATGATAATTTAGGAGCAATCTATTAGGATTGATTTTGAAGAAATAATTATACAATATTAGATTTTTGAATAAGACTAAATTTAAGGAATTAATTATATAATCTTATTTTTTATATTTTTTAATAACCATTTAGAAATTATTAGAGTACACCTAATGTACGAACATTTAGCATTTAAATCGTTAAATTTTAAATTAATTTAACATATCTTTGGTTTAAAATTTACAATTTTATAATTACTATATTATATTCTAAATTTATCCTTAAACCCCAAGGTGCATTGATGCACCAATCGTGCTCAAGTATCACTTGAGATTTTGTTTTGTATTTTGAATTTTTTTCTTTCATTAATTACTCATTTGGTTTATTTTCTTAATTTTTTAAATTGAGTCAATTGATTTAATGGTGATTTAATCAGATTTGTTAACATATTTACATAAATAATTTGATGGTTTGTGTTAATATATATAAATCAATTTTATGTATCTTTTCAAAACAGGTTAATTAGGGAATTCTTATATTCTAATTTGAATTTTTGTGTTGTTTATTTGATTTTCAATAAAGAGTTAACTCATATTATAAATTATTATAAATTGTATTAGTTATAATTTACTAATGTGTTTTTATCTTTATAATACTATTTCACCATTTTATTTATGTTATTGTGGCATCACTCTATAACCTCATTGATCACGTTAAGTTGAATTATAAACTTTTCTTTGCTTACCAATTTTCAATTTTTATACTATTTATTAATGAATTTAAATACTAATCAATCAATCTATACTAATTTACAAATTTTAATTTTTTATCACTAAACTTTCCGTACTTACCCATTTTCAGTTTTTATATTATTTATTAATGAATTTAAATACTAATCAATGCTACTTTATAAGGTTAATTTTAATAAAATTTAAAGAGATCTTCCTTTACTAAAAATCTACATATCCCAACATTTAATATTAATTCTCTTTATTGCTTCATAACGGTTTAGAATTCTACTTGAGATTTATACATGGCATATAAAATCGGGGTGTGATTGATATATTCTTTTTTTATATATATCTGGTCAAAGTTTAAAGGACATCATATGATGGAGTTTGTAATGCATTTGGAGATTTACATTTTTGGTTAAAATCATTATTTTAAGAGAAGACTTAATTTTAATTACTTTGATCAATTTGTTTATTGAAAGGGTAATATCTTTGTGATCATTAATTAATTATATTTATGGAAAGATTATCATATTTTTAAAAGATTTTTCAATGGATATTGATTTAATTAGAATTTAGGGACTTCTCTAATTAGATTTGAAGTTGGAAGATTGTAAATGAAAAGGTGATAATTATGATTAATCTACTATTGAAATCTAAAAAGGAAAAAATCTTATAAAAGAGCCTGGTGATAAAATTAGATCTGTTATTAGAAATATTCATTTGAGTATCGAATTTGATCACAGAGAAATTGAATATTTTTTGAAGAGAAAGTCGTTCTGAACACATTATTTGATTATACATACATAAAATAATATTAGAGGCAAATTGTGACTATATTTTGTTATTAGTCACATGTAAGTAGAGAGAATATTTGAGTTCTTATAGTATTTGTAAGTTTAGGCCGACACAAATTAGTAACTCAATTATATTGATTTTTTATAATATATAACCAGAGGCTTAGAACTTTTGAATTATATATTGGTGTTTCAATAATATTTTTTAAAAATATAGATTATAGATCAACATTATATAATGGAGCAAGATTTATACTGAGAAGCTCAGTATATACATAATTGGTACATACATAATTTTTATTATATTTAAAAAGAAATCATTATGAATATGTATTTTTATTTTTAAAATACTCATATAGGAGTTTTATAAATCCTTACGAATTCAAATTAATTTTATATTGTAATAATTACATTAATAAATTATTTTATTAAGAAAAAAATTATCCCGTGCATCGCACAGGTACTATACTAGTATATATATATATATAAGAGTAAGACAAGGATGTAATTTTATTTTAATAAAAAGTTATATATAATTTTTTCAACTTTTCAGGTGTTGGTGAAACGCCGTGCTTAAAAACTTTTATAGGAGAGGATGAGGATGAAGATATATGATAGTTCTAATGAAGCTTCAGAGTCCTCTCACTTAGACATGAAATCCTGTTCAAAGTGAACGCGCTCAATCAACAACCAAGATATATATTCAGTCTCTATATAACAGCTGAAGATGCACAAAACAAGTCTGAATATGGATTAAAACGTATAGTCATATATAAAATAAATCCACAAGTAGTGTTGTACGGAGTATACACACAAAAGTTCAATTAATTCATAAAAAATATCAAAATCCTATATCTACCAAAACGGTTCTAACTCATGATGTTGTGAAGAACAATCATGGGTGTTGGATAGATCTTACTCATATGTCTGGAAAATACAATAAATTAGGAAATAAATAAAACCCTAGATGTGGGCGTCGTCGCGTCCTTCTCCGTCTTGAATCCTCCTCTTGGTTCTCCTCTTGATTTCACAAACGAATCTTCAAAGTAATGAATGGATGGAGGAAAGGATGTGGACGATGTTTGGGGGTGATCCACCTTTGTGGGGTGTTGTAGAATGGATGTGTTGCGGTCTCTTTTCACATGAATAATAATATAAAATATATATAGGTGTGAGAAGGGAATTAAATAAGGAAATAAAAGATATGAGTGAATCATAGAGGATTATGTAATATGGAGATTAATTATGCTCCAAGAAATAGGTAATTTTCGGAAATTTTCGGAAATTCTCTGAAAATCTCGCTGGCAGCTGCGCCACTTCACGATTTTGAGCATAACTTCCTCGTCCAAACTCCGATTTTAGTGATTCTTGCGCTCACACGATCTTTTTTTCCTTGGCTTTCTATCAATATGATGAATTTACAAAAAATCTAACATTTGAATATATAACAAGTCATGAAAAGTAGCATAGCAGTTCTATTCGGCACAGCTTGCGCGACGCCACCATTTTGATCATAACTTTTTCGTTTTGACTCCGATTGAAGTGTTCCTTATGCCAAAACGATCCTCTCTTATGTGGCTTTCTAACTATGTATCACACTTCTAGGTCAGAGCTCCATACAAACACAGAAAAATTACACAAGTTGGACGTATTTTTTTCAACATTCCTACACAAGTTGCACCTTTTCCCCAACTTTGCACTTTTGATTTTTTTCGACCTAAAAAAATAAAATACCTCAAATGCACCTTTTTCTCACATATATCAAATATAAGACACTTGTGCTATATCAGATCTGTGATCAAGCCCTTGGATGTTTCAATTATTTTAGTGGTCCTTGGATGGTCAAGATCTTATTCATCATTTTCTTCGTGTGAGTGGGTGCTGTTGAAATTATTCGGTTGACTATATTGCGGCATCAAAGAAGTATCTTGGACGCAATCAAAAATCTAAAATGGTAGGAAAATATTTGCTGTTGCTTTATTGTGTCGATACTTGGGATTTGCGTAATCATACCTATTTCTGACTCTCGTTTGTCTTCTTCGTGCTTCTTTGCAGAGGTAGAGGAGTTTTAAGTTACAATTGGAAAGCAAAAGCAACTAGTTCTCATGTATTGCTTCACAATGTTCATTCTTCATCTTGCAGTTATTCTAGTTGAATCAAGTACAAGGATACAGACAAAGGGAAACTACATTCTTATTTCATCTAAACAATTTCTACTCCTCATATAAAGGCTGAATATGTTGTTATCTACACCTACCTTCTATTGAGTACCCTATTTCTCAGACTCTTCACAATTGTGCTTACAACCTACTTGTGGCTTTGGAAGCTGTATACTTCACTTGGCAATCAATAAGGGTCTGCAAATGAGAGTGTGTACATTGATATTGTTGGTTTCAAGTTTTTACCATTAAGTGTTTACCGTTCTGGTAGGTTTATCAGTACTATTGATGCCTGAAAGAGCCTTGTTTGATGCCCTTGTATTCATGGCTTTTCTTTCCCCTTTTTTGTTGTGCGACTATGGGCCTATGAATCCTTGTGATTATTAATCATTTTAATTTATTAATTTAGTAATATCACAAGTTAAATATTGTGAGAGATGTTGATAAATTATTACATTTCTTAAAATTTGAACGAGTAAGTTCTAGTCATTTAAATTGTTTCTTTGACATAGTTATTGAAAGTTATACCCTTTAGTATAGAGTGTTGCCTTTAATATAAAATTATATACCCGCTAATGTTAGGGAAGATAAGGGAAGACCACCTGAGCAAACCATGCCATTATACCTTAACGACATAAACTTGAAATACTGTCAACAATAGATATTTTAACTCCATATCATTTACTCATCAACAATACTCTTTGAACCATGCCATAATACTATAACAACATATACTTGAAATACTGTAAACTCCATACTCTTTACATGATTATAATGTACTCTTTACTTATAAAATATATACCCTTTACTTATAAGCAATATACTCTTTTCATCATGTCATAATACCTTAACATAAACTCTAAACACTATAAACATCATACCCTTACAAGACTACAATGTACCCTTTACTTATCAACAATATACCCTTTGTACCATGCCAAAATACCTTAATAAAATAAACTTAAAACACTCTAAACTCCATACTCTTTACATGACCACAATGTACCCTTTATTCATCAATGATATAACCTTTACTCATAACTAATATACCCTTTTAAACTTCATACAATTTACATGACTACAATATACCGTTTACATGTTCACAATATACTCTTTACTCATCAATAATATACTATTTGTACTACCATAATACCTTACAAACATAAACTCGAAACATTGTAACCTCCATACACTTTACATGACCACAATGTAACCTTTATTCATCAACAATATACCCTTTACACCGTGCCATAATACCTGACAAACAAAAACTCAAACACTGTAAACTTCATACACTTTAAATGACCACAATGCACCCTTTACTCATAAACAATATACCCTTTATATTATGATTAAAATGCAAATTAGCAAAGTGTAAATGAAGAACCAAAATATTATGATATTTCCTTCATATACAAAACAAAATGGTCTCACTATACTAATTCAACTATTTATATAGTGATCATATACTATAGAAAAATCTAATCATTCATAGCTTACACAGTTATAGCTCCTACTTGATGTTAACTACCTTAATACATTAGTCATCAACACAATGTACCCAAAAGCTGAAGTAGCCAACAAACACCATCAAATATATCTTTTTACCAATCTAACTTTTTCACAATTCTTTTTATTTCTCCTTGGCAGCCCTTTTCTTCTCTTCTATAGCCTTTAGCGCTCCTTCATATTTTTCTCAACTTTTCCCTTTAAAAGTCGAGACTGCTTCTACAACCTTTGCAGCTCTCATCTCATTTTGATTTTACAGCATTGTTGCACAAATCTTAACCCTTAGTATAAGCCGAATGTCAAGCTTCATGGAAAACAAAAGTCATAATAAGTAATTGAATAAATAAACTAACTTTTCATTTTACATATAAATATACAAGCAAAATTAATAGTAAAAAACAAATTATAATGCTCAATTCAGGAGTAAGACAAAGGTATAGGACCAATTTTTATAACTTCTACAAAAAGGATCAATTTCCTAATCATCATCTCTACTTTTCTAAACTCATAGAAAGGACCTGGTGTACAATGGAAGTTCTATTGCTGCATCCTTACTCAAATTATACTCTCTAATAAAGTATGAGCATATAATAAAGAGCCTACAAAAGGTTGAGATATAAATCTCAATAACAGATTACAATAAACTAAACCAAAATCAATTAGCAGTCACACATGTAATATTATAAAGAGCCTAACAAAATGTTGTTATAACTTCTAAAGATAGGAAGCTCCATGATTCAATATCATGTCCAGATCACCATATTATTGTTGTTATGCTTTTTATAGAGTTATAATTCTCTCTCTTACAACACCCACATATAATTAATTCTCTTTCTATCACTCATAAGAAATTAATTCTATATTTTTCGAGATTGAAATATATATATATTGAGATGTAACAGTTGGTTAACTTCCAACTGTTTAACATCACTAATAAAAGTCAATTTAACAAACAGAAACTTCCAACTATTTATGCAAACATTATGTCTAGACAAAATAGAAAAACCAAAACATAATTAAAATCATCCGGTACAACATGTAACAAATTGAAAGTGATTGAACTCACCAATAAAAACCCTAAAAACGAGTCTCTTTCCTTCTAATGCAAATAAAAATTCATTAATCTAAATGTATCACCATCGCAGTTAAGATAAAAAGTATAGTGATGTCAACCTTCAGATTCTCCGGATTTGAGTTTCAACGGGTACAATATCACAAAGAGGAAAAAGGGAAAAATAAGGTAATGAGAAAATACCGTCACCTTGCGATCCAATAGCCTTCACTTTGACTCGACGAACCACCGAATGCACCGTCGTTAATGGGCGGCGAGTAGCAGTCGAAGAATCGAGATGAGAATGAGATGATCTATAGCGTGCTGAGAATGGGAATGGTGTGAACGTGAGGAATGATGAGAATGGATTAGCGTTTTTTTTCCTTAAGTATTTCGGGTCGGGTTATCAATGTGGGTAGAGTTGGGTTTGGGCGCACGGATCTAAATACGTGCACTCGGGGACACAAGAGATTTTGCCAATATTTAATGTGTAGTAAGTATAATTATATAATTAGAGCTTGAATTTTATATTTTAATTGTATATTAAGGGGTTTCATTAAAAAAACTTTATAATGAAATGGATAAAATAGCATAATAAATACATTTAAAGAATTTGAATGGAGTTGAATCTTAGAAAATATATATAAAAATTAAAAAAAAAAATCTGCATTATCATCAAAGCCAGGTGGCAACTATCTATTTGACCCTCGGGTTATGCATTATCGTAATTTCTATTTAACTCTTGCTATCACTACTCTCAAAGTTTCCAAAAATGTATAAATTCCGAGCATGGAACTGTCATGCTTACGTGTCAAAAGTGTCAGCTGCGTTAGTTTAAAAGAGATGACGAATGATATGATAAGGATGAGGTAAAACTGCGTTAGTTTAAAAGAGAGAACGAATGATATGATAAGGATGAGGTAAAACTCAATAGGAGTTTGTAGGTATATTTATGGAAGATTTTAAAAAAATTATTAAATCTAAATATATATGGAATAATAAAACGCAAATCAAACATAGAGCATTACTACTTCCGTTTTATTAAGAAAAAATAATCACTTTTTACTATTTTGCCCCTTCCACAAAAGCTTTCACCGCGTAAATTAAAAAAAAAAAGTCTAAACAACAACCTCCCCATACACTTTATTTTAAAATAAACTATCCTTATCTAACACAACCAATATATTTTATCGTTCATTTATTATCAAAAAATTAAAATTTGAAAAAATTAAATTTATGTATTTAAAGAATAATTTTTCATATACAAGAGAGTAACAACGTATCCATATATTTGTACGGTTTTCACTTTGCCTAAGTTTGAACATATATAAACAATAGAGAATATAAATTCCGCATTATCATCCGAGCCAGCTGGCAAGTAGCTATTAGACCTTTGGATTATGCAAAAATTATTGAATTGTGTCTATATAAAGAGCTACACTCCCACGTTCACAATTACACCACTTTAAAATTAATTTCTATTCAACTCTTGCAATCACATCTCACTAACAATGTTTGCATTCGGAGGATGGCTGTTGGGTCCGGTAATTTTATTTATTCATTTGCTTTTCTTATTTTCAGTTATATATATTTGAAGCATCTCTTGCGATCGTTTTATTTAAAGATCAAAAAAGTGATAAATTAGTTTTGTAATATGAAAAAAATTGAATTGTTTTAATAAGTGATAGTAGATATTCAGGAAAAATCATATTGTCTATAAGTACGTAGTACATACATGTACAAGGTATAGGACTGGATGCTCTCTGGATCCATCCAATACATACAATCACACATTTTCACCCAAACAAAAAAAAAAAATCTCTTTACATTATAATCTTTCAATACACTTTAATTTCAAACTCATTATTTATTTTCAACTTATATAATTTATTTTATAATTTAAACATAAAAAAATATAAATATATATAAAATTAATGAGTATTACCCAAGAATGAGTAAATCCGAGAATATTAATAAATGAGTTTGGATGGGTATTAAAATCATAATAGATTATTTAAATAGAACGATTACAAGTATGTGTAATTAATATTTAAATGAATATGGTACGGGCGCTCCTAGAAATTTGGGGACTCTACCCACTGCAATACCAAACATGGGGTATTCAACCCTTGCAAAACTAACACATGTTTGTGAGACAAATAGTTGGATTAAAAATCTAGTCGTTCAGGCAATAATACGTGATTTCTAAATTCATCTTTATTTCTCATCCAATTCTATGTTTTGAAGACATATTGCTCAAAAACATCATTCACATGCCACAAGGCAAGTGTTCATATACATATGAGTGAGACAAGGATGTAAAAAGTTATATATGTATATATATATATGATCAAGAATTTTTCCGTCTTTTCAGATGTGGTTCAAACGCCGCGCTTAAGAACTTTTATAAGGGAGGATGAGGATGAAGATATATGGTATCATATCTTTGCTTGAAGAATTTCATGAAAGGCTTGGTTGTGCTAAATTACATTAAATGATTCAACCTTTCACCTTGTCCTCTCCAATGTGTGTTTCTTGAATCGGTTTTATGTGTCTTGCTACGTGTTGTTCGTCTGTAATAAAGTATGAGGGTTTTACCACCACATAAATATCAATAAACTAAATTTTATGTGTTAATCCTTCTCTCTAATTATTTGCATAGACTGCGTTGCATTATAATCTTTTATTTATTTAGTTGGCATGCTTTAAAATTGGGATTAAATCGTCGTAGTTTACAATAAATAAAAAAATTTTATATTAATTATGCGTGTATTTAATTTGAGTTCATAATGGGATTGAGAATTTTATAAATAAAATTCATTGTATACGGAATTGAGATCATTATGAATCCTTTCAAGAATATAATTAAAATTTTTAAGAGGTTAAAATGTGAAATATTTCAAAACTTGAATAAATATATGTAATAAATTTAAAGGAACGTTACACAATGATTGGTAAAGAAAAAATAGGGATAATCCAGAGATTTTTCTACACCTAGAGGCGTAAATAAATAAATAAAAAAAAGTTTTTTTAACAACCAAATTTACCAATAGAATTCAATCCGTTGGTAAGGATTAGCAACAAAAAATGACATTTTTATTTTAGCAATGGCATACCAACAGATTTATTCTCTATTTTAGCAACGGAATTCAATCCGTTGCTAATTACCAACGGATTAGCAAGGAAATTATTATATAAATTACCAACGGAATTATTAGCAACGAATTACCAACAGAATTATTTACCAATGGAATTGATTTTTCGTTGCTAAAATTTTACCAACACCACTTTACCAACGGAATTTTACCAACGGATTCCGTCGCTAATCCGTTGGTAAGCCAATTTAACAATGGAATTAAGACTTTTACCAACGGAATTTCCGTTGCTAAAAAATATTTTTTATAATGTAATAAAAAGGGGTGTGCATTTAGTGGAACCTATCTGTAATTAGAGGAGCATTTACAAATGAAGTGATGCCCAGCACGTACGCTTATATATCTAGAAGTGGGAAACAAAATTCAGACACATATCGTTTTTAAATAAATTCAAATAAAAAATAAAAAAATGTATTCATGCAGTCATTTTTTAAATTCAGTTCCTACCTTCATATGTTAATTGATTACTTGATTTAACACCAATTTTGATGGGAGAAGGAGTATCTCTTGTGAATTAATTGATCATTAAATTATACACTTCATTTTTAAAACTTATATATCTATTCAATAAAACTTATACATTTCGTATTGAAACTTTCGAGAATAGTTAAACTTTCGAACACTAGACTTATTCAATAAAAGTTAACACTTTATCCAACACAATTCTCTTTACGAGAATAGTCAAAACTACTCTTCGAACCCCAATAGTTTGTTAATAAAATGTACACACTTCTTCAATTAATAAAATTGATTAGTGTGAAATTTGCGTTTTTTGGGGTCCGATTTAGCACTGTTTTGTGGTATTTATATCCGTATTTGAGCAACTTTTGGTTGAATTGCATACATTTGTGTTACAGAAGCATGTGAACTGTTATTTCATGTTATAGGTGGAAAACAGGCTTAAAAAGAGTAAAAACAAAAGTAAAAAATGAAGTCGGGAGAAAAAAGAGTCGGCACGAGTCGTGTCGGCCAAGAGCGCCAGGTCGTGCCACACAATGTGCGTGCACGACCTTCGAACTACCGAGAGATGTCGAGAGGCGCCCGCACGACTGCCGAGGGCTGTCGAGACATGCCGCCTAGCCATGCCGATGCTCGTGCCGCCCCAGCTGCCGAAGGATGCCTCAAGCTTCTGCCCGGCATGACTTGTGCCGCTTTCCAGCGAGGCTTAGTCGTTGTTGTTTTTCTAGCCCGTTCATATTTTTGACGTAAAAAAATTCCACTTTTAAGTCAGAATTCGGGAATTATCAATCCTCAACTATAAAAGGAGCCTTGGGGTGTTCCAAACCATAACTCTCCACAACCCTTCATACTTTTTCATACCCTTTCCCTGCTGCTACCATATCGAAATCAAGATTCACCATCCCATCCACCCATCCTAGAGAGTTCATCAGTATTGCTTACTTGAGAAGGAGAACGAGAAGGTTCATAATCACAGAAGGGGAATGGAGAATCACGCCACATCTAGGATTTTTCTTATTCTTTCTTTCATTATTTTGAATAATAGACCTATGGGATTGTTTTTATATCTAACCATGGGTGTTGCTTGTAACACCATGGGCTAGTACTTTTTGGATAGTTCTAGGTTTTAAAGGTTTAATTGGATTTGACTTGATTACCTAGACTAGGTTATGGATTTCTGCAGTATACTTATTCCTTTATTAATGCTTTGAATTTGAAACTTATATTTTTGTCTTATATGATCTGTCCTTATTCATGAGTATGTCATTGTCTTATACATGTTTATAATTATTGCTTGTGTCATAGAAGAAATTATATTTGTCTATCTGTTATGGGTAAAGGGGATCTAACCATATAACTTTTATTCATTAGATAATTAATATTGGACACTTAATATATCTATTAAGTACTCCCTCCGTCCCATTTCAATGTTTACGTTTCTATTTTGCGCGTCTCATTTCAATGTTTACGTTTTCCTTTTTAGGAATATAGGACCCACCTAAAATAATTAATATATCATCCAAACTGATACACCTACCCACTTCACATTAAATATTATATTTTTCCACCCACTATCTATTAAAATATAATACTTTTTAATCAACGTGCAAAAAAAAAACAAAGTAAATATTGAAACGGGATGGAGGGAGTACCATTTTAGAGGATTTGGTTTCTTAGATTATATTAGGTGGGAATTGAAGATTAATTCTTAATTACCTATAAAGGGAACACTACAAGAAACTGTCAGATTACCGACGAAATTACCGACGGATTAATATTCGTCAGAAATTACTGACGGATTGCCGACGGATTACCGACGAAAAATAAAAATTTTCGTTTTCAATTATAAAATAAAATTTTTGACAATTTTACCGACGAATTACTGACGGATTTTAGTGACAGAATATTTCCGTCGGTAAATCCGTCGCAAATAGGGTGGAAAATTTTACTGAAAAATTACCGACGAAATTGCCGACGGAAATTACCGTCGGTAAAAGAATTAAAATATTTTTCAAGCACTAAAATTACCGACGATTTTAAATTCGACACTAAATTTGAAGAAATTTATTTTTCATTATTTCTTGTAAATATTACCGACTGAATAATCTGTCGGTAAATTTAATAAAATTTTTTAGAGTTTTCTTTTAAATTGTACTGACGAAAAAATCTGTTGGTAAATATAATTTAATAATATTTTTATTACTGACGAATATATTCCGTCGGCAAATTTAGTGAAAAATTTTAGAGTTATCGAAAATTTTTAGAGGGATTTCCATTTCCCTCCACCACACTCTTTATTTTGAATTTGTGAAAATTTTAATAGGATTGAAAATAAAATTACTCATCAAAATTTCAGGCCTTTCCTCCCAAAATTTCCCTTCTGCTCATCAATTTTCCCCCAATTAGTTAAACTTCAAATCCCCAAATTCTCACCGAAACGACCTCCCACTGACGGGACGCCGACTCCACCATCACCGAACACACTGAAATCGACGTGAACTACGGAGCTACGGCGCATCGACGACGGGTGCACCTTAGCCAAGGCGGCGTGTTTTAGCCGGCAGTGGAGGCGCACGCACCGTGCATGACGAGCGGATCTGGGAGCTGATCCGCACGAGGCAGTACCACAGTAGCCGATGCAACTACGCGTCATCGTCACGAGGCTCGGTGGATTCTGCCGCCTTTTCACCAACCACATCGTCTTCAGCGCCACTTTCGTTGTGGCCTTCCCTTCCTCCGTCTCCGGTGCCGCCGCCTGGTACAGCGAATTCTAAGGCACGGTGGGGGAAAAGGATTGGGTAAATCTTTCACTTTCCTTGCTCTCAATTAAGTACTTTGAGAAAATGAGTTTCAATCATAACACATATAGGCTTTTTCGACTCAAGGTACTTGTTCATTCACATGTTTTTTAGTTTTATTTTTAATGTAGTTCCTATCTTGCTTGTTTTCAATGGGGAAATGTTTTATTCTACACATGCTAAATCAATTCACTACAAGCATTTGCTTGCTGTCAGTAATAATGTTGTAAGTGAATGTAATTTAGTTTTATTTTTTGTAACTTAGATTCATGTGATTGAAATGTGGTATCTTTTCTGTTGGATATAGGACTAGATTCATGTTGGTTGATTCACTTGAGTAAGGGATGAACCTGTATTAAGATGTGCATGTGTTTAGAGAGAGATATATAAGTAAGTCTATGCATGCTAAATTTTTAAGCTTCCACTAATTGAATAACTGTGACTAATTGAATTCCTCAGCCAATGTCTCCTCATTTTCATCTTTGGCTTATTGTCTTTGCTAAATTAGATTTCATCACACCATAGTCAAGAAACATATTTAGTATTATTTTCTCACTTGAAGTAATTCCCCCTCCCCCAAAATCAACCCTTTCTCTTTTTTTTTTAAATTTTTTTCTTATAAGGGTAGGAAAATATTGTTTACAGCCCATTCTCTTATTAATCATCCATGTTACACCACGCTTGGAGACTAATTGTTATTTAAAGATAGATTCATGGCTGTGGAGTTCTGTGTGAATATGTTTGAATTTATGTGCTCTTACTCGGTTTTTAATTGATTTTATGATTTCATGACAGGATCAAATTTTGAGGATGACTAATGAAAATGGCTCATTGAAACTAAATCTTCTTAATTCAAGTACTGCTTATAGTGTATCTAAAACTGACATGAGCACAAATGAACCAAATGAAGGTGGAACTTGATAAAGAACGTGGTAAGTTGGAAAGTATGCAGTTGAAGGTACAAGGTATGAATACATTATCTGGAAAACAACTTTTGAACAAAGCCCTTAGATAATTGATTGACTACTTATCTATTTTTAGAGGGGGCTGAAGCTGAATGGATCATTTTAGTCGGAGTTGAGCTCAATAGAATGTAAATTACTATTTGATAAGTTTGAGGCGTATTAAAAATCTAAAATTATTTTAAGTTATGTAGATTTTAAACTTAGTATTGGATGCTATATCTTGTAGCTAGTGGTGGAACCTGGTATTATTCTTTGCAGATTGCAATCTTTTGGACCCTTTGGTGAAATTTAATGGTTGATTTGCAGACACGAGGAGAGAGAGAAGAAAGAGAGAGAAGAAGAGAGAAGGGAAGAGAAGATGAAATATATTTAGACTAGCAGGGGAGATGACCCATTTGGCGAGTGTTCTTATTCTACTTCTTAATATTCACACCATTAAATCCTATGCTGGTACGTGACGTACGTCGTTTACAGTGTTCCTCATTTCCTTATTTCTTATCCCCTTTCCAGTTAAAGATTTCAGCCTTTTTATGAATTTATGACTGAACTCCGAATTGATGTACTGATTTGAAGTTGGTACTAATTCATCTGTTTTTATGTTCATTTGGAGTATTTTTCACCCTGTAGCAACCTTAAGTCATTTTTGTGCAAAACTCAAAAAAATTAAATTAATTGTGTTAGTGTTGCTTGTTAATTAGTTTCTATAATCTGTATCATAATAGGCTCATAGCACATTAGCACTCAAGTAATTACAGTGTTACAAGTTGCTAGTTTTGTTAGCTCAAGTTTGGAAACTGTTAGGTTTGATTTTGAAAGTATCTTAGAGAAATTTTTTGGCTGTTTTGGTGAGTTGATGGTTTTGTACCTCTGGTTCATGCCTCTGCGGCTTAAGTGGATGCATGATCAACATGGGAAAATATAAAATTAAAGGCTGCCTATGAGAGTCTGAAATGAGAATTTCCTTCAATTTAATGGCAAATGCAAAATCTGAAATTGTTTACTATCCATTTTATTCTAGTTGGATTGTTCTGACAGATTGGTGTTGGATAAATATGTACTTTAATTTAGATTTCTTTATCATTAATATAGCTTTACTTAAGGTACTTTTCCTCAGAGTTTTGATCTTTTCACTGAAGTTGTTCTGCTTCTTTTAACATTTTTTTTTTCGTGTTTGATTCTATTACAGGTTGACTAATGTTGGAATCAAAACAACAGAGGAAAAAGGTGATGACAAAGATATACCAATTTTTGTTTTTGTGGGATCATATTTAATTATTTAGGTGAAGTAATTTCTCTTTTTGTTCTTAACTGATGTAAAATGAATTGAAGTAGGTAGACCAAATTCTTGTACTTTACTTACCTAAAATTGTTGTAAATTTAGAGACAACCTTTTGCTCTAAATATTTAAAATTATGTAGAGTTTTTTGAATTTCAATGTTATATTGAGTGAAGAGTTTATATTTGTTGGTTTTTTTGAAGATTTATTAAATTTTAAAAAATTTATTTTTTTTATTTTTTCTTTTGCATTTTACCGACAGATTTTTCCGTCGCTAAATTTACCGACGGAAAAAAATCTGTCGCTAAGTTATTATTTATTTTAATTTTGAATTTAGAATTTACTGACGGAATATTTCCGTCGGTTAAACTTACCGACAGATTTTTCCGTCGGTAAAAACGTCACTATATTATAACTTCCGACGAATTGATATTGAATGATTACCGACAAAAATGTTTCTTTAACGACGAAAAAATCCGTCAGTAATTACCGACGGATTTAAAATTCCGTCGCTAAAAAATTACCGACGCAGGTTTTTGCGACAAATCCATTTCCGTCGGTTATCCGTCGGTAAATTGTTTACGACGAATTTTTTATATGTTACCGACGGAATTTTTCCGTCGGTAATTTTGCAGTTTCTTGTAGTGGGAAGTCTAGTGCTCTAGCCTATTTGTAATTTTGCATGAAGTACCTAGAAAAGGAGTAGGAATTATTCTTCTGCATTTGAGGGTTTGAACCAAATTTATGTGTTAAGTTTACTTCGCCAAAGGGATTTAACATAATTAAGTGATTGATTTATAAGATCTGCAGGAATTCTAACCAATTATCTAGTGATTTAGGTTGACCAATTTAAACTGGATTGTCTAGAGCTATCTATCTTCTCTCTTGAACACTTCCATATTTATTTATCTGCTATTTTTATTTTTATTATTATTTTCTGCATCTTAGGTTTAATTAATTCACTTAAATACCCAGATATATCTTAAATTAGAGTATTAGTATATTTAGATTAAATAGTGAGTCTAGAATTATCCTTCGGGTTCGATATTTTTACTTGGTCACACAATTGATTCCCTACACTTGGGGGACATGTACAAAAGGGTGAACAAGCAAATGGCTCCGTGTACTGGGGAATAGTTCTAGATTTATTTTTTATTTCATTCTTCTGTGATTTATTTTATACTACAACATTAGTACCATTAAATAACATCTCATAGTAACATTTTAAATTTATTTAACACAAAATGGTAACACTTTTAAAATTATTATGATATGTAAAATTTTTTTTAACACTTTTTTATATAAGTAATACATACATGTAACACTTTTTTAATATGTAACACATTCATTTAATATTTTTACGTATTTAACATATTTTATGTAACACTTTTACAAAGGTAACACTATAATATAATACTTATACATAAGAAATATTTTTAAATTAACACTTCTACATACATAAATTATTTACAAACATTTAAATGGAGTGGTATTTTTGATACTCTATATTTATAAGATGAATATTAATTAAAAAGTTACACACTCACACACACCACACACACCACACATATATATATATATTTATATATATATATATATACCCATATTTAAAAAAGGAAAAGACTTGAGTGAGACCGTCTCACGGATCCCCTTATGTAAGACGGATCACCCATTAACTCATTAAGAATATTTTAAAGGGTCATGTTTGGATGTTATTATATTAAAAAATTTTAAAATAATTATAATAATTATAATTAAGCTTTTTAATTTCACGCGAAAATGGGAGGAAGCCGCCCCAATTCCTGGAACCTGAACGCAAACCATTCACTATATTATGTATTCAATTTTTTATTTTTACGTGTTTTCTTTTATATTTCTTATTATTTAAAATTTTAATACATTTTATTAAAATTTTCTATTTATTTAATTTTTTTAAATTTAATTATTATAAATTTACAAAATGTGATACAATTAATAAAAAGTGATAATAATGCTATGAATTATTTCATGAACAATTTATAATTTAAATAAAAAGTGATTCCACTTTAAATAAAAGAGATAATATCTGTAATAAAACGTGATAACTAAATAAAAAGTGCATTTCATGTACAATTTATTAGAATAATAAAAAAGTGATAGCATCTCTAATAAAAAGTGATAACTAATTTAGAAAGTGTATTTCACGAACAATTTACTAGAATAATAAAAGTGATAACTCTTTTATAAAAGTGATTCATAATAAAGAAAATTGAAATCCGTTTTTTTGAATAATTTCACGAACAATTTACTAAAATAATAAAAAGTGATACTCCCTCCGTCCCGGAAGTATTTGACACATTTTTTTTGGGCACGGAGATTAAGAGTATAATAATTTAATATAAAGTGAAGTGAGAGAAATAATATTTAATGTG